>KK499797.1:1248703-1394022 GCA_000688715.1 Glossina pallidipes
GATGTTTCAACTACTGAAGGGAAAAAATCTCTACAACCGGAGAAAACTGTAGGAAAGGGTCAAGATAAGTCTGAGACATTAACGGAAATCTCCATAACTACAAATGAAAAGGACACGATTTCTAATTGCAAAGAAAATGTAGAAGATGTAGTTGTTTTAGATGATGAGGAAGAGGATGATGAAACAAACAAACTTAAAACTATGAAAGATGGTGAAATGAAATCGAAGCCAACTTTGGATCCTATCGTTACTGGGAATATGAAAGATTTATCAGAAGAAAACAAAACAATTAATCAGGAGCCGAGCGATCAGTCAAAACCGTCACTGCAACCAGACAATTCAGACAATGCTCGTGATGATTTTAGTAGCGAAAAGTCTGTGGAGGAAAAATGCAGTACCCCCGTCGCAGACGCTGACGAAATGGCTAGCAATTGCAGTAGCAGCAGTAACTTGTTGCAAGAAGCGAAGCCCGTGGAAGGTGCTAGTGAGGATCCTTCATTAGCCGAGGCGGACAACGAAAACGAAGACGACGACGATAACGAAGATAATGATGCAGACTTGGAAATTGTAGAAACTGAGCTAAAAGTAGAAGGCGGAGAAGAGAGAAATGAGGATGAACCGGCTTCGAAGCGTACAAGATTAAATCAGGAAAATGAAGAATCCACTAATACTGAAAGTCTAAACGTCGAACGTCTAGAGTCTACAGAAACGCAAGACGAAGATAAAACTGCCACGAAGACTCAACCCGAAAAAGAAGAACAAACTGCGGTAAATTCGAAAGAAGAGAAAATGGAAGGCTCAGTTGTTGCAGTTAAACGTTCACATGATGTTATTGAAATAGAAGGCGATGATGTACCTGAAAATTTAGATCAATGTAAAAAGTTTAAAAGTGCCGAAACGCCACCCAAACAAGAACCAATCTCATCTCCTGCTACGAACGAAGAGAAGAGCTCCGTAAAATTAAGCGGTTCACTAAAATTCGTGCCGTCTGATACACCCATTCCACTTTATCCCCCTCCCATATTCGATGAGGCGGCGAATTCTAAAGAATATAAGCTTAGCTTGGACTTTTACAAAAAATTCCATAAATCTTTCAATAAAATGACTAAGCAGGATCTTGAAGAATTAGTTTTACAAAAACTGGTGGAAGCAATCATTCACAAAAGCGAATTTGCCGACATGCGTGATTTGGTCGAAAAACAGGAGAAAATTATTTGCAGCCAACGTAACAAGCTCACCGAGCTAACGAAACAATTCCGTGATCTTGAAATGGTGCACAGTCGTGTGGTGAAAGATATTGAGCAGCGTAATTCTCAGTTTATAATGCCGGTGAAAATCACACGGGCGGTCGGTCTTCAGGTATATATTCCCAATAAGAAACCATTAGCCGAAACAGGTGGCAGTAGCACACAATGTTCACCGCAACGTCCCCAAGGACCTTTGGCCCAGCAATTGGTGACACCGCAAAGACCCATTGCTCACAATGTATCTGGTTCCGAAAGTTTATCTGCAAGTTCATCACGTATTAATAATATTATGCCTACAGCGGTAGTTCCTGTAAATGTACGACGCGGTTGTGTGCAGAAAATAACACCAACTCGTCCTATGAACAGCGCTGCTGCGAGTAGCACACCAAATTCTAGCAATTCCGTGGTATATCGTACCAACAGTCTGTCGACAACAGCTAACCAACTGGCTCAGCCAAGAATATTAAATAAAAATATTGGATCCAACGCAAGTGCTACCGTTAACTCAGGCAGCGGCACTGTCGGTGGTAATGCTACCATGCAAAGATCGCAATTTTCAGTGCCAGCGCGGGACCCACAACGTCAGCAGTTGCAACAGCAACCACCGCAACTGATTCGTACTGTTTCTCCTGCAAGTGGGTAAGTGTGCCTATAGCAGTGAGATTAAGTATTGGACAATTTATAATTATATTGCTTTAAAAAAAAAAAAAGAAAATGCACTAAAACGATTTGATCTCTAATATTGCAGACAACGTGCAAGTACACCTAACGTGAATACCCAATCGAAGCCGTTAGGTACAGATATTATGCAAAGGCGTTCCGATATAATGGTTGCAGCTAATAACAACAATAATGCTACAACTTCTGCGACGCCTTTGGTAGTAATGGAAAATTACCTGAGCTCTATTAATCATTTAAGTGGCACAAACACATCGGTAAGCATTACACCAGCTAAACCGAAGGAGAAGGCAGTTATTGATTTAACTGATGAAGATGAAGCACCATCTGCATCACCAGCGTCAGTTTCAACGGGCTCAGCTGTTATTTCTACTACATCACAACGCCGCAGTTTACCCTCACAAAGTAACTTTAATACTCCGATGCCGTACAGCCGTCCGGCCCCTCCATTGGCGCGTGTAACCCCTAGCAACCAAATTGCCGCGAATAAGCTGCGAGCCATAGCTCCAATGCCGAACGGTGAGTAAACAATTATTAAAGAAATTGATGTACAGCAATTATATAAACTTCAATTGGTTCTGCCTTTTCTTTTTTTATTAAATAAAGCTAAAAACTCTATATACTCTGGTCTGAGTGCACCGTCCGGCACTAGTATAACACGTTTAAATATGTCTGCAAATAGTCCTGCTCAGCAACGTTTAAAATATAGTCATCCGGCACCTTTACCTACGACGCCCCCGCAAAATTTTAACCCCAGCTGGAAATTACCACCGCCTCGGCCTACCATACGTATTAGTAATCTAGATAACGGTATAGTGATTTCGTGGACAATGGAGGAGTCACTTGATCATTATGATGATTGTGTAAGCTATCAGATTTATGCCTATCAGGAGACGGCAGGGCCGCCGTCTGTTGATTCGTGGCGTCATGTCGGCGACGTGAAAGCTATGCTTCTTCCCATGGCTGTCACTCTAACGCAATTCCAAGAAGGTCAACGCTATTATTTCGCAGTGAGAGCCGTAGACTGTCATCAACGTTACGGCCCATTCAGTTTACCCAAAACATGGAGCTAAGCAATTCACATGTTGTTGTAATATGTGGGAACATTTCCCCTAGATATTAGTGAAAAAAAAATTGTAATTTTTGGTTTCTCTCATCATTGTGTCGTATTGATTTTTTATTAATCGATCTTTAATTTCAGTTTATTGAACGTTGGGACTATTGTCAACCAACTTTTCCGTATGCTTTGCTTCTATTCTATTTTCTTTTTTTTTTTTTTTTTTATTGAACATTTTATTACTCTTTTTAATATTTAAGTTTTCGTTGAATTTTTTTTTTTTTTGTATTTTGTTTTCTATATTTGTACCATTTTTCTTCCCTTGATAAATTTTTAATCATTGTGAACTTTATTTATTCCCAATTAATTGTAAGGTACGCTACCAGAATATACACATTTTTTCATACATGACGTATAACATAAAACATAATTTTTTTGCAAGATAATTTATGTTTTAACTAAAAATATTTCATGTTAGATTTATATATAAAATATTAAAAATATATATAATAATAATAAGAGTAATATTAGTTTATAATAATAATCGTATAAAATGATACGCGCGATGCCCTATACAATTCTCTAAATATAAAAATCAAACAAATACGATATTATTCCAAGTTTTCACTCCTCGTAATCAGACTTTGAGTGAAATTAGAGAGAGAGAGAGAGATAGAGATAGAGAGGCAAAAGAGCAGAAACCAAAGTATGTATATTGCTTAGTCGAATAAGATTTTTTTTATTATTGATGTACGCTACAGCACTTATGAGTATATATATTAATAATGTCCGGATGTATGCATAGCCAAAAATAATAACTTGAGATGAACTCATTCAATCGATAAAGAAGAAAATAATCCTGAATCGATTTAAGCCCATTTAATGTCTGTCCATATGTTTTCAATTCAATACACAAAATGTAATTATCGACATACTTTGATGAAATTTGGGTGAATGCTATTGAAACTGCATCGGGTCGGACGAGTCTTCCACTAACAACCAATCGCATTTTGCGAAACGCGTCATAAGTGAAACAGTTGCCGTTTGAAAAATATTGTCTCTGGGTGGTGTAAATTGGGTGAGCATGAGTGATTTTTTCCATTGTCACTTTAAGACTAATGGATAAGAAACTAACTTTTCCCTTTCGTAAACAGAGTTGCTCTTAGTTTATGTCCATTGGCCCACGTGGCCCGCTTTTTTAATACCAACGTGCACGCTACAACTTTCAATGTGTTTACCGAATTTTAAGCCGATGGCTTTATTTTCGGGACCAAGAGTGCTTGTTTATCACAGCCATTATACGGACGGACATACTTAAATCGATTCATAGTATTGTAATATTGTAGGATGTCCGAAGCATGCTTCTCGGCGGTGAGAGTTTTTTTCTCGTTTACCAGACTTGAACATAACTTGCTTCTATTTTAAATGAATTAACCTTTCTTCAAAGTATGTGTGTTTAGGATGTTTTTTAGAATATGATAAATAAAATATGTAAGTAAAATGTCTGTGATCCTTTACAATTACATATCAAAAATGTCTAGCACAACTACGTTTACAGTCCTCCATAGGAGCATCAGACAATTTTCAATGATAGCTTCGCTGATATTTCCACGACTGAAGGGGGCATTTAAACCATCAACTTTTCATAAAGCGGGGGATGTTAGGTGTTTGCAAAAATATTGATCACTTTTTCACTTCAAAAAGGCATTTGCTGTGGAAAATTGGTAAAATATACATTAATTAAATTAGTTTCCATCATTTTCATTGCAACATAGGGATATCATGTTGAAAGAACTTATCTTGGTTTAGCAACGATTTACCCACCGACCGATTTTCGCACCCCTTCAACTCTGTGGACCCGCGTATCAGTCAGGCCATGCTGCACCGAACTGAACAAGCGGTGATCAGGGGGCGCCGTACTAGTCGAATATGCTGTGTATGGCAGAACTTCCCATTTGAGCTGCAACAATGTATCCTGAATAACTCTTACAACAAGTGGCCGAAAACTGGTAGTTTCAGTCAACTCGTGTCGTCACTTTTGAACCGTTGAACCCAAAACCGAAACTTTGGATATGATGGAGCAGCATCAACATAGGCCCGTGAACGTGTTTCGTGGGCTTCGGCAGCAGATTTTTTCAAATAAACAACAAAAGTAAAGAGTTTGGAAGAGGAAGATTGTGCGCGCTCCATGGTTAACGTCGACATACGCTGAATAAATCAATAACATTAAATGGAAAGCTGTTGTTTTATATAGAGGACGATCGAAATTATGGAATTCAACCGTTATCCACACTGGTATTCGCCCTTTCTTTATCATCTTTAGCTGTAGAAGTTGCTGATTAAAATTTTTGCAAACAGTAATAAACAAATGTTTATGTATATTATTTGCTTATTACATAATTTATAAATTTGTAAAATTTATAAAATTTACAAATTGAATGCGTGCCCCAAAAGTGGGAATATAAGCGAAATTTGATTGAATCAGCCCACGAGAGAAGCTTTTTTGATCATTTTTCTTGGATGGATGCAAAATAATAATATTGGACGAGATTATCAGACGGTTGTTCAAATATTGAAAAAGATAACTGATTTTTAAGAAATATTAAAAAGTTGAAACCACCGGGGCCATTGCCATGTAGCACTATGAAGGAGGTCTTCGGCACGCAATCTAAAGTCCTTGCGAGCATTTGCAAACATTCGGCTAAAGCTATTTTATCTGTAGATAAATAAGGCAAATTGAGATTGAATTTGGGAGTGCTTGGCTTCTTATTGGGTTCCATTATTGAAGGAAGAAAATGTCGAGCATCTTTTTTTTTTTTTTGAAAAACTTCAAGAAGAACACTATTCGAAATGCTTGCCTTGGCTACACTCGGCGAATTGCTGATGCTATCATTCTCTCCATGGTACGTTGTTAAGTCGGTTGAATTGTTGCGTTGCGTCATTTGATTGCTGACTGATTCAACCCAGGAATGACGATGACTGGCACTGTCTCCTTGATTTAGAGTATATGGAACGCCGGATTACAAGCGATTGAAGTCCATGCCAGCATTTTGAAAGCATAAAGTATTGCATAACGTAAAATCACTTGAACACATAGCTTGCGTGCATTGCCAAAGCGAGATCATAGCGAAACGGGCATTTCTTTACATAAACGTTAATCAAGTGCAAAATTAATGAAGCGATAGGTTTCTTTGAAAATTTACTTTTTTGAAACAAAATACAATTAAAAAACGAAAAAAAATCTTTTTTTTCATATATTTAATTTTGTTTATATACACAGCACGCACAGCGCTTAGCGCAAGCATTGTGCTTAGCGCTTAACTGACCCAAACTTGAGTGAAGAAAAAAAATATAGCCACTTCATCTAGATGTCTATAGGCATAGGGAAGCAGGTAAGACTTTTTAGATATATTTATCTTTTTGTAATGACACTCTCTAGATACTTCCCGTTTGTCTATAGACAGCTAAAAACTGCAATAAAGTTTAAGGCAACTCGAAAGTGACACTTTGGGAGGATTGGAGCCGTATCATACCGACGTACGTGCCTCTGCTGAGCTAGCTAGTGAGATATGGAATGGGTTCTATATTTTTGGCTCACTGACACTCCGCAGACTGTCACAATTAAAAGAATAGCATGTATTTGCTCTGGGTCGGCCTAACAACCTACCAAACGGGCTTTCGTTGTGCTAATGCTTGAACGGAAAAACTTCTATCTTCGATCGAGGAAAGAGGCTACTCTATCTTTAGTAATAAAAAGTGCTTGAGTTAACTTATCGAAAATTTCCTACGCATTTCTCTAGAGAATGTTATTCTAAATGTCATATACACTGATTTTAGCAAAGCGTTCGATTTGGTTAACCATAAATTACTTATCTTTAAACTTCAAGCCTCTGACTTCCCTTTTCATTTAGTGAAATGGATAAGCTCTTATCTGCATAATAGGTCATTCATAATTTGGTTCAACTTCATCACCTCATATGAATTCCCAGTTACGTCAGGCGTACCTCAAGGGAGCCACTTAGGACCCATTTCATTTAATCTATACGTTAATGATTTCCCTTCGGTGATCGAGTCAGATCTTAATGTATGCTGATGATGTGAAACTGTTTTCTTCCTTTTCCATAGAATCGCAATCACATCAGCTTCAAATTGACCTGAATAATTTGGTTGCATGGTGCTCGTTGAATTATATGACACTAAACCTAAATAAATGTAAAAAGCTTTCTTTTTCAAGAAGGAAGCCATTCATTACCCAGTATTTCATAGATTCGCAAAAGTTGGAGGACGTCGAGTCGTTCACAGAACGTTTAAGCGTTCTCTTTGTCCATAGGTTACGTTTTAACTTGCATATCGAGTTCTCGTTAAGGAAAGCTAGGTCCACGCTTGGTTTTATAAAGAAGTGGTCCAAAGAGCTTGATGATCCTTACATTACCAAAAGGCTGTACAAGTGTTTGGTTAGACCTATACTTGTGAGTGCCTCTGTTGTGTGGTCTCCTTCATATAGGTCCTATGTAGATTCAATCGAATCTAATCAAAAGCAATTCTTCCTGTTTGCCCTTAGGAATTTGGGTTGGGATCCGATTGTCTCTCTTCCTCCCTATGAAAATAGGTTGCTTCTGGTGTCCTTACCGTGTCTTGAGAAACGTAGATTTGTTCTTGGCGTTTCCTTCGTAATCAAAGTGATAAATGGTGCTATTGACTCGTCGCCATTACTTGAAGAAATAAGTTTTAATGTCCCTAACCACTTCTTTAGGCACTTCATCTTGGTTAAGCTTAGTCAATGTAAATATAATTATGAGCTGGTTAACCAGCTCAGATTTGTTTGCAAGAACCTAAATGATCACTTATTATCATTATCCGACTCTTTAAAGTCCCTTAAAGCCACATTGCTTAATACAAGTGATTTACCAATGTTGCACTTAAACCGGCTTTAGTGCTAGTGCCGTTAGGATTCGAAAATTAATTGTTAACTATTATCGGTTGCCAAGCTTATGCATGTTTGCGATGGCTTAGGGGTTCATTTGCAATTTGGTCCTGTACCGGTTGTGGGTGTGGCTCTGTGCTAGTTGTATACATGCTTTTTTTTTCTTTACCTTCTTATTTGTTTTATTGTACTTATACTAGGTTTTAATAATAATTAATTTAAGATTTACTTTAAGAGTCAATTGAACTCAACTGTCATTTGTTTTTAGTTGAGTTTCATGTATAAGTAGAATAAATAAATAATAAAAAAAAAAAAGATGCAGTAACGAATTCGAACTGAAAAAAAGAAAATCGAGTAGTGTTGCTTGCCGTTTTCAAAAATGATCTTTAGAGTGCCATCGAATTATGTTCGAAAAATCAAATGTTGCCATGCCCACAATTGTCTTTTTAAACAATTCAAGATCAAGATCGTTATTTAGGTCAATAAAGAAAAAAATAGATTTTCCCTAAAATTTGCAGTGGTGTTCACCGTTAGAATTTTTTGATTATCACTCAAATTATTTCCTTAACCTTGCGAAGTATCCATGCCTTTGGACGATTTGCAACATCGTTGTTCTTGTATCCATGGTTACAAATTTTGCATCATTCTAATGGTCTCATATACCGATATGACATTTAAAACAAAAGGTTAGCTTTTACGGAATATATAGGAACGATTCCTATGGGCGACCTTTGAGAAATGCTTTATATGCCATTCTGATTGATAGCCTGTCGCCTCTTTTTTAGTACTTTTTTTACTCGATTAAGACAGTTCTGCAGGAAGCTAAACAAATATTGTACAAAGGATGGTCCGAGTATACGATGGACGTCAGGCCCTCACATTTTTTGTGGCCGCCTGGCATTGTCGCCGTGAACGACAGGTTCTGTTCCTCAATTGCGTGCTTTCATAGCATTAGATGTTGTCCGACTGAGTTGGAGCAGTTTGTAGAGCACAATTTTTTTGCAGGTCCATCAAATACAAAGCATTACGAAACTCCGTTTGTGCGGCTTCATTCATTTTGCATAACGATTATGTTCGAACGACAAAACTTTCGTCACCGCTTATCATTCTTCTTGAAGTTTCTTGTTAAGGCTCGTGGTGCAAACCAGTTTTTTCGAACACATTTAGTTCTGTAACGTTGTCATAAGATGAAAAATACTAACCTTCTTAAACTTTGTTGAAGAATTGCCTCGATTTTATTAACGATTGGTTGATCAAAGTGCGGTCCATTAAAAACAACAAGAGTTCGTTAGCATTTTATGATAAAGATTCGTTCTAAATAATAATTTGGCTTATAATTTCTTATTGTACTTAATTTGAACCAAATTGATCCATGCTTTGGACTTCTTCCAATGTAAGACAAAAATTGATACCTCGACGGTCGTGTGTTCAAATTTACCGTACAGTCTTCAATAAAGCTGATAGCTTAACTAAGTTATTGACTAAATTAATAGTAATCATGATAATAATAAAAGCCTTAATTTTATTAAATTCCTTAGTAGTACATGAAGTGTGGTGCGGGTTATTCAGTTATCGGCCTTGGCCGACTGTAATATTTTAACTTTTTACACTCATCACAAAAGTATGAGAGGCACATTCGTTTGTTCAAAACGTTTGTAACATCCAGAAGGAAGCTTCAGCCATTCCATAAAGTGCATATATTCTTGATCTAAATCGATTCTAAACCGAATTAGGCAAATCCGTTCGCCTGCTTGCCTGTGTAACGTCTGTGGTAAACATTCTTCGGGTCGATAAAATGAAGCTATCCGCTTCAAATGTGTCAGAAACATCGAAATTTCTTGCGAATGGGACAAATCGGTCAAAACATATGACCATAGTACAACAGCATAATAATCTCAGACCACCTCTGTTTTCAAAAATAAGAACTTTCACTTTTTGCTCGTTACTTGTAAATCACAATAGATACAACGATAAACGTTTGCATTTGTATTTTATGACTCGTCCTGCAGCGCTTGCACGAAAAAGAGAAAATCATCCACGCCTACACAAAGTTGTAAATGGTCCAAAGTTTATTTTTTTTCTGTCTATTACTCATAAGATAAACAAGACAAGAATGTTGAAAACTATTCCTCACGTGAAGATATATTATCCGTCTAAAAGTGTCTTAATTCTGCAGTAAACATGATGGACCCCATAATGTGGAGGATTAATTTTTTCTTTGCAATATGATCAATTGGGTATCAAATGCAAGGAGGGTAGAGCGCGAGAAGCTAAGCGTGTTAATTCTAGATTAAATATCGGAAACATCACGGAGGAATTCTACGGATAACAGGGGAGGGCATAAAAGATTCGGTCGTTACTGCCTATGGAATCCTTACTTATTATTTACTTGTCTTTTGACAGTAAATAGTTATGGATATAGGTACCGAAGTGCTTTAGCAAATTCATGCTTACAAAATTTGCTAAAAAGGTAAGAACTAATAGAAAAAACTATCTTGAAGAGTACAAAGGCAAGTGCTCCGCAAGACATTTTGTGTATACGGGTCAGCTTAAAATTGCTATCAAGCAAGCATGTTCTCACTTTTAATTCAGCGATTTCTGTCATTGAAATCGAAATCTGGCAAATATTTTTGGTACAGGAATACGAAAAACTATAAGATAAAGGACAACATGAACCTGAACATGAAGTGAACGTTTTTGAAACGTTAGCTTTAAGATTAGAGAACAACAGACGCTACTATTCTGTAAACTTAAACGATGCATTATCAAAAAATGAAGAGAAGAGTTACGAGTTCAACAATAAGATGAAGCAAAGAACTTGAGATGCGCCCACATCTTCGCAAGCACAGTTGTGCCTGTCTGTGTCAATCTGGCATTTCTTTGTGAAATCAATTTTCATAGTAAACGTTAGCTTTTTGCAACAAAGTGCTTCTATGTAGCGTAAGTGTACGAATACTGAAAAAGATTACTGCAAAGATTACATTTGACGATAAGGAGAAACGAAAACCTTGAGTTCAAATAGTAATTTTCAGTGCGTGCCAAATGACGACGAAGTAAAATATGCGAGTCGCATTATTAAAGCGCTAAAAGAAAACCCTCACTTCGACCTTGGCGCAACAAACGACCACTTATAGTTTTAATGCCATTAACGAATCAATAACAACTGATAGAATGGAATCTCTTATCATTTGTACGGTATCATCTCTTATCATCTAAGGTAATTAAAATATGAAACTTTTTTTCAGTCAGTCTTTTAAAATCATGGAAATGTTCTCGTTTACTTTCTGGTAAGCTTTCAATTGTTCTTTTGATGCATTGGCGAATTAGTCACCCATCGTTAAAGTCGGAAAAAACTAATATAGGCTGTAATCCATTCTAGAGAACTCCGCGGAGTTCGCGAGTAATTAAAAAAGAGAAAACAGCGAACATTTTCGACATCGATTTTTACACAAAGATCTTTATCGAAATAGTTAATATGGGGAGTTTTCTAGGTTCCCCCTACAACAGCTTTTTATTGGGATGCGATTTTCTACATCGAAAAGTTGAAATTAGGTAAAGTTTGCAAAGTTTCCTCAATGGCCAATCACTCAGGGGGGATGTCCTCTATTCGTGCAACACTGTGATGGTGAGAAAAACGTCGAAAAGGAGACAGCAAAGTTGCGGGTGTGCCCAAGTGTTATGCCCTTACCGACTAAGCACTCACTATAGCTACGACCCTTGAAATTCGAAGCTTGGAACACCGACTTGGTAGTCGGAGTCTTACCTACTGCTAAGCTGCTCATGTGGAACTTGGCATTACGCTCTTCTCTCCCCCAACGGTCCTCGATTAGCATACACCGTATTCTCGTTATCTCTTAATAACACTAAGCCTGTGAACAAATTCAGAGATGCCAAATACTCTCTTCCAGTGAGTGCTATTGTGTTGATGTTTTTTTCTCTACAGGTTGATGAGAAAGTGTAGGCGTAAATCCTATTTTTAGGTTTCCAAACTTATGATTTTGCAAACGAAACCTAGCGAAGGAATTAATCTTGTCATACGACAAATAGCGTTCAACGATGAGAGAGAACTAAAAATGAAAAAGAACAACAATTTTTTAAAAAAAGAGAACAAGATAAATTTCTGTGCAATGTGCGTAGCCAAGTTAATCCATTGTCAAAGATTAGGTAATGTGAGTCCAATAAACATTAAACATTAGGGGGTGACATTTGTCAGTCTTCCCTCAATGAGGTTTATTAATGTATTGGTGGTTACCTACTGATTAATAATGAAAAGTTATTTCGTGACCTGGGCACATCATAAACCTGTTTCGGATGATAATACTATATCTTTATTATTGGCTTCGTTCAAATTCTCTAGTTGGACTTTAAAATCATGTTGATATTGCGAGCATTCCTCGAGTTTCCTTATTCTATTTGATCATTTATTCGTCTTTAATTGGTAGCGTTTGTCATGTTTATGGAAATATCTGTTCGCTTACCGATAAGAGTTAAATAGCAAGTTAAGCGCCTATCTGGATATCTACCTGGGTCTTATAATAATGTTACGAAAATCCCAAATCCAGTTAATGCTAATTAATTGATTTTTCCAAACAAATAATTCGCGGGGCGTCATGCAGCTGCTGGCCGACGAAAAAGAATAGCGGAAAAACCCAAGTGCATATTCGCGGCGCGTCATGCAGGTGCCGGCTGAGGAAAACGATTAGCGGAAAAGCAGGTTAACGAATTAAACATGAAGTCATGCAGTTAGGTGATAATAACATTCTTATAAAAATGTATATAAATACACTATTTGCGGAAGACAAAGTTAGTCGGACAAGAACAATGAGTCATACGAGAACATTTGAGTCGTACAAGAACATATGAGTCGAAAAAGAATATTAGAGTTGAGAAGTCGAGAGTATTGCCAAAGTAAAATGTAAATAATCCTAACCTTAAAGAAGTAGATTGTAAATAAAGAAACTTGAAGTTCAAAAGACTTTTGAAGGGCATTTCTCTTGAAAATAATATCCACGATCTAGTGGTACGGACCGCATCGAGAAAAGCGAAGTTCGTAACAATAATATTAAATTTCCTACTTTATTGGATTTATTAGATTCCAGTTGCCTTTGAAACTTGCCTATGAAAGAGTGGAAGAATTACATATGCTTTGAACAAAAAGAGGAACAAATAGTGCATTTTGAATTTTAAGCAACTCTCAACCGTTATTAGCTAAGTGTTCAAGAATCGAAGGTCGTACGAATACGGTAAGTTACAAAGTGCATTGCTCCAAAGTAATCGCGCAGGAGAAATGATGGAAACTCTCTCTCTCTCTCTCTCTCTCTCTCATCTGTACGTTGACAGCGTCAACGTAGAAGAATCGGCGTCTCTTGCTTTCCTGAACGTAAGAATACAAATTCACGTTCTTTGAACAGAAGGTACGTTCAAAGCGTCGGACGCAGAAGTCAAAGGACAAGATTTTTCAGGCGATGCGAAAATATTTCAGGGCAGGTGATATTCGCATCATTCACACTGTCTATGTCGCTTCTGTGTGTGGACAGGAGCCTTCGGCTATTGCCTGGGTACTCTCTGCCGCGGGCAGGGAAGGGCGGCAAACGATATATAATTTTGTATAGAGAGTGCCATAGGAGACAAAACCCTACCGCTTGGTGCAGATTGTAGAGTATCCAACACCTGCGATGCATTAAGCATCGGGTTGAGTGGGATCTGTTGTCCTCAGGTAGGTACTTCCTTGCGAAATTTGCATGTACAGAGATAAGATAGAGTCCAGTACCAAGGCTACTAAGCTTTTTCACTCGCCTGCCATGGACTTGGCCGTATGCGGCACAGCAGACTACCGCCCCTCGTCGCTCTTTAATGAACACTGCCTGTTGATAGAGCAAGCCTATGTGCAGTGGTTATTTTCGTCGGCTTATTTATTTCCACTCTGAAGTCGAAGATATAGAAATTTTGTTTCCTCGCACATTTCACCTCTGCTTTTTGCATCCTGCCTGCAGGCATAAGTAACATTCCATGAGTAAATTTAACAAAATCTTCTAAGAATTTTTGAGTTCGAAAATTTATTTTAGTTCTCTTAATGTTCGAAAAGAATTTCGTTCATTATTTAACTTGTACCGCCATTACTTTTGGACACTTTTAACTTGCTTTGCACGTTCTTCCTGATGTATGTTTGGAAAAATACCTTAAAGTTCTTTCATTTATTTCTTCTTCACTTACATTGTATTTACTTAGCATTCACATGTATTTGTGCATATATTCACATAAACTAAAGATGTAATTGTGTACACTTAAACATATACATCTATACAATTGCTTGCAGTAAATGTAGTTTATTTTTTCCTTCTAGTTGTTGTTGAAGTGCTTTAGTTGCGGTACAATTGGCATAAAAGTGTTGCTATTATTAATAAACACATTTACATTCTCCAACAATTTGCATAATGATATTGTTTTAGTGGTTGTATACACATGTGTGGTGAGCACCACATCCACAACACATTCGTGGCAGCTTCAGTGTGTACAATTATATGCATATCCGTATGCAAAGAGTGATGGGTTCTTATGAGACTGTGCGCAAACGAAAAAGTTAAATGTACGAGTACATGGTTTTATTCAAAAAAAATTTATGACGGGCCTTCCATCTCTTCTATCGCAATTTTAGCGAGACAATTGGCATACTTTAAAGTCTACATTTCTGCGGCGTGGGAATCCATTTACATTTAAAAATGCGTATATTTTTCTACATTTGCACGTAAACAACCGGAAACTTTTTAACATATTTATGCACCCACTTACACATGCATGTAGATGTAGGAACGACATATGAGGACCAGATGCGCCTTGAGAGAAAATGTCAAAAAATGCCTGTTATTTGACGCACAATAGATTACGGAGGCATGGATTCTAAGAACAGTCGATCTCACCACGCGACTCTCTTTGGCTTTTCTGTTCTCGCTTTTGTTTTTTCTTTCGCCTTAATCAATGCTTAACTAATGCCTGAATTGATGTGGAGAAAGAAACGTAGATCACGTCGTTCATCCCGATATCCTTAGGACACTCTTTATAAGAGCGCGTCTTTTAAATATTTGGACGGGGTTGGCCCTAATACGAGAAAGAAGTAGTCCTCTGAAGGTGTGGTGTCCCGTTACATTCACCGCTTTTGTCAATCGCGACTTTGTAGGACATAGTTGTAGTTATCTCAAGACTTAATCTCTTGTTGCTATCCGTTGTATGTTTAAAATTTTTTCTAGAAATTCGTATATTTTGTGGTCCTCTATCCTTGGTTACCAGGACGGGATAAAAGAAAACAAGCAAAAACATTGTAGCCGGCCACCGCCCACTATTATATACCATACATTTCTTCGTTTAGTAAAGTTTTTCATATGAAGATTTTTCAAAATAAGGCGTCATATGAAAAGTGATCGAAAAAATGATCCGATCTAAACTATTTTCAATAGCGTTCGTAGCCAAATCTCATCAAAAGATCTGAAAAACTGCGTACACGAACCAGGCGTTCGACGAGAAGACGGTGAGAAAAGCTCAGATCAGTACAGAAAGTGGATCTGAGTCGATCGAAAGGCCAATCTCAAGTCCTTCTGCGTGTTGTATACATTCGCAGTAACTTAATTTACCTCGTAGCAAGGTACGGGTGTGCGACCTTCAAGGACAGCAACTGGCTAACCAGATTTAGCTTAAGCGGAGTTTTGATTACTGTTGAGGCGAGTTTATTAAGCGGAGGAAGGAGTTTATTAAAGAGCTTAGGGTTGGTTTCGAGATATGTTTCGATATCGCAGCCAAGTTCCCCGAGGGTAGCTGATTGATAATTTAAGACAGCTAGCTGAAAATCGGCTTTATTTCTCAACTAAGGACGTGATTATAAGCGAATTTGTGAAGTTGCAGATCGTGTCCGGTTTGGTTCGCAAGGTACCGGCAAGAATATTCTATGAATTTAGCCTATTTTCACGTATGCTTTAGTTTTAATTAACTCAAATTGTGTAAGTGATCCCACTTTCGATGCTCACTATCGAAACTGTTTTGGTAAGAAAACATTAATACGAGTATGCACGGACGACAGAATAGAACGACAGAATAGACATGGAAAAGGATCAATTTTTATTATGCAGACAAGTCTCCTACAATGCGATTGATTCGTATTGCATTACAAGAAAATCGTGTTATATGAAATTCTGCACCGCACTATTAGGCTCTCAGAAATAAGTAATAAGCGAAAGAAAGTGATGACGTATTGTTTGTTCTTTGCTACGGAAATCCCCTGATGATTAGAACTGGAAGTTGCTCATAAATGTCAATAATAAAAATGAACACATCGAACAGGTGCAGCCATAGATAAATTTTTGAAGCCATTAGAGTTGATGGAATGTTCTTGTACGAAAAAGGCTTTATATATATCAGAGTACTGTGCCAATTTTCGTTCCGTCACAAAAACGCAACGTTTTGCGCGTTGTGTTTAAATCACTTTAAGCTTTTTATGTTTGTCTGAATGTCTTATGTCAGTCCAGATAGTGCCATTAAATTCTTACTCATGATGAATAGGACAGGCGTCGCGATATCCAAAGCCCAAATAACCATGATGAACAGTAGGCGGACCCCTAACATCGAAAATGGACCCGAAGCGTGAGATAATTTCTATAGTCTTTTCCAATCAAATGAAACCATTACTAAGGACTGTTAACAACAATAATTGACGCAGTTGCGACAAAAAATGGGCTCGATATGCCAATTATTACTTCTTCCGATTAACTCAGGTTTCGATGCATTATGGACGACAGTATCCAAAAGTGAGTTTCTTCTGGGGACGCCCTAAAAAGCAGACATTTTATCTAGCTAGGGTATGTAAATAGCGCGAGAGATGGGAAAAAGTAAAAAAACGTAGGTAAATTTGAATGTCTTGAATAAAATACATTGGACCAATTTTCCTAAAAAAAAACCCACTAAACTTATTTGCACTCACAATAAATGAAGCGGAAAGTTTGGATTAGGTGGCATCATTTGTTGGAAACCACTCTTATAGAAACTAAACTTTTATCTGGCAACAAACGCCACTGTTTAGTATTTTGCTTACTTATTGTGCTAAATTTGGATCACATTAACCTATTCTTTGTTTCTACCGTTAAGCGAGTTTTAAGAACAAGTAGGTCTTTATGTCTTTCTGTCATAGTTTGTGATACTTTGTGCCGATGATAAGAAGGGAATATTAAGAACTTTGGCAAGACAGATTAACTGGACTAAATTGATTATATTTCCTGATGCAGGCATGCAACAGTCAAACTTGGCCAATTTTAAGATTTCACTATATTAGTATTTATAATGCAATAAATAATGACAAGATGCACTTGTTTTATCGAAATTTTCGATATTCGATATTTTAATAGTTTCCCTTGAAGTCCAGTATTTGGCCGAATCCCTAAAACCTGGCAACAATCAAGACTATTCACACCTTTTAATGCAATTTCTTTTATATCCATTACCGAAGTATGAGGGGTATTGGCAAAACATTCGCAACACTCGGAGGGAAGCTCCAGAGATTCCATAGAGTATATATATTCCTGATCAGTTTTAAACTCTAAACCAATTTAAGTTCGTTCGTCCGTCCGACTATGTAATGTCTGTGGTAAACATTGTCCCGGTCACTAAACTGAAGTTAGCGGCTTCAAATTGGGGAGAAGCGTTCGAGGTCTTTGCAAGCAGCTTAACATCGAAAATGGGACTAATGGGTCAAAGGACATGACCACGGTACAGCGCTAACCATCTCGCCTTCAACCATCTCTTTTTGCAAAAATAAAAATAATTTCCTTTCTTGCTCATTCCTCATAAACCACGATCGATAAGAAGATAAAACTTTGCATTTATATTTTATGGGTTGTTGGGCCACCAGTACAAAAATGGAAAAAATCAGCGACGCCCACACACAAAGCTATAAGTGATCAAATTTTTCTCTCTGCTGGTTTGTTTTCCGCTTATTGCACTTAAGGCAAACAAGGCAGTATGTTGAAAATTATTCTCCCCGCATGAAGACATACTATCTGCCAAAAATTCTAAAAATCGGTCTAAATATTGTGGATCCCGCAAGGTGAAAGATTTCAAAAGGAAAATCTTAGCAATATAATTAACTGAGTATGAAGTAAACAGACTTGAAGAACAGACTTGAATGTGATGAGTTTAGTGTGTTATTTCAAAATTAAATATCACGGATGTCACAACAGTACACGACGAAGAGCGGTGATGAATATAACAAGAATATAATTTCCTTACTTACTTAATTGAATATCGGCATTACCTGTTGAATTGAATATTTAAGAAAACAAATAAAAATACTTGTGATGACCGTAACGTAGGCGTAATCGCTCGCAATTTATTTTTAGTAAGAAACTCTTATTCTTACTTAACAAATTTATTAATTAATTTGAGGTCCATCAACATTCTGAAAGCTTAACAAATTTTTTCCATTCTAAATATATATTAACAGGGTTACCAGCATTTTTAAAACTATTATTAATCTCCTCACTCTTTATCGGGCCATTAAACACTCCACGCCATCGCACTGTTGTTCCTGTAATGGCTTTTCAAAACAACGCATCATATGTGCAGTGGCTGAGAAAATGGTCTAATCTGAACATTTTCCAATAGCGTTCGCCCGTGGGCCAAAATACCTCGCTTGACAAATTTTCATCAACAAATCTGAAAAATTGTCGCCTGTAGATTGAACACAAGAAAACAAAACGGGCAGACAGACAGACAAGCTGAGATCGATGCAGAAAGTGATACCGAATAATGAGGAGGATGGATTCATATCAACTTCTACCGATTGTTAAGTACATCCTTTATTAAACTTCATTAATATTCCTTGTACCACACGTGATGTAACGTATAAAAATTTACATGCCCTGTAATTTAAATTTAAATTTAATTTATTAAAATAAAAAATACAAAGGCAATAATATCGTAATGCTTGATATGAACACGTCAGGTTATTCTCTATAATTTTGTGAGGAATTTAATTTTATATTAAATAAATATTACATATAGGAAATTTTCACTGAATATCATTAATATTTAATTTTTATAATGAGCTCTAAATACGAAGAATTAGCAATTAGTCAACTTTCCGAATAATTGTTATTATGTATGATATAATAAATACTATTTTACATTTACGTATCATATGATATTTGCATCGTTTTCCGTTAAACATATGCCAAATTCGCACATGTTCACGCATTTATTTAAGAAATCAAATCAAATAGATTTGTAAATAGAATCTTGTATTCTAATTAGAAAATCGGAATTTATTGAACTTAATACAGTTATATACAGTTATATACATCATGTTCAGGCATAAAGTTTCATTCATGGAATTGAAGCAGTTGTGCTGAACTGCAGTATTGAAGAGTTTTTCCCTTACCCTCCTTTAAGAGTTTACGCTAGAAATGTAGTTAATCTTGAAATCTTTTTGGACTCCGTCTAGGCTTGGCATGTAAGCATACGTAAAATGGAAGAGGATGGAAGGCGGTTTGTTACTAATTTTGTCTTTCCGTTTGCAGAAAAATAAAAGTAGATTTAAATAAAACCTCAAAAATTAAACTTTAGTTGAATTCTATTTAATGAAATAAGCTTCAAAATTAAAAGTAAAAAATTCCACCAATAGCAGCAATAAAAAAATGAGCCAATCAGCTTGATTGACTTATTTGATTTCTGAAAGGCAAACGAATTTTGCCAGTGGGATACGGCTATGGAACGCGTGCATATGGCAAAAGATATTTTCACAAAATCTGAACAACTTCTTCTTCTTCTTCTAGAGTTCAGCAAATTACCAACACATGATTCATTGGATCGACTGGAAAAGTTTCAGTACGAACACGGAGTCCTTCATCTCAATTTTAATAAAATTAGTGGTTAGTTTTTGTGGGAGCTACGTATATTTATATACATATATATATATATAAATATATATATATATATATATATATATATATATATCTATTTTTATTTATTGTTTTTGCTTCTTCTCCATTTAACAGTGATCTTTTCATGAAAAGTTCTCTTTAAATTATGTCGCATACTCGACAGAGTTGCCATCATATAAATTTATTTATTTATTTGTACAACACAATTAACATATTTCTAGTGTCTACAATTGGCGTAATTTATCATTTATCATAAATACGTGTAAAAAACAACTGTAAAATATTTTTCCTATAAATTGGTAGCACTGTACTAAGCTATTGCGCGGTTTGGTTCAAGACAATGTATACACATGAGCGGTACAAATCTTTCAAGGAAGTCCGGGAAGCGAAGGCTCGTTTGTCTCGTTCTGATTCCACGAGTTGAATGACAAGCAAACACAAGCAAGAAAATTGTATTCAGCTGCGATCGAATTTGCACACTCTCTTCAACTTCTTTTGACGTGAAATTTAGAAACGAAATAACTAAATTTCCATATTCTAAAATATTGGTTTGGCTTGAATAATTTGTTTCCATTTTTGTAGGTATCACTGAAGGGTGAGGGATTCATTTTGTCAAAAATGTTGTAGTGGATTGTAGTAGATCGCTGCTGTAGATTCAGGAGCCCCGCAGAGCATTCTTGACCAGCATCGAACCACGCTTACCCAATATTGTAGTGGTTCGAGTTTTAATTTCTTTTCAATATCTTCAGAACATGCGGAAGGAAGCTCCAAAAACCCTATTCTTGAAGAATTTATTTACCAGTTTCAAATTGGAAATGCACCAAAGTATCTCCGTCTGTTCGTCTGTCAATGCGTCCGTCTGACCACCCATGTAGCGTCCTCCCGTTAGCGAAATGAAGATATCGGTTAGCAAACGAATTTGAAAATAACCCAAATCGGTCAAACAACAAGCCTACAAAGCCCAAATACTGCGAACACCCTTACTTTCCATGCTTTTTGCTTAAAATTCAACACATACGACATTTAAATTTCCAATTGTCTGCTGACACCAGCAAAAATCAGCCGTGCTTACTCAGTATTATAGGGTATGAAAATTTAGTTCTTCTCCACTTTTTTCGTCTTTTTTAAGATAACCGTGATGGATATGAAAGATTCGACCACGGCCGAATGTAATTTTCTTGCTTGCTGCCTGTTGAAAGCGTTTGAGAAAATTTCCTTTATCCGGAAAAATAAATATATTTTAAATTCGGTAAGCCTTTCGATAAAAAATAACAAATTTTTATAAATTGGAGGACGCAACGAGCCAAATATATGTCAAATATATGCAACATTTCGCACAATTGTATTTGTTTCTATAGTCTAATGACTGTCTGTCTGATTGACAATTCCGCTTACGTGCTCATATCTGCTAATATGGAAACGTTCAAGAAGTTGGGCTAGGTGCGAGCTTATAAAAAGATATCACGTAGACAAAGTAATGGAAAGAAAGAGGGTGAGGCAGCCTTAGGTCAATTCTCAGAGTGGATTTGAATCGATCGTTTGGTGTATCGTAAATTCGTCTTTGGTGTTACGTACGCCCAGACAAACTTAGCATGTTTTACACAACCGCTGTAGGGTGTAATAATATAATAAATACTAAGAAGTTGAAGGATTATGTCCGGTTGCGACCGATACTCACCATCGTTGCCCTATCTATATCTACTCTTGAAGTCCCTCTTTTTGACACTTATATCGACGGTAATGTGGAGGAACAATTAGTCTACCACGTCGTGGCGTCAGTGATCTTCAACTTAGAATTAACACATTTTGCTGGTTGCATTCTATTCTCCAAGTCTTCTCTCTTCTTTTGATATCTCTTCTATTTGATGTCGAATTGATTACACTGATTACACTGATTATCTTTCTTAATTTATGGGTAATGAGCAAAAAACACAAATTTTTGTTTAGAGAAACAGATATGTAACCGATTTACGCTTCACTATGGGTGTGTGCTTTCACCAACTTGCCTCATTTTCAATGCCAACCTGTGCGCAAGAGCTCCTAATGTTTTTGGCAAATTTGAAGCCAAAAACTTCTTTCATGCGACCAGGAAAACCACAGACATTGCACCGACAACCAGACCGACATGATTAAATTGTTTCAGAATTTACATGCAATGAATTATTCAAGCGTTTACTTGCTTTATAGATTATTGAAATTTTTAACATATTTTTTGAGCACAAGAAATAAAAATTTTTGTTGCATAATTTTAAGTGAAAAATTGAAAATATTTCTTCGAATGGAAGGAATGAACATTTTTCAATCTTTTAAAATTAATTGCTTTGAGAAAAGAAATTCTTATTTTGAATATATTTCGGCGCGAGTTTTTAGATCATATACAACCATATAAATAAAATATAATAAATGTCGAGAGGCCATATACTGAGCGCCTCATAAAATCGTATTTGCTTACCAAGTCGAACTAATTTATATAAGCAATTGGTTTGAGCAAAAGAAATTCTTATTTTGAATATATTTCGGCGCGAGTTTTTAGATCATATACAACCATGTATATGAAACATAATATATGTGGACACACTATATACTGAGCGCCTCATAAAATCGTATTTGCTTACCAAGTCGAACTAATTTAGATAAGCACGTTGTTGAATATCGTATTGTTTTTGCAATTTTTCTGATATCCTTGTAAATGGTTTTGACATTGAATAGGCGGCAAAGTGATAATGTTTACTTATTCTACGTATTTTCGTATGCGTTTATAGAACAAACAAACGAAGTCTTCAATTTCAATTTGTTCACTTTACCATAGAAGCTACTACGAACATGTGCACATGCCTAAGCCTATTTTAAGGGTTAAGCAAGGATGTATGCGTCTGTATTTGTGTCTACACATATGTATGTGTATATGGCTGTGTAGATGTCTATATTTGTAGAAAACAAATGCATTTATCAGACATGTTAAATTGCAAGGCGTGTGTGTGTGTGTGTGTATGTATGTGTGTATATACATAAAAATGTTCATTGAGGTGCAAGCACATGAACAAATTTACTACGATTGTATACTTAGGTAACAGATATGTAGGTGTAGATAAACGCGCTTGCCTATGAACATTGAAGGTTAGCTTGTGAGTGTGATATTGAATAAGAAGAATTTGAACACTAATGGAACGTTCAACTATATTTCATGCATGCATGTATAGCGTAAATGAGATGACTGCATATGAATGTATTCGTTACTTAGTTAGCTACTGAGAGCTTATGGAAATTTCAATGCTGACAGAAGTGTAACTGTGTACATAGGTTGATTTGTGTATGCAGTTTTCCAATTGAAACGTAGCCAAAAAACCTTGACTTTCTCCATAAAAACGTGCACTAATACAAAACGAAATGAAAACCAAAGAAAAGAAAAACAAGATTGAAAAAGAAAAAAGAAGAAAAAATTTTGTATTGAATCGAATACGCGCCACCATTATAGCATAGCATAGCATGGCAAAAGCGAAGCCAACAATACAATAACAATTGTAAATACATGCATAAGTGTGTGTGAGTTGTAATTTTATATTTATATATATATATATGTATATATATTTATGAGTATATACATATATGAACACAATTTGGTAGTTATTGGTATTGGTGAGAGGTGATGGTGGTATGCGGTTCTTTTGGTTAGTTATACATGTTGTTATGGTGAAAATAATTTGATTTGTGTTTGTCTTCTTTATCTTCTTTTCCATATGTCTTTCTAGCACTTCTATTCTAGAATATAGAAACATATACATGTACATATATATATAACTTTAATGTGAAATTCTTATAAATTATCCTTTTGAACCAAAATATCTTTGTAGTAAACCGTTGTTTAATTACCTTGAAAGTGTCTTTTTTAATGAATAAAACCATGACAAACAAATTTTGTGGTGAGTTTAGGTAAAGAGAGACGAATTTTCCATTTTATCTTAAGTTGATATATATCTCTACATATATATTATGTGTGTGTGTGTATATATTTACATTTGCATCTGCACAAACATATTCACAGTTGTAGAGTGTAAAAGCATGCTTGTGTTTTCCTATTAACAAATACATTGTTGACGGCGTATAAGTCCTCTTCTTAATATATACGTTTTAAGATCACGGGACTGTTTTTTTTTCTTTATTTGTTTGTTTATCATTTTCTTTTTGATTTTTTAGTTCACTTAGTTTCTTCAAATATTTGTGCAGTCACGTGCCATGAAATATGTATCAGCAGCAAATTTTTTGCTTTTGATTTTTTTGTAAATATTGTGATGATTCATCATTAAAGGAAGATATTATGAGTAGTAAACTGAAACTTTGAAGGTAATCTTCTGAAACAAAAGAAGGGCAAATTGATGATGTCATCAGAGCTTTGAATTCATTCAATATTCCCCCCTTCAAGCGCATAACGCACTAAGTAAATATAACAAAGAATTTGATTCCAATTAAAGTCAATATCGCTTAAATCATTCAATTAATTGTTGAAAATTGCTTTCGATGCTCTAACCTTTCGTTGTTTAATCGCACCGTAGTTCTTCAGCGAATGGATAGCGTGGATTTAATCTTTTCTTCCTGTTGTAATATAGCGACATATGAAATCACTCTAGCATGCATGCTTTTATATGCGCTGAGTTATTTTAGTCCATGAAAGTTACTAATGCTGATCCAGCTTCAGGATGTCGAAGGACTGCATGATCTAGTGTGTTGTGTTCCTGATTTGGCATCCAAGTTACTATAGTTAAGTGTTCACAATAAATCTATAGCTGCAGATATCTTGATTCGATCGTTATCATCAATTAAACTAAACATGTTTAGTATCAGAAAACCTTAGACAAAACTTGCGTTCGAACGAAGCTTTCTCGTCGTTTTGAAAGAAATGTAATTAGCGTTCTTTAATTAAGGGAAAGATTTGAGTCTCTTATTGCAAATCCTGACTGACGAGAAGAATTTTTTTTCGATTTCACAAACCCAGAAAGGGACCCAGAATTGTCAATGCATTAATCAAATATAAGAAGCCAGCAGAACAATGTAATAACAGATAAGCATTGCTTCGGGAGGAAAAAGGCTTTTTTATACCCTACACTACTTTTGATAAGACACATAAAACGATTTGAGTTAAACGCACTTTTTATTATCCCGAACGATTCAGAATTTTATCACTTCGATTTAAACTTAAGTTTGTCTGTCCAGTTAGTAGCCTGTTTTTTGAGTTCAACCTAAACGTCCTAATTTTTGATATATTTTGATAAAACTTGGTAAGCTCGCGTATTTTGGCTCAAGGACGAAGCCTGTTGAGGATGGTTCGGATGGGACTACTTTTCTGATCGATTCCCTTACCACACTTTAGTTTGAAGAATCATTTTATGAAGAACTGTATTAAACGAAGCTGTGTACGATATTTAATGATGGGCCTTGCCCCACTATAGGACTTTTACTTGCTTATTTTAGACAGTTTTTATAAGGAATACCCAATGTATTTGAAATCAAATGTTTGTTGTACAAAATCGGATTGATTATGTTTATCTGCCTTTACATACTTTGGTTAAAATTTCTCTGATCGGTAACGGGCGAAGTAAGTGGGAAATCGAACACTTAGGGTAAATACACTTTCGTCAGTGACGACTAAACTGCTATAGCCCATTCGGATTAGCAGACATCTGGGCAGACACATCTGGTTTTTATTATACAAATTGATTGAAATCATTATCTGCATCAACTTAACAATATCTGACGTCGATATTTCAAAGAATACGTCGCAACTTTATGAAAGGTTCTTGGGGTGGTCGTCACGACGCGGTGCATTAACACTAGGAATTTTCCATAATAAAAGGAGGGGGGGAGGGATTTGTCCTAAAAACGGTCCGATCGATTCCATTTTCAATAGCTTTCGTTGTTGGCCCAAAAGTTGTCAATCCACCAAATTGAATCAAAATTAGATTAGAGAAAATGGACAGACATTATACAAACTGACAGACATAAGAAAATGTTTCTGAATCAATTTGTATAATATAAGGCTTTCTTACCCCTATATATACGTACACAAGTGGTGTTGTGAAAACAACATTTTTTCATGTTTCTGGTGGAAGGTGACACTTTACAGCGTCTATCAAAAGACTCAACAAAATTCCCTCTCATATAAAAGTTTACTATAAAGTAAGCTTTCATGCAGCAACCAGATTTCATTTTTTGTTGTTTATAACGGCACTCACAATACAAAATAATAATTCAAATCTTAATACGCTGGAGTATACTTGGTCGTGTCTGTGACGAGTAGTCTACTAGTCACTTATCGATTGGGCACGCATCCATCAACTTGCGGCTACTTCTTATCAAGTTTTCTATCTTCACTTCTTTCTGCATGCAGAGTGTACACCTCTTGAATGGTTGGTCATACTAACAAGAAAAAAAAAAAAAAAACAGAAAGAAAACACGACAATCGGTTTAGCATGATAAGTGTAGCTATTGTTCGATCTCATTAAAACATAAAAATTCTCATCAAAAGTAGTCTTTTACATGACAACAAGCTTTCCCTGACGACTATACGTTTTTCGCTTATTATGCTTAAATTACTTGAACTAAGCTGACGTAGTCAGAATTTGCTCTTTCGAGGTATACTACGTGACACATTACAACGACGCGCAAAATTTAATTACTAGTTAATCATCGATCGATCTATTACTTATTATTAATATATGATTAAATGTTTTTTTAGTTTTCCTCAGATAAGGTAACTCAACTAAGTTGCTGTATTAAATTAATTAAATTAAATAATATTTTGATGAAACTGTTTTGTTGTGTTGTAAAAGTTATCAAAAAACAATGTATTATGCCCTGCAACCTATAAGATGTTTTGTTTTTATAGGTATTTTCCCTTTAAAAACAAGTAAGAATATTATAGTCGGGCAAGGCCGACAATTAGATACGCTGCACCGTTCCGTCTGGTACAGTTATTCACTCGTTTGGTTATAAGGCATCAAAAATTAAATATTATTTTCCTGGCATACTTCCCATGAACGCCCGCATACTGAAGGATGCCGAAAATATCGCATGATGTGTTCGAAATTTAGCGAACTTAAGTTTTCGGCAAAAAATTTTATTATTTTTCAGTTTGCGTCATAAAAGACTAGAAATTTGTACTTTCTCTTTATATAACAGCTTGCTTTTCATGAGGACCTTTTATAGGTGTTAGGATCTAAAAAATAGATCTAAGTCGTCCAAATTCCCGATTGTACATTTTTTTTGCTAATTTGCTACTATGGAGCAATTTTCATCATAAAATATTAAAAATTAAATTTTTTTCTGAAGGGCAAACTATTCATGACAAATCTAATATGCGGAGTGGGGTTCAAGAAATAGGCTCATGCGGTTCAAATTTGGTCTACTTCATTTTTATCTTAAGTTATTATCAGGAACGAATTTTCACAAAAAATATTAACAATTAGGCCCTTTTCACATATAAAGATTTACATTTGCTGGGAATCCTTAAATGCTCTAGTATGCAACAAATAGACCTACGTGGTCCAAATTGTTTGTCAATTAGGAATCGATTTTCACCATTAAATATTGTAAATTAGATTTTGTTACCATGAAGAGATAAAATTTTTGTAAGAGCGGTTATAAGAGAGCGAGGGTGGGGCGAGGGGGGGGGGGTTAAAAAATTGCCCCAGCTGAATAAAATTTTAGATATAAACTTAGAATATGTACATAAGTACTATTACTCAGCAAATTTCTTCGAAAAATATTCAAAATTAGAATTTTTTTACATATAACGATTTTGGCAAATGTGGCGCTTTATTAAGATTGGTCGAAAAAGTTGACCAATTAAAACCATTTTCAATAGTGTTCATCTTTGGATCATAAATTTCATTGTAATATCTCAAAAAATTCCAATCTGTATATTGAACGTAATAATACATAAATACGCATCAGACGGACGGACGGACAAGTTTAGATCGATTTAGAAAATGATTGTGAACCGGACGGTTTAGTAAAAGCCCTTCTCAATGTTACATACATCCGCACAAAATTAATATACCCATGTATCGCAAATGGTGTAGTGGGGTATAAAAATTCAAGGGAAACAAAATGTAGATGGTTTCGTTTACAAGTGCATTGTTAGCATATTCCATACTGTAGTTAGTACATAGTTTAGCTGTAAAGCAATAAAGACAATGAATAATAAAAACAGTAAACATATGACCGAAGGTAAAGAATTTAAAGAATGTTTAAAACAAATTCAACAAACAACAAACGCGCATTATAAACAAAACAACGATTCGGCGCAATGAATGTGTTTGCGAGAAGAGAAAGAAAATATTGCATGCTACTCAAAACCCAGTATTAAACCATTAAATCTCAAGGTAATGAATGGTGAATTGTAAGAAATTCTTATTCACCACACATCAAAAGATTTTTAAAAAAAAGTCGTTGGTCATAAACGTTGAGCGTCTAACTGAATTACCGTTATTCGTAAAGCAAACTTTGTAAGGATTAGTTATGCAGCAGTGCCATAACGGTTATTTTTAGTCGTCATCATCGCCGTCGTCGTCGTCGTCGTTGTCGTCGTCGTATATATCGCTTTCGATAATAATAATGATGATAATGTCGTCGTTGTGTTCGTCTTTGTGGTGGTTGCCTGATTGGCATTAGTCATAAAAAAAAGTGTGTAACGCATTGATGTGTGTTATGTTTTCAATGATTTAGTTAAGGGTGGTCTGACCAAGAAAATAGTTCTCCGGTAATACTTGAAGGACACGGTAATGTGTTAAGGAGAAAAAGAAGAAAAAAAAAAAAGAAAAACAAACTAAAGTAAATGAAAGTTTTTTATAAAGAACTTTAAAAATAAAAACAAAAATTTAATATAAACAAAGAAAGTTAATTTAATTTTAAAAGAAAATCGCCTAATGAATGTGAAGGAAAAAAAAACAAAAGCAAATCAAAGATTCTTTTAAGATCGAACATTTATACAAACGAGCCTTTTATATATGTAACGTTTTCTGTGTAAATAAATAAACAAATTCATATATATGTATGTGTATGTGCTGCTAAGTAGTTTTAGTTTCATGACTTGTTACGGAAATGAAATATCTTTACGAAGTGTGTGCAAACACACACACACACACAGGGATTAACACAACGTGTATTTTGCTATATGCTATGAAATCGTATTTACTCTACGTTGTAAGAGTGTGTTTTGCTTCTGTATAAACTTATAAAAGAAAAAAGAAAAGCAGTTATGATGGCATTAGTTGTCGTTGCAATTGCTAGCTACACACGCGCTCAACGCCTGTGTTTGGATTGAAGATGGATTTGTAAATTCTTTTCTTGTTTACTTGTAATTGGCACGTATTCCCGTAACTGCTGCACGGTTACCAGGACAATTTCATGTGCATAACAGTCTTAAAATATAATCGAGTCGCGTTTTATAATTTTAATTAAATATTTATTTACTTACGAGATGAAATGGTTCAGCGAACAGTACTTTTAATTTCTAATTACGTAAATTCAATTATAAGAATGAATTATTCATTCATTCTTATTATGGTAGAGTAGGATTTCATTAAAAATGCTCTCGTATTATATTAAATTTTTGCTTTGAAATTTAAAAGAAATAAAAAAAATAAAAAAAAAACAAAAAAAAATGTAATTAAGTTATGAAATGTGAATAAAAATAAAACATTTTTGTTTGCACAAACGTTATTAAGCGACTTAAAGATAGCATTCGCGACGCCGCGGGGACATAATATAATGCAAGAATATAATGAATGCAAGCTTGCTGTTCGCTAACAAAATGAATTGAATAAGAGATGAGTTCAAAATTAATTGTGCTTTAGCAGCATTACAGACTGCATTTGAGGTTAACTTGTGCTCGCTTAACCTATGAGCTTATGATTTTATTGCTTTAAATTTTTTTCCCTTTTGTTTTCTTTCTTGTCTTTTTCTTGTTTATTCGTCTATTGTTTAAGAAAGTGTGTGTGTTTTTTTTTGTTTATTTTCCAATTTTTTTTTTTCAATTTATATTTTTTACTTATAAGAAAAATAAATAAAAAAAAACTGATAAGCGCAAAGGCGAATGTTGGATAAACTAACTGCCCTTTATGATGGAATGAAAAAAATTCAAGTTCTCTTCTTTATATTTTTGCGACGGGTGAGATCATTCTTTTTGTGTACAATATTTATATATGAGTTTGATAAATCATAGATAACTATCGACTGTTAAGGGGAAAAGAATTGACGAAAAGGCAAGCTGCCAGGTGGACAAACGATAGGCTGAACGATAGGAGAACAGACTTACATTTGGACGAATGGTCAGGCAAATAGAGGGTTGAATAAATCAATGGATACGTAGATGGACAAGTGGACGAATGCTCAGATATATGGATGAATTAAGAGACGGATGGACAAAGCAATGGATAAACAAGGAAACATATGGACAATAAATGCATTGACAAAGAAACGAATGGATAAAGTGGTCAATGGACATGGAGACGGGTAAAGAAGATGACGTAAGCAGAAGAACAATGAATTGACAGTAAACAGACAAAGAAACGATTGAACAAAAAGGCGTACAGACATTTTAACTAATGCCCCAAGAACGGAGTAAATGAGTGAAATGAATAGTCAGGCAAAGTTATGGTTAGGCGGAACTATGCACAGACAAAGAAGTGCATAGGCAGCAAAATCTACAATAAAAATAGAAGGGAAGGGGGCCAAAAGAGCTTACTGGAATGCAAGCGGAGAGTTTAAAGGCCAATTGGATATATATGTATATCTGGCTATATAGATAGGGAAAATTGAGATGATCAAAACTGTATATAGCACTTCTGGCATATGTGATGAAAAGTAGCGCGTTCCGTTCTTTTTTGTTTGTAACAGAAATTCCACCTGAAATTTTCCAAATGCGCTTTTATTACGAACTAAAATAAACTTAAGTTAATAGCGAGAAAAAATTCCATACTTAGGGGAACGAAATATATATGAAAGACGACGCAAATTGTTTGGTTGCCAAAGAGAAATGTGTAATGAAACAGATCCAAATTTGATACGTATTTAAAAAGCTTAAACCATTAAAAGAGTAGACGAGTAGACGAATAGTGAAGCAGTCGGAAGGGACATCAGAATTCGGCCAAATTAAAATTTCGTGTTTAGCAGGAATGTAGGAATGCTTTTCGATGTGTGCTCCTATTCGCTAAAGTAATTCTGCTAATCTCATAACGCTTCTCCGGTAGCTAAAAGAAAAGGGAGAAAAACAGCTGTAAAAGCAGCTTATAACTACAGTTAAGATGTTAGGTAGCTAGCCCTGAGAAAAGATTTCGAAATCCTCTATTTATTGTTAAATTTATTTTATACTTGAAAAATTTAAATAATTTAAAGTCAAATTGCACTTAGCAGTATTTTTGCTTACTCTTCTTCCGTCTTCTTCGACGACTCCTAATTCAATCTTTAAACTTTTGCCTCAGAAAAAATTTGAAAAATTCCCTCTTTATTATTAAATTTACTTTACATTTCGCGAATTTGAGCACAAATTCAAGTCGTTTGCATTTAAACTGCGCCGCGTTTTTTTATCGAATATAAATTTTGCAATTTGTCATACTAAGTATTCGTAACAGTGATTCTTGAACTTTTTCCTCTTGCATACTAACGGGTAACTATTATTTGCTTTTACAGCCAATCAATCGCTCAGGAGATGTCAGCTGTTCCTTTAACCCGCCGATGGTTGGGAAGAAGAGAGGAAAGAGAAAGAGACAGAGAAAGGGACGAATTTAGTTATAGCTAATAAATATTAGGGGGATGAGGTTCACATCTAATCCAATAATGTAATGCAATATGTGGGCGATTTGTGATTTTCCAATTAATCCTTTATATATTCAAGACGAAAATAACTTCCCGTTCATCATATTCAAATAAAAAATTTATTGTCAGGTTTGTTGTTGCAAATAAATAGAGAAAAATAAAAAAAACTCATTTCTCCCCTATTCGTGTACCCTTTAACGATTGGGAAACTGTGCAACTATGTCTGTTATTGATAAATTCACTAAATAGGTATCATTGTATAGATATATATATATATATATATATGTATATATATATATATATGTATATACATAATGAGCTTAAATCGTAATAACTACTAAATAAACGTTTCACAGCTTTTTAATTTGTTTTAGTGAAACAGTGAAATGGTCCAATAATGCAATTTTATTGCTAAATATTGCGGAGGTCCTCTGATTATGTATTGTAATGACATAAATCAGAATTTTTCGCAAATGCATTTGCCTGCACATACACCTAACTATACACACATATAACTTAGTGTAAATGTAATCATTATTATCTCGAAAACTATTTCAATGCTCTTCCTATTTTGAATTGTAATTGAAGTTATTCGATCCGTTTACCTGGCAGTTAAGGCAAACAATATTACTATGCTCTGCGTTTCTAATGGTACAAGAGTGTATTAAGTTTGCGGGGATGTATGAAACATTCGGCACTTTTGATAGACCTGCCTTTGATTACACCGATCTATTCTGAATCATTTTTTGAATCGATTTAAGATTGTTTGTCCAGCTGTCCTTTCCTTCTTCCTTTTCTGAATCAATTCTTGAAGCGATTTAAGCTTGTCTGTCCGTCTGCCTGTCTGTCTTGTTTGCTTATCTTCACCCTATGGGACGTAACTTTTAACTTGTTTTGATGAAATTTGGTACATCTATATGTTTTGGTTCCAGAACGGACGCCATTAAAAATGATTCCGATTGGACCACTTTTTCGACCACTCCGTATTTTGAAGCAATGTATTAAGCGACCTAGCGCAGATTAATGATAGGTCGCGATCCACTATAATGCTTTCGCTTGTTTTCTTTATGCATTCAAAATTTCCTTTCATTTTATGTGGTATAGGTTATGTCCTGTAAAATAAATTGGCAACCCCGGATTGTGAATTTATGATAGTGTAGACTTTATTAACAAAATTAAGACAACTTTCTTTCACAGAAAAATGCTTGGAAAGTTTAAAGAAACTTAATTACAACAACATATCTTTCCATAGAATAAATACTTCTTCGTGGCTTATTTCTTTCCTCTCTTTGCTTATAAACTTTTACTCATTGCATGTCCTGGTGAATTTTTTCTTTTTTTGTGCATTCTCTTTCACATGCTGAATTTCATTCGTTACCTTTCAATTTTTACTCAACTTTTTTTTTAAACGCCGACTTCATAAGACACGTTTATTTCACGTCGCCGATAGGCATAAAACATTTTTATCTGTTTTTATTATTTCCCTAATGTTTTTTGCTGGAAATTTCTTTTCGTTATTTTATCAAATATGTGATTTTCGTAACACTAGTATAGTCTGCACACAGTGCTCTAATTGCATTCTACGCAGGAGCATTTTCGTCTATATTTTATTTTATACTTCTCCACATTTATGAAAATCATCTTTCCAAATAGAGTCCTTCTAACCTTTTATCTTATTCGCGGTTCTTAGTGCAGTCCTTAGTTATAAGCACAACCACTTAATTGTACTCACATCAGCAGTATTTTCGCTTAGATTTTATTTTTTACTTCAAACTGCATGAAAAGCATTTTTCTAAATGGAGTCCTTCTGTCCTTTTTTTTTATTCGCTATTCTTAGTTTTATCCTCAATTATGCGCAACGGCTTCCTAAACAAAGCTCCTTCATGGTACTCTGCTTAGAACTATTACCGACTGCTCTTTTTTTGTTTAAAATTTTTAATCCAATTCTTAATTATAAGCAGCGGTTCTCTAAGCACAGCTCCTTAACTCTCTTCAGCGGTATTACCGATTGCTTTTTTTTTGTTCAAAATTCTTAGTCGATTTCTTTCTTTTTTCTAAGCAAAGCTTCATGGTATTCCATTAGGCTGTGCGTTTGTCTGGCTTTAATCTTTTGTTGGTTAAAAATCTTTAATTCAATCTTCACAATATTTTCCTAAGCAAACGTACTGGGTACTCTTTTTTTATCTTATTCAAAGGTCTTAACCCAATGCTTAACTTTGAAGAATGTGCTTCTAAACACAGCTTCTCAACTCTACTCAAGCCAGCAGTATTTTAGGTAAACCCTTTTTGATTTTTTTCAAATCTTTGTGTCTTCCACTGTCAGCAACGTGTCTCCAAACGCGATAGTATCTCTACTGACACTCTTTTGAGCAATTAATATTATTAAAGGGCTTGAAATACTTTCTTTTTTAATTATATCCGATCTATTTATTGTTCTCGACTTTTTATTTAGCCTCCAAATTTTCCATTCAAATATCTCTGAGTTTGACTGTTTGATGTCAAATGTCAAATTCTTAATATTATGCGTACATATTTGCTTTGTTTAGAAGAATATTTAAAAAAAAAGAAGAAGAATTTAATACCAATAAAATTCATAGAACTTATTGCCATTAATATTTCTACGCAATGTTTCCTTCGTTGAGTGTAACATATAAATGCGGTTTTTATTACTGCTGCTTTATATTACTGTTGACTTAATTATCCCAATTAGCCGCGTTTTATTACCACTACTACATACTTATCTACATTCCCTGTAATAATATATTAATTAAATCTTTTGTTAAAATAATTTTTTTATTCAATTAATCGCAATACATTCGCTTTTTAGAAAGTAGTGACGAAAAGATCGCATGAGATAGAAAATATCTGACAAATAAGTGAACACGATATTCACTAAACTTGCTCGCTATTTTCGATTAAATTTTCGAAAACAATTCTTTAAGGTTAGCATATCTTGAAAAGCGTAGCAATCATAAATCGGTTATTGTTAAGGTGAAGACGTAAAACTGTTATAAGAAGTGAGAGTGAAGTTCTAATGAAAGCATAAACTGGGGACAAGTTGGAAGACTAAAACAAAACGTTGTAACCGTTACGCCTGCAGATAGGATCCCTTACGGGTACATTTTAATAACAAAAACAAGTCAAGCGTATTTCATGTACATTGCTTGATTGTTCTGACTTACGAACTAGAAAATTCTATCCATCGCAGGGCTTAAGTACGATAGGCTCAAGTCAACCTATTATAACTTCACTATATTTTTTTATGAAAGCAGGCGTGTTAATTGATCGATCGTCCCTTTAAACTTGCCTTAAGATATACTCGCACCCGATTTTACATTAATATGGCCCCGTAAGTTATCAACTGTAAGTTGTAGCCTACTTTTGACCCGTTCGTAAGCGGACCATAATAAAGGTGATTTTCGAAGACACGCTTATACATGTTGAGCTTGAAATGAAGACCTGGAAAAAATTATAAGTTTTAGTGTTTTGCCAATTGTGGACGTATAGACGGATCACATTAATTCAATTTTTTTTTTGTTTATTAATCAAGCCGTGAACTTTGTGTTAAAGTTCATTTTTGTTCATTGAAGTGACTCAAGAAGAAAGGAAGTAAGTTTGCTTTTGAAGAAACGTCGTATTTCTGCTGCATACATGCTTTCTGATAAAGAAATTCCATTCCCCACAATAGCATTGCACTTAGTACAAACAAATTGGTTGAGGTGCGAGGGCGATAGAAATATCCTCCAACTTTCGGGAAAGCGGGATAATGTCAACTTTGAAAACCATTGATCTAGAATCTAGTTACTCTCCCATTCCCAAATAAAGCTAAAACAAGCGATTTTACTGCTACTTTTTTCTTTAACTCTGTTAAAATAAATCTAGCTTTGTGATTTTTTTTTACAGGCGTTGGGGTTATAATAAGTTTATGTCTCTAATGCTATTCTAGTAGCAGTCATAAAAATCTGCATAAAGTTAATAAAACCTGCAACGTAAGTGCTGGGGGCGAACAAAGCAATGTTTAAGTATACATTAAGATATTGTATATAAAAACAAACTAATGCATACACATGCACAAACACACATCTATATATGTATATATATATATGTATCTACGCATATACATAACGTAGTTATAGCTTAATAACAAAGGTATTCTTTTCATGCACACACTACACACACACGTACATAAAAAACAATCAACATTTTTAATGTGGTTGTGCTGTAAAAAGGAATGTGTTTAGCATGTAACTGAAGGCAGGGGACAATACATGTGAACGTACAATATATCTGCAAGCCATGTGTTAAAAGCAAACACTTATGCACACTCGCACTTACGAACAAAACAGTAAAGGTATTATTGTAAGTCTTCCTCGTATATATGTATATATATATATATATATATGTATTTGGAATGTTTTTTGTGTGTTTTTTTTTTTTTTAAGAATCCAGTTAACATTTTTACGCAAAACAAGAAAGAAAAATAACAAAAACCTTTCCATATAAATGTGTAAGTGTGTTTGTGCGCACGTAACCGAAAAGGAAAAAATGTCATTAAAGTTTTGTGCTTACAAAAACAGAGTGTGAGTGAACGAGTGAATAAGTAAGCGAATGGTATTTATTATATCAGCTGTTGTATGTTTATTGCTATCATTCGTATTTAAATTTAACACGCTAACACACATTACATATATATATGTACACAATTTATATAAAAACATAAACAGTGTAAACTATACTACGTATACACACGTGCATAGACATGCTTTGACTAAAGCCACTACAATTCAAAGTGTTTGTGAGCGTGTGCGTGCGTGTAAATCATTTATATAATAGATATCCTCACGTAGTTAAGTAAAAGTTAAGTCAATACTATGAACGAGGTTTACTCTATCAAAGAAAGAAAGAGAGAGGGAGAGAGTGGCATATAAAGAATAGTTGATGTACGTTTAGGCATATGTGGAACAGAGAGCTTATAAATGTATTATAAATGGAATTTATGTGTGTGTGCGTATACGTACATTCATAAGCGCAAAAGGTGTTATATACATAGATAGAGATTGAAAGGGAGATGACAGACGACAACGCTAAACGTAAACACAATACTTAACTGAATACAAAGGAAGCTCATACAAATTCTATCGTTATTCCGTATGATATATAAAAACATTCTAAATATTGCCAACACTAATGTGAAATATGTACATAACATATATACAAGCATACATGTATACATGCACTTGGCAGTTCAACTCAAAATTTACAGTTATTTGTGTATTTGTGTCTTTGTTGGCTATAACGGCCAACAAAATTTTACTATGCCAGCAGGATAATCAATAGTCGTTTATGTAAACGTTTCACTCTCGCAGACAAACACACACACACACACACACATACATATGAAGAGATGGATAAACACAAATATTCAAGTGTACACTTACTTACTTACAACTTATAAGCGCTCTAAATACACGAATACATACATAAAACTGAAATTTGCACAAAGCACGGATAACCAGTATATAGGGATACGACGAATCGCAGCCTTACCAGTACACACTTAAAAGTAATAAATTCGATTTTGTTTGTTGGGCCGTTTGGTTGGTTAGTTGGTTGGAGTATTGTGCGTATATATGGTATGCTTGCTTGCTTGTAGTTATGACAGCAAAGCAAAACATTATTATTGCTGTTAGAGATACATAATCATATTAAAACTGAAATTTAACGTTTATAGAGTAGACGTAGTGCAACGACCATATTAATTTATGCTGATTTTGTGCTTTTGTTTTCGATGTGAATGTGGACGTGAATGTTTTGTGATCCACGAACAAAGGTGAATTTTTGATCCTTTTCATTACGCACTAATAATCGAATTTTCTGTATTCTAGCGTTTGTATACATAATCATTATCGATACAGTTTAAAATGTCGAATAACATTAAAAAAAAATATGATGTTGTTTTTGAAAAGGTTATGCAACGCATGAGGAGAGATTGTGGTGGACGGACGGGGGAGAAGGGAAGATGAATATGTATAAAAATACATCAAAATTTGCGTAGATGACATGATGTATTCATAGTCCAGCTACAAGACTATAATCGAATATTCGTCAAGCTTAGTTTAGTGGGAGAGAAAAGTATAGCAAAGACGAAGAGATTTCTATCTCATGTAATATTTCTCAAATTTTCATTGAAACATAAATAACAACTATTTTAAACTCTTCACTTTCAACCGGCAAGCTAATGTTTTGCTTAAAATCAGAACAATTAACTTTGCTTAGTTTATCGTAAATCGATGTAATCTTTATAACAAACAAGTGCATACATAGTGCGTGCAGGACTGGCATTGAAATTAATTTGCCCACTGCATTGTACAATACCCTACAATGGCATGTCGCTTTTTAATTACATTTGCTGGCCTTTGGAACAAACTGCCTCCACTGATATTCTCGCTTACGCCGGTTGAATAAACACAAATACTTTTGCCTTTTTCCTCCCCCTTTAGCTAGCAAATCCTGCTCACACGCATGAGACATTCCATTATGATTGGCTGGGAAAATACAAAAAAAAAAAAAAAAACTGGAACTGCGACTAAATACAACCAATAACTGGCGCTGTCTTGTCCTTAGTTGGGTAGTGACATAATATTAAGGCTGCCTTTTGGCGTTTGTTTACGTCTTCATCTGTAACTGGATGAATCGAAAAACCCATGGATTAAGCTAAGGAAGAGTTTTTCGGACTAAACAATAATAATCCGGCTATGTTTTTCCCTTTAAAACAACTAAGACAGATTTCGAAATTTGAATTTTTTGTTCTTGTCTACCTAACTGTTCAGGTAGTCGATAAAGTGTTATGCTTAGAGCACTCGGTATAGATGCGACTATACCTTGTCAAACTACACTAATATTTCAACCCGCGAACACCATTAAAACCGCTACACCGAACTAAAGTTATTCAGATAAAGATTTTTTAAAATAGAGCGTTATTTGGGAAGTGGTCGAAAGAGCACTCCAAACCGAGCCAATATCAATAGCGTTCATCCTTGGATCAAAACAGACTGGTGTACCAAAGATGTCTCAAAGATTGCAACCTATAGGTCGAAGACAGACATCCAGATCGACGGACAGACAAGCTTGGATGGATGCATAAAGTGATTCTGAACCGATCGGTATAATAGCAGATGATAGAATAGAGATCTCAAGTCTTGCTGGGTGTTCGTTGCATCTGCGAAAACTTAACATACCCTTGTACCACAAGTGATGTAACGGTTTAAAAGCAGAAGGCATTTCCAAGCGTAGAAAAAGGTATGTAGTATATATGGAAAGCACACCGTTGACAAAAGCACATTTTTCAGGTGCGTTCATGTAGGTATGATTTCCAAAAGGTGCCTTGCAGTCAATCACTGATCGAATTCTATAACTATCGTCGACTAGAAAAGTCGGACATAATATTGACTGATTCGTCTTTTTTCTACAACGCAATATTTTCGCAATTAAAATGAAATAAAGCAAATCTTCCAGTTATTCAGTTCCTTTTTATGACGGGAAGATTTTCTAATTTTGATAACCAAGCCACGGACCAATAGCATTGTGAATGCTCCTACTAATGAAGTCCTGATGTTAATGGAGTTCTAAATAAGCGCAAATACAAATCATTGGACAGAAGTTTGCAAAAAATTTTTATCTTAAATCCAAGGTTGTTGCTATCAATGGCGAATTTCGGCGGAAAGTTTGTTTTCAAAAATTTTTTTTTTTTATTTTTTTTTTTTAAAGAATGTCATCAGCTGTCCTTTTTTATATAAGAGGGAGCAAATTTAAACGTATCTGTTGTGCCTATGGGTGCAATATGAAGAACCTTTCGTTTCCTCCTGGATCTGAAATCACAATTTTGCAAGATTATGTTTACCTTTACTTTGTTATTCATTTTATGTTTACGGTGTTGCTGTTGTCATTTTATAATTAAAAAAAAAAACTAAAAATACAAAATAAATACAATTTTTGAAAATTAAAACAAACCCATCAAAACTCATAAGCAAATACATTCTGTTCGTATCAGTGTGCGAATTGTTTTTATTAAAGCAACAAACAAGCAGTGGATGTAGAGAAAGCGAAAAATTGGATTTCAGTCGATGGAAATATTTTTTTTTTTAGTTGTTCTGTCTGTCTGTGTCTGTTGTATTAAATGAGAAACATTTTACTTTTTCTTATAGTTTTAATACTTTTTCCATGAACAGATTAACTTTTTTAAAGTGTTTATTTAAGTGCTTCACGCTTTTCGCACTATTAACGTGCGATTTTTTCTCTCACTCATCGAAAATTATTTTGGTTTTATGGGAAGAATGCGATATTTTTTTTTTCTTTTGCAGCAGAAATAAAAATCATTTTTTCTAAATTTTTCTTTTTTTTTTTTTTGCTTTTAAGAGGGAAGCTTTTGTTTTTTGTGTTATATTTATTTATATATATACATATATATATTTTTTTTTTGTGATAAATTTTTTATGGCTTTTTGATTAACCAAGTGTTTCGGCATGGTTAGCTTAATGGCGAGTAAAAAAGTTTTGCTAAACAATGCCAAAAATTTGTATATACATCATCGAGCGTCTATTAACTTTGTCAGGCGATTGTAATCATCTAGAAATAGGCACTGATCGCGTTGTGCAAAAACTTTAATTTATTGTGACGATTAAAATATTTTGTAGAACCTTGAAGAGGACCTTAAAAATCTTTTTTCTGATACGTTAAAAAGAAATCGATTCATCACAATTCCCATAGGCTCTATTCCACTACGAGAATTTTTGCGATGTATTATCATATCTTATATAATCTGTGATGAGGTTATATTGGGAGCCCCTATATAGATGTAACTTTTATTATACCGATCGGTTCAGCATGATTTTCTGAGTGAATTTAAAACGTCTCTATTTATCGGGCCGTTTATTGTCCGTTGAAAAAGTTCCGTGTTCTATCTACAGGTCACTATTAACGATTAGGTTTTGATGAAGTTTGGTGGAACGAGCGATTGGGACTTAAGGATGGACGTGCGCAACACCGAGAGCACTTGAGAAAAACCCATCTTTTGTTTTGTGCGATTTTCTAAATGAATTTAAAACACGTCTGTGTATCGGTAAGTGCGAGGCTTGTCAAAGAAGTGCTTTGTTGCATCTACAGTCAGCACTTGGTAAGATATTTTGATGAAATTTCGATTATTTTTTTAATGTACACCACAAGACCTTGAGAAAAGCCCACCAGCTTAAAGTCAGTCTCCGAATCGATTTAATTACATATGACTATCTCATTTTCGTCTATGTGAATTATGAAGATTGACTTGTTTTGAGAGATTTTGATAAAACTACTGCGCCATCTTTCGAGCGAACATCAAACGCTACGAAAAATGGCTCGAAGTATTTTTTTGATCCCTCCCCATATCGGAGCCGATTTTGTAAATGTCTTTGTATAAGAAAAGGAAATGGCAGGAGCTAGTGCTTTCACATTCTAGATGAACATGAAACATTTGGATGGAGTGGAAGCACTTTTTGAACCTTCTGCCTGGTAACCGTTCTTAAGGAAAATAGTTTTTGTTTGCCAAAAAAGTCTAGTCTTTAGTAAATTATGATGAAACTTGACTCAGAATACTTGGTTGACATCTAAATCTAATGAGCCAAATCTGGGGAACGTTGGTCTATTTTCGAAACCACTTCCATCTAATAGTTCCTTGTGTACAGTGACGAGGTTAATTTTTGTGTATTTTATGACAAAAATTTGGCGAAGATTCATGAGTTCTTTAAAAGAGAAATTTAACGGGAAATACTAAATTTGGATCAGATCATCCCGCAACTTTAAATCTAAAATTTCTAATATTTGTTCAATTCTTGACTTTGTTATGTAGTATCATGTGTAAAGTAGTTAATAGGTGACTTTGTTATCCTCGGCCAGCTTGTTAAAGAGAAGCTTAGGCTTCTCACTCAAGGTGGATATGTTCTGATTTACATGCTTTACGGTCAAGCGACCGTACTGTAAAGGCTTGGGTCCGCGTAAACACTTTTGCCATGTACGACATATCATACTACGTTGACTATGAGCCTCATATAGCATGTTACTCTCAGTTATTTTATATGAAAAGATTATTAAACCTTGTGAACGCGGTAGGCATCGCAAAAGTCACTGTAAGTTCAGCATGAATTTTTCGCTTTTTGCTCTTTTCTTTTTATTGTGGTTTTTTTTCGCAAGTGGGGGAATATGTCAGCATAAAATGTGTTGTCCGTTATTAAATTTTTATTATATTAAGTAAAAGAGCAAAATTGCTTAAATTGAGGAAAAAGTAGAAAACAAAAAATTATATTTGCCTGAGAGCAAATTTTTAATACCTATCGTCTTGCTTTGCTTGGATGCGACCATTTTTAAATTTGCTTTGCAATCTATAACTAAGAATATAGTATGTGTGTCAGGTATTTTATCTTAGTTTTTTATGAACACAAGTAAGCAAGCATTCGAACAACAGACGGCAGATATACAGAAAGTGAATTATACACTATGTGTGCCTCTACTTTATCTTCTTTTCTTATTTTTTTCTTTTTTTAATGCGTATTTCTGGAGACTATGAAGGCAGAATCGAATCTAGTATGACCCAGTTAAGGTTCGATGGTTGATATAATATTTTTTTTTTTGTTTCAAATCTTAATCTAAAGAAAAAGACTTGCATTTCTCCAGTTTAAAGTAAGTACATGTGCTAAAAAGGGTGAATAGGAGTGATGGTGGTATGACTAGCTTTTAAGTTAAGCAACAACATACTAACAATAGCAATATAATAATAATTTTTGCATAAAAGGATTTTTTTTTTTATAAAATATTTTTTTATTGTTTTTAACTCTGTAAATGTAAAATGTACTAAGAGAAGCATCGTTTTTGTTGAAAGCCCCTTTTTTCTTTTTGCTTTGATTTGGCATTGAAGCCTGAATAACATTGAAACCACAAAAATAACAAATAAAAAAAAGAAATAAATAAATAAAAAAAAAAACTCAGCTTTATGCTCTCTCTAGTAGAGCTTTGCTGTACAAGCAAGCACTTATCATAAAAGTGTGTTCGATATACGAACAAAAAAACAAAAAAAAAAAAGAAAGAAAACAAAAGCTCTAAAGTGCCGCTGTTCTATTTCATCTTTAGTTTTCATTACTGGTATATGTAGACGTTACACGTTATGATGTATGCTCGTAAGTGTTATTCAAAAAAAACATTCTTGATTACATTCCAACACTCCAACACACAATATACAAACTTATTTCGTGCTCTGGCATAAATTTCATAACAGCTGTTTATACCACTGACTACACAAATCACTGATATATACGTTCGTTATATCGAATGCGTACGATGAAAACGGAATCTTATGAATTGGATTACATCTAACAAGGAGGAGAACGTCAGGAGAGCAGCAAATAAGAAAAGCATATACGAAGATAGACAGTTGCAGTTTCCTAAACAAATAAATCACAATGAGACGGTAAGTTCGTTTTGAATTTTCATTTCTTTTCTCTCAATGTTTCTTGTTTTTTTTTTATTCATTTCCTCACAGTATCCTCGAGTACGTATTGATTTCTCGGTTGATATTAGCGTATGTGTTGTGTACATGATTTTGAGTAACAGCTGGTTAATGTGATCTTCTCTCGAAAACTACTTATGAAGTGTTTTGATTTTTTCTTTTTTGAAAAATCTGCTACTGAAAAGCTGGGGAGGTTTATTAAATTTATTAAGGTTTTTGTAACATCTAAAATGAAGTCAACATAAGTAAGCTTATTCTTGATTAGTATTAAATTCTAAATCGATTTAACCATGCCGATGCGTCAACTTGTGTGTATGTCTGTATGTCCGTTCGCCTTCCACAAACATTTTCAAAATCGTAAAAATTGGTTTTTGAAGCTCTTGCATGCAGCTTAATATAATGAAACTTGTTTAAGGCACCTGAAGCTGAAGGACGCACTTATAGTACGAAGCAAACTAAAAGTGCTTTTGCTAGCAAAAGCAAAAGAAAATGGTTTTTTTGCTCACTGCTCGTAATAGTTACTACAATATTTACAAAGATTCCTGTCTTTTTTTCATAATATGACCAACCAGTCAGGAGGTGTTCCCTATATGTACAACACGGTGATGGTTAAGAAGAAGTGGGAAGGAGTGGGGAAAGTTTTGTGTTCAATCCCTTACGATTTTAGCGAATGCATACTCACTATACCTACGACCAGCTGCAAACAATCGCGGACGGCACCCAGGTAGCTGCGGCTTTCACTTATTCGGCTTTACGGCAGTTCAACTTATATTCCATGGGTGATACTACAATATTTGCACAGAAATGGGAAATCGGAATACCACGTCATCTCATTTGTTTTGCTTTTTTTAAGTTTTTTTTAGGATGAAAAGATGTAAACAAATCGGTCGAACCGAATATAATTTTCCTCTTTGTTTTCATAGAATTTACAGATATCCATTCTCTATTAAAATCACGGAACGAGGGAGATATACTAGATTTGTCCTTTTGCTCGTAACATGCAGAAATACTGGTCAATGTGTTGTAGCAGAGTCCAATAGTTTTAATTATGTAGTGAAAGCCGGACACGTTTGTGTAACGGGTTCCACGTTGGGTGGCACTTTTGTCTAACGGACTAATATATTATATTAATATAGTCAAAAGATCAGACGATCGGACGTTGTAACGGATAAAAGCACGTGTCATTGCAAAGGTAGTTAGTGTAGTAGTAATGGAAGGGGGGGGGGGGGGGGGGGGTTCTTATCATCCAACCAATATTTAAGAAATAGACAACGAGAAACCCTTATGGAGACAGACGGTCTAAAGAAACTTTCAGGCTGATATTATGCCTTGGGCTAGTTTACATGCTGCTTATCGTCTTTGCTGAAAAATCAAAACAAAGCCAAAAAAAAAAGGTTGCATCACTAGATGTTATCGCCATCGACACAGTAAATGTTACATATGTATATGCGTCCGTGTATACACATAAAGTGCTATTCTCGACCAGGGTAAGATCCTAAGCCTATGTAAAGATGTTCCTCTGATCATTTGTTCGCTTGTCTGCTTGTCTCTTGTTAGAAAAATCCCAATAGTAAAAATTAAGAAAGATGTTTGAAGTTTGGAACTAAAATGAGCATGAGTCGTCTTCCATAATAGCCAAAAAACGAAAACTTACAATTTTTTGCAGATCTACCTCTAAACTATAACTTCATTGACTTCAATGGTGTGCGCCTTAGGCAAGGAGCTATAATTTGCAGCCCTAAGGATATATCGATCCGAATGGCAGCGTGGATATCTCTCAGAATTTCTTGTAGGATCGATCAACTACGTGATACGCACACCTTGCCAATACGGTTTTGCAATCACATTATCTTCATTGCAAATCATTAATTCGAATCATTAATAACACACACGTCACGTGCAGTAGGAATAATAATTTTTGTCCTTTTTGCCACCGTATTTTTTACATTTTTGAATTCATCTTTTTTCCATTACGTACGGAAATCCTAAGCATTATTCCAAATATTTGGCAATACGTTGCTTGTGGGGGAACTGGAACGACTTGAGCTTAGACAGTGTGATTTTCGTCTGCGCTTTAGGTGAAATATAATGCATCACAAGAACGTCTCCCTCTTACGTTGATTGATATAAAAAAAACCCTTCACGTATCAAGATCAAATATTAAAATATTCAATGACGTTTACTGCTTGCAATCTAATTGAATATAAAACTAATTAGAGCATGTATGACGTTCTTATTTTTATTCTCTAAAGGGAGTCATTTCCACGCAAATAGATTTTATGCACTTGGAATTTTAATTAAACCGCAAAATACTAATCATTGACATATGCATACATACATACATACATAGGAAAGAGCGAATATGTGCACAAGTAAATAGATATTTAGGTTATTAAGCGTTAAATAAAATATCTTTATATCAATGTTTCTATCTACGAGCAAAATAAATTTGAATTCTCTTCAAAAGGATTCATTAAACCTGACATAAAACGAATATAGTTCCTGGGTTTTGTTTTCTTTTTAAGGGGTTACATGGATTTTCAGAGATAAACAAGAGCCTATGTTCTCTACTTTGTTTTTGTTTTTTTTTTTTGTACAATGCATGACTTGTTTTCTTTAAATTTTAAAGCATATAAGCAGTTAATGTTTACAGAAAATTTATAAAATTTTCATTTAAAATATTTGAAAGCTTACGACGATCAGCACAACGACTAAGAATTTTTATTACAAATCTTACAAAGTTCCCGAAAGAGGTTACGAAGATGGTAGATAATGCGATATTGTAATAAGTTAATCGCGTTACTATTCCTCTACAAAGTACATTATATGCCATGACCTGAAGCTTGAACGGTGAAGATAGTACATGACTTCAATGAATTTTGGAATAACGGCCACTCTCTATATATCTCAGATCTTTTTCGCAGTATGGGTACATGAGTGGTCATTATTCTGTTTTCATAAGGCGGAAGCTCTGAACGGGAATCCTACCCTAGGTCAGGTAGAGTAAAAAGTAAGTCATTTGTTTGCATCGATTGAATTAGATCAACATGAAATTTATAGTTCCGTATTCAGACTATATTTGCCCTTTCACCTTCCCTTTCCCAATTGGATGAATGAAGGGAATAAACACATTTCAAATCTCATTTGTATTCGCAGAAATTGATTTTTGCGAATTAAAAACAAATTGGCAAACTTTCATTATTAATGCATTGTATGGTGACTATGAGTTACTAACTATTCCCCATTCATGGTAAGTGTAGCGTGCATATAGTACATTTCCATGTACATAGCAAACATTTGACGAATCTATTTGCTTAGATATAACATGCGAACTTTTAGGCGATATTTTTATATCATGAAATGCCCTTCATGCTATATGTGCATAAGTGCTATTAAATAGAACACTTTTATTAATCATACGCACCATATACTTTTATAGGAATACAGCTTCACTAGTCATGAGTATTAAGTAAAAAATTAAATAAATATGAGTATATTAATAATATAGTTAGTGTACATGTAGTACGTATTATAGTACATAGTGTGTGTATAGTGCATAGTGCACGTAGCAAAGCATAGCAAATTGCTTTAAAAACGAAATTCACACCTACCGCTGGAAAGTGACGCGATAGTATTTGCTTGTTACTAGTTACCAGTATCACGTAGATAAAGGATCATATAGAATATCGTAAATAATTTGTCAGATAGAGTTTTGCTGATATGTTATTTTTCCTCTTTTTCTTATAAGTCTCCAACTTACGTATATATTCAAATAAATGGATACGGAATCGATTATTATCAAAGCTAACTTAGACCAAAGTAATAAATTCTAGGGCTAATCCTATGATGAGCTTTAGCAGCTAAGACTACCGCCTCTTGTTTCTTAAGGGATAGACTAGATGCCAATAGCAAAACCGTTGTCAAGTAGAAACAAAAACAATGCTGATCAATAAACGATTTCGAAAACAAGTAAGTTTATGATAGATAAGAACTACCTATTATGGTGAGTCACAAACGATCTCCGTTCTTGCTATTATCGTTAATCAATTGCGGTGTATTCTCCATCTCAATAATCCTTCGCTTGCTTTCTAATGTAGCGGTTCCTTCTGGGGCGGGGGTAGGAAAGGGAATGAGAGTTGCAGTAGAAGACCCTGCGATACTATATTTTTTAATCAAATTCCAACAAACGATATCGTAAAAAGAAGAAATTAAGAAAAAAATTTAAGAGTAAATGAGTCATAAAAACGGTGAAAAAGAATTAAAACTGTGTTTTCTTCAAATGCTTGCTTTTCACGAAACTACCACTCTCTCGTTTCTTTTTTTTTTTTAATTTGTGTATAGGTCACCATCATGCGGTACTTTGGGAATTTAAACAAGAAAATAGTGTTAAAACAACAACTGAAAAAATATCCAGCGTATACGGGGAAGATCGAATAAGCAATCGGGCGGTTAGCAATTGGTTTTCTAACTTTTTTTTTGTATTGAAGATACGATCTTAAAAGGCAAATAATATTCGAGCAAAATCCATCTCAATCAACAAGACATATAGCAAAAAGGTAGAATAAGAGGTGTGTTCAAAAAAGAGGGTACTTTTTATTTTTTCGAAAAAATATACATAATCCATCAATAGCTAATTTGGCGACTCCAAAGGAATCCTCAAATTCAGATAAAATTGCTTGTTAACAGTTATGGCCGGCAGAAGGAATTCATAATGCATAAGACTACGATAATCGTGGACAACGGCAAACTGCCTTTTGCACGATATACACTCGTTTCATTGGCTGGTTCCGGGTCCTGTGCGTAGATACGAAACTCACCTCTTGTAATAATGACCGACTGATATGCAAAAATCATTCCCTCATCCATATTACAATAATCGAAAAAAACACCGTTTCGGTATCGTACAAGACTGCAGTATCAACGCAGCTGAAACACTAATGACATTTTTGCCGTGCAATTTAACACAGATGTCTGTTACCGTATTTCCCATATAGAAAAAAATATTGGTCATATTTTTTGATCACAATATTATATTAGAAATTTCGCAGATTAAGACTCAAAAATACTTGTAGTCCACTCATAAACTCCTTTACAAGTACTTGGAACTGCGAAAAGAAAAAAACGAAAATTTTCATTAATCACTGACTGATTGGCTTGTTGTGATATTTGGCGTAATTCAGTTGAAATTAATTGAAATCGAAAACTATGAAATTTTCAAATATGTGTATATATATATATATGTGTGTGTGTGTGTGCGCGCGCTTTCTACAAAAGTTATTAAAAATTCGTTATGGAAAAGTGGAAAACACAATTACTGTCAATAATAAACGGGAAGTTTGCTAATAGGAATGAATCGTCATAACGAGAATGAAATTTACGCGATTTTGTTCTCTCATCACAAGAATTTTGTAAAAAAAAAACTTTTCTTTTAATGAAATTGATATTTATGAAAATGAAATCCTTCCCTCGATTACTCTTTGTTCTGGCAAATGAATGCGGAATATTATAATTGTCTCAGTCTTCTTCGCGTAATTTGCGAAAACTTGCATTTTCTTTATGAGCCTTATCTTGCTGCTTAAGAATTTAATATTACGAGCAACTATCGCAATTTTAATAAATGCTAGATGAAGTGTAATTACAACTTTGTGTTTTTTGTTTGTTTCTCTTTTTGTATATTATTTTTCAGACATAATTTTATGTTTTAATTAAAATTGAAACCTTTTTAGTTATTGACAGTAAAATAAATAAAAAAGAAATTGCATTTTTTTTTATATCGATTTTATATAATATTTTTCTCTGTGTGTGTGCACTCTTGCTCTTTACTGTCTATCGGATGTGGTTAATAAAACATTGCAATCTATCGTATGGAGGAGAGAAAAAAATATTGAAATTTATTTTTTGTGAATTTTTTAAATTTAATTGCAACATTATTAAGATTACTTACGTACTTGCTAATAGTTTAAGTCCCTCCCTATCATTTAAATAGTTTCGATTTTCTAAATACTTTCTATGAAAAGGACAGGAACAGCTATTAGATGAAAATAGAGATTGAAAAACTATTGTACAAATGATAAAATAATCAGTTAACATCTTTCAATTATCGCTTAAGCTCAAACAATTTCCTCGCTCTTTTCTCCTCCACCTCTACCCTTACTCTTTGTCCACCACTCCACTTCCAAGTAGTTATTTTATTCTGTCTTTGTTCGCTTCTAACTTCCCATTTATTTTATTGCATCCCGTTTCATTATAATTCAAACCATCGCACACAAACGAAAGTAAAGGCTATTTCTTCTCAACATTCCAAATACTGAGCAGAACATAAAGGAATTCATTAAAGTTCATTAAAAGCTAAATAATTTATTAACTTTTCCCAACGCACTTTTGTATCTAATCAAAGCTTTTATTGAAATGCTTATGCGAAACGCTTAATAAAGCAAATGATAAAATATATCAATTAAATGTTCTTTTTTTTTTCTCACCTAATCAAATGTAAATAGGGTTTCCCACACAAGCTTGCTTTACCTATCGCGGGAGGCAAGTTTGTCGCATTCCAGTTATAACAGGAAGACGCGTACGCCTCCAAGGTCTACGTGACCTTGATCGGTAGAAACATTTCAATCACTGAAGCGATGTCAGTCTAGTCGTCCTTTAACTTTATAACAATCGCAGGAATTGATGTAGAAAACAAAAAGTTTACACATGGTCCCTTAGTCGATAGCTACACGCAAAGTTTAAAAACAAGGAAGATTTGCTTAGCGGCACGCCTATAAAAGTTAAAAAGAAGAGAAAGAAAAAATTTAAAATTTGGAAAAGCTTTTAATCGTATAATTGCAATGCCTATAAGTAATCAAGAAGATTTGCTGTTAATTAAAGAGATCCACATGAGTGGAGTGAGGAGATAAGAATCGCGACTACCGAGTCTGTGTTTACGAGTTCAAATCTCAATGGAGTTTGATGACCACACTTGGTCGTAGCTATAGTGAGTGCTGCTCAATCGCTAAAAGCTTAACACTCACCGAATGGGCACTCATATCCACTACTACTGCGGCCATCTACTTATCTCTTTTGCTTTCCCCACTTATTGGTGTCATCCCCTAAGTGGAGATATCCTAGCGTTGTTCAATCTGATAAATTTGCAATAAAGATGAATATAATAACATTTGTTAACAGATGATCGCTTAGAGGTGAAAAGAAAGCTTGTTGAAAGACTCCTAATCTAAATTACTAAGAGTGATGGCGAAAAAAATTATTCTTAAACGAGGACGATTATAAGACTTAAAAGTTTAGGGTGGAACGAACTTGAGACATAAGATGCTGTCGTATTACGGGCAAATCTATTTTGTAGATGGCGGAACCAGGGAGAGTTTTTGTTAGTCCTCCTCGGTTTGTCTAAAGGAAAACCGAAAATTATTTTGAGGGCCACTCTTCAGTGCCACTAAGATAGGATCGGAGGCTGTAGAGACAGTCATACGTACGTAAGCTAAGCTAGCTAGTTCGAGAGGTCGTTGCCATACTCCTATTAGCTACAAGCGTTTGAAACCCTGCACCAATATAAGAGTTAAACAAGAAAGCTAACAGACTGAGGGAAGTTTAACGTGGAAGACAATGGTAAAGCAAGTGACTTAGTTCGAAAGGGCTTTCAAGTCGCGCAAGAGCAGTTGAAAAAGGAAATGCGCAGATTTTTGCCAGGAAACTGAGTAATAACATTTAGGCGAAGATAAGGTGTGAAGTGAAGTTAAAAACATAAGAACTGAGTGACGAAGTTAAGATAAAAGCGTGCAGCTAAATTGAAAGCCGACAGCAGCCCAACTCGAAAATGGGCAGACAACTGCGCGATTAGACGTGAGCCAAATTGCGTTATTGCTTTAAGAGTAGAACAGAAGTGCAATGGCAATACGCCTGGCTAGTTGAGTAGTGAATTCAAAGGTCGAAGCAAATTAAGTATTAAATATGCAACCTTTTGTGGCCGTTCTTTTTTTATATACCAGAAAAGTTCCGAGTGGCCGAGAGCTATGTAATGTGTTATTGGGAATTTACAATTGGCAAAAACATTTATGAAATAATATTTTTATTGACCTATGGATTTATTGCAGCAATATTTCTGGATTAATGCTTCAAACTAAAGTCAAGCATTAATTTATATTTCAAAAGGGAATGAAAGCATAAAATGTGATTAGAAACTCATTCGAAGGCGCTCGGCCGCATTAAATTCTGTCAAGTAAGAAATATTTCCAAGTATACCTTTACTAGCTACGCAACCAGCACAAGTTAATCATAATTTTTATGAAACTTTTAGTTGAAATGCAACACATTTCCCCTTAGAGTTACGCAGTTGACACACAGTCTCTATAGTTTTACATTTCCAGTCTTTGTCACTGTATCAACCAGAGAAATGCCTGTCATGGAATTCGATTTACTTTTTGCCTTTTCATATACATATATGATAGATTGGTGCTCTATTATTATATTATAATAAGAAATGCTTATTTTCTACTTCATTTTCTCTTCTTTATCTAACAATGACGTTCGTTCCCCAGATTGATTTGTGGTTATGTTACGGTTAGTATTATTCTTTTATATTAAATTTCCTTTCTTTTGGCTACAAAAAAAAAGAAAAAAAAAAAGATAATAGAAAACAATATGAACACATTTGGAGGCATTACAGAATGTTAAGTTGGAGGGATAAGCCGCTGCATATACCCTTGCTTTGCCTTTCATAGCAAGCGTTACTTACTTATTTACTTATACATGTCTATGGAAGCCAATGGATTATTCTCTTTTATATGTATTATTAGATGTCTCCTGTGGCGATGTGCTGTATATGTATTCACTTATAATCCAGGTGATAGCTTCATGAAGAATTTTCAGCTTAACATGAAGAGTCCTTTACTAGGAATAATACCTTTTTAAATCTCCCTCAGCAAATCGATCAGCTATGTGACAGGTAGGACCATTTTTTCGAAATCATATGGTTTCAGATTCTGGCCACAGAAAATCTCTTGACAGGGACCTGCAGCGGTTGCCATTGACGATAATTGTTCTTTTCTTATCATCAAGAAATCAGGTCCAACAACGCTACCACGAACAATAAGTTTTTCTGAATGTAATGGTCTGGCATGGAATGCTGGTGGGTTCTCATCGCTCCAATAGCGAGGTTTTTCCGTATTGACAAAGCCACCAAGACTAATATGCACCTTACCTGAAAACATGATTTTGTCACTGACAAAAAAGGAAAAAGAAATAAAACAAAATTTCTTTATGATTCCTAAAGGTTTAGTAATCTTGAATCGCTGCATGATGGAGCAGCAAAGTAGACTGCATATTTTCACACCTGGATGCATATAAAAAATATGCTTTGGAAACTGGAATTTACAATTTTCTAAAATATCCCTCTTAATGAAAGACCTTTGCTAAAGAACTTTCCGCGAATATTTTGTAAGCAAAAGGTTCAAACCATAAGCTCTTTCCTGTCTTCGACGGTAAACCTACGAGACTTAATCCTTAAACTTGCTGGTGAAAATGGGACTCTACCGCAGCTTACCTGTGCGACATAACCGTAAACCTTTTTTCTGAGCAATGTCCAGGCATAGGACAAAAATTAAATTTGTGCAATAATCTATGTTACGTAGTTCAGTGCAGAGTTAGTTACACAAGATCCGTTTTCAAGCAAAGATGACTTTTTCAGAAATAGCACATTCTAGCGGCCGCACTGATCGATGATTACCTAATTTGAAAATTTGTATACCCATTACTTTAAAGCTTTCATTGCCGTATTCAAGATACACTGCAATCGGACGGGTAGCAGGAAAGATATAGTAACGTACAGCTTATTTGATTGGAAGCTGCCCGAATTCTAAACTTGGCAAGTTTTACTGAGGTATGATAGGCAGATTAAAGTTATAGCTAGCTCCAAAGCCTTACCAGAGGGTGAAAGTGCTACCTTGCAATAAGTCCTTTGTACACTTTCTTTATGTAGATTCGGGCGCATGATTTTCGAGATCGTAAAAGAAGGTTTATGCAATCGCTAGCTATAAAATTCAATCCGAGAATTATGCTTATGCAATAAACGTTGTAGAGCATGAGAGAAAGATCGCATTTCTAAATAGGACTCACAAGTGATACCCAAAAGATAGGATGAAATTTGTAAGTGAGCCTTACTACACCCACTGCTAAAAACATGCGCTCAGGCGGCTATTTGCTATTCTGTTTATTAGTTTTTCTTAGCAACAATCGCCCACAAGTTACTGAATGACTGCAGAGATTTCTGAGTTTTTTTTATTACGAGCTCAAATGCTTTTCAGCCACGAAAACTAATTAGGGGAAGTTGAACTTTTTCCTTAGAAAACCGAGCAAAAAAAGTGTGCAAAAAACACACGTGACATATGGTGAATTTGGGAATATCTTACACAATTTAAAAAAAACGTATATATTCCCAAACAACCGTGCAAAAAAAATCGTGCAAAAAAATACTTGCGGCATATAATAAGTTTAGGCATGTGTTACACAACCTTAAAAAATCGTGTAAGATGAAAACACTCTATATAGTTCCCAAATAACCGTGCAAAAAAAGTGGTAATGAACTACATAATATGTATGTATTAAATAAAAACAAATCAATTTTTGTTACCAAAAAGAAAAATTAAGCTTAGTGTACAGTTAAAGTTCAGTCCGTAAGTACAACATATAAAAACTTAAATCGAAAATAGGAATTGAAACCAATTTTGCAATTGTGCCATCATCAGTACGTATGTCAGATGTGTCTAGCAAACCGTCGCGTTTGATTCAAATAAAGATTTCGTTCGCTGTTAACGGCCTCTGTTGGCCTCTTATCCAAAGCGGTTCTTTTAGTTTCTCAAGCTGTTTATATAACTCTTGATATTCGCCTATACGAAACTTAAGACTATACTCCATGTCAGGATTATGAATAAGAAAATGTTGCTCCATACTTGTAGCAAAATTTCAAACTCTCGCGAATTAAATCAGACATAAATAGCTGAACTGCAGCCTCGACTTCATTATTATTATAAAATGTCATAAATTCGCTTGAATTCTTCGTCACCAAACGCATTTGGCAGAGTTATGATGTTAGCACATTCGGCTGATTTTTGTACAACAAAACTTCCATTTTCGACGCATGTTGGCATCAATTTTTTCCAAGAAACATTTACGGTCGATTGACGAAAAATAATTATGTGCTTGCTTCCACAACAGTCGAATTTCTTTCTTCCAACTCCCAAACAAAATTTGTAGGATTCGTGCAAGACCAAAAAATTCGTGTAAAAAAAAGCATTTGTTCTTATTGGTGAACTGTGAAAGCGGGCAAAAAAAGACCGTGTAAAAAAAGAGTAGGGTGTACATACAAGTGGCACTTCTTTTTTTTTTTTATAAATTCACTTAATATTTCTTAATAAAAATCAAACACAACAGAAGGAATCGAATTTAAGAAATTATTTAAATGTTCTTTTAACCTCTCCACCTAAGGCTTCTAGCCCTTGCCCAATTGAACTTTTGACTCCTTAAAATATTCTTGATTGATTAGTTTCTTTAAAGCAACAAAGGCGTTATGTTATTTATCATTTTATTAATTGTGTGAGTTATAATAGTAAAAGTACTTACTGCATATGAAAATTTATGCGCAGGCAGGCTCATAAAACCATTTTATCGATGTTAATGGGAGAAAAACTCATTTAATTTTAATATCAGGTAGTCATGCAATTCGTACGACCTGATATGCGATATAACCTAGAGTTTCATATCTACCTAGGATGAGGGTATACTCATTGCGGTGTCATGTCTGCCACATCCAAAAAAAAAAAAGGGTTAGAGACCCTCCAAGTATATGCATCATTACTCATAAATAGTGAAAAATAGAGAAAGGGCCTTATGGAAAAACCCACTTTTGGTGTTCAAAAATCGTTATAAGTTATCCTGGATAACCGTCCGAGTAGGTAAGAATCTAAAACTATGAACATGTGTTTTTAGTCGTTAGCTGTAGATAAGGTTTAAAAAGAAGGAGAGATTTACTTAGAGACACGCCTGCAGAAGCTAAAAAACAGCAATGAAAAACTTCCACACGTTTTTGTAACTGACGCATATGCAAGTAACCAGAAAGATCACTATTAGTTAAAGGAACCCGCATGACTAGACAGGTGTAGAAAAGAATCGTGACTACTAAGTCAGTGTTCGCCTTTTCAACTCCCAATACGCTTTGATGACCGCACCTGTTCGTAGCTATAGTGTTCGCTTAGTCGACAAAGTCACACGCCCACTAAGCTGCAGCTAGCATTTTTTTATTTCTTGCTCGTTCCTTGAAGGATGGGTCATAGTTCATTTATTTCCTTTAATTTTTCATGATCTTCTACTCACTATAATTAAACTAAAGCGGAAAGAGCTTTGCACATGATAAACGTATTCTTATCCCAAAAGATGTAAATAGATTACCGCGTGTATCATCAATCATATATATGCAGGTAATCTTCGTATAACAGGGCACTTCTATAGCACGAATTCACTTTAACACGATTCAAGAATTAGAATTCTGTTCCTAACATTTTGTGATATCAGAGAGAGCCTCTAGCTTTACTAGAAAGCTTACTCTACAAAGCATAAAGAGAAGCATAGGCTTAGCCAAAGAGTTGCAGTCATATTTGTTAAACGAAGCTCCTTCAAATGAAGAAAGCGATCATCGTAAGTGCTAAGCACCATATAAGGAAACTTATAAAGAGCTTTTGACTAAAGGCAAGCAATCTATAATAATAGATTTTTGGCAGATAGAGAGATAGAGAGCGTGGATCTGTAGATAATGTAGAAAAATGCCCGAAGGCTAAGGATATCTTCTCAAAAAAAGAAAACACCCGGGCTTAAGAGAGTTCAGTGATGACAAAGACGTCAACACTGTTCACTGCATATTATTGTGAAGAACCTATTTTTTAATTTTTGAAGCTAACCGTCCGCCTGAGTGGCCGAGTAGGCAAGAGTCTCGACTACCAATTCAATGGTTGTCGGTTCAAATTTCAAGTGCGGTAGAGTTTATTAATAATAATAATAATAATAATAATTTTAATAAAAATAAAGCCAAAAGCCTTAGAAGCTAGTGCTTTAAGACTTTAGTCTTAGAATTTATTCTCTTATTAATAAGAATAATAACAACTTTTGAAGCTAAACCCGCTTTTCGTATTAACTCTTTGTTTCGTATAACATGGATACGCACGGCCAGATTTTAGAAAGTAACATCCATGTCATACAGATGCTACCTGTATTGCATAAGTAAAATTCCATAAAACTCGTAAATGTCCTTAATGCTGATCTAATCTAATAATAACTTGTAATTGGTGTTAGTATGACAGGACGATTAGTGATGGATGCACAAGATTCGCTCTCAGCCGAATTTATAACAATTTTACTTCCGATTTTCTCTTATAACTACATACAACGACATACGGTTGTGCAAACGTGCATAGGGTTTTGAAAAGGACATTCATTTAAAAATTCATATTTCACATTACATGATAGGCAACAATTAAAATCGTCTCGTAAAGCAAAAACAATTCTTTTTTGTTTTCTTTTCCTTTCTTATTTTCGTTTTGGTGGCGCGCTGTTCCTTTCTTGGTTTCGCAAGAAAAAAAAAAAAAAAAAAGAAAAGGACATTACGAAGTAAAATGTTCACGTAACTCTAACTTGAAATGACTTTCATTTCTTTTGATGTCCATTTTTTTGTTTGTTTCTTCTTTCCAGATAAAGCATGAAAACGTGAAATTTTTAATTATTTATACTTTGTTTGTACTTGTGGCGGTGTGTTGACTGACTGAATTCAATTTGATTTATGTAGGCAGTCGGTCCATTTAAAATGCTTTTGAACGTAGAGCATGAAAAATAGCACATTTGGGGTTTGTCGGTGTCGTTGTCGGTGTCGGTGTCGTTGTCGTCGTTGTTCATTGCGGCCCGTTTTGCATCTCTTGGCAAGTGGCAGGCAACTTAAGTGGTCGCGCCTTTAATGTTAATTCTCAGTTGTTTAATTTATGAAATTGTGTCAGGTGACCTTCATTATTTAAATGGTTTGTCATTTATAATAAACCCACACACACACAGCCGCTTAACACATACACATTCGCACAACAGCTAATGGTCGCTTTTTCTTCAATATTTGCAGTGGTTTTTACTTTCTCACAAGCACACACGCAGCATATACATATCGACCGTCCGATATACCGTTACATTTACATATTTTCTATTCTTTTCCTTTATTTTGTTTTATATATATACCGTTCATATCTAGCTTTTTTAACGGCATAACTATAACAATTTTTTGTAATTGTTCTGTGGCTAGAACGCCAGAGAATAAAAGCAGTCTGTAAACTGTACCGTTGGCTTTTACCACCTTTGACTGTCTCAGGTGCAAAGCAGACTGCAAGATAGTCGCAGCATGTTTAACTGTCTTAAACAGTGCTGATTATGTCCTGTGTGTTTCTTTATATTGAAATTGCAGGACCTTCTTTATAGTTATAATAAAGCGATACAATCTTACCTTATAAGCATATGGATAAAAAATATTCAAAAAAGGAAAAGTAAAATATTGAAAAAAGTAAGCGGGCCTAGGCTTCCCATTACCCTATACTACTTCGCTTAATATAATTATTCATATAACGAGTTTTCAAAATAAGGTGTTATAAGGAAGTGGTCGAAGAAGCAATCTGGACCTTTCCTCCTTAGGCCAAAACATGCTTCTGTAAACAACTTCATTAAAGTATCTCAAAAATTGCGGGAGATAGACGTATGGAAAGATGGACAAACAAGCTTAGATCGATGCACAGAATGATTCTAAATCGATCGATATAATCGAAGGTGACTCTATCTTAAGTCCTTCTAGAACTTGCATATATTCGCACGAATTTAATCCACCTTTGCACCGCAAGTTGTATAGGGTATAAAAATTTTGAAAACAAATATTAATAATAATTATTTACCGAGGCATACAAACTACTACTTAAAAAAAAAAATGAAACATAAATCTGGTAAATGTTTGCAGTAAGAAAAAAAGAAAAAAAAAACTCTGATTATCTCTGGTGTGCATTTTCCATAGTAAAAATAAAATTAATTTAATTACTTTCGATATGAAAGCATTCGTATTGCTCCAGCTGTTGCTTGGATAATAATTCAGTTGTTTTATCGCAAAAAAAAAAGCGCAGCTTTCATGATTACCAGTTAACAGGTTTGTATAAACGCATTAATGCAAAAATATAACAAGAACTGTGCTCTAAAGCGTAAAATGTGCAGGAATAAGAGACATTCGGCCGTAATTGAAATGAGATAAAAATCTGAAACGCTTATACAGGTCGGTTTAATAACCTCGAAATGCTCGCTCTAGTTGTTGACTTCAGTCAATTGAAAGGATAAGAGCAATAGCGAACCACCGCAAAGATGGACCGGTCCTGAGGCATGATTGTAATTCAAAAGTAGCAAAAAGTACAAGTGTATCTTGGATGAATAAATTAAAATCGTTAAGTGTTTCTTACTGGTCGTACATAGTATTAATGGATGTATTAATTGATTGTAATGATTGCTTCCAATATATTGGAAGGTTATTGGAGGGTTATTAGGGGAGGCCCAGAGAAGTTGGTAGTGTAAATTGGAGCCTGATATATGCTGGGTTGATATCTGTCTCTTGCACATTAAAAATCCAAGGAAGTATTAGCTGGATGGCCTCCACGAAGTATGTATAATCGGAAATCAAGAGTGTGTCCGTAACTATGGAATGCCGATAATTCTAATGCATTGCAGAATAAAACTATACGATCGACGAGGGTCAGTTTGCCCACTCACTTTATACCACATGCGCTTAATACCTTGACTAAGCAGGATTGTTAGTGCTGCAAAGATGCGGCCTCTCGGGGAGTGCTCGTGGTGACTGTGGTTATTCTCAGTTTGCGAGGGCCTTAAATAACTAGATGTGCAACGTAGGCCCCGCCTTGCCCAGGGGCGAAGGTTTTGGACCATACCCAAACTTTCATAGCTTCAGTTTTGGAATAGGCCCTCTCTCTTATGGAACCGTCTTGCAAGCCTGGTGGATGTCCGAATTCAGTCCTTCGCTTCGCCTGTTAAGGTGTCCAACCAGGTGCAGACGTTAAAGCATAGAGACTCTGCCCATCACAGTGTTACATGTACAGGTTGTTTGTACCACCTGCCAAACTCGCTGAATCACGCAAACTTGATTTCAAGACAGACCTGCGTAAGTCCCTCGACTCAGTTTCTCGATCAGAAATCTTAAAAGTTCCATCGACTTAACTGAGAAATTGCGCATATTTTATTTAGTAAATTTCCATAAAAATGTAGGAAAAGTATATACGGATTTTAGTGGAAAAATCTATTAACTAATTATTATAAATTCAGGTGTTTTTTTGGCCATCGAACTATTCAGGCGAATACTTTTGTTACTTTTCTTTTTTAAATTATTTTTTTTTATGCATAAACGTCAAATTATTATTTATATACTATTACGATATAATTGTTTTTGGTGAAATAAAAAATTAATTAATGAGAATTAATATAAGGCATCAGTGCATATGACTGATTTATTTACTATTTATTTGATGCCCTATAGCACTTGTGCTACGAAATTATACTAAACTTGTAAAGAGAGGTTACCTACTTTTGCTTTACTCAAAGCAATCGATTTTGAATCATTTTTCAAATTGATTTAAGCCCATCTATCAATCCCTCAGTCCGTTTTATTATTATCTGCACATTATAGTTTTGAGATATTTTTATGGAAAGTGAATTGGATTGATTCACACTTGCAATCGCTATCCATGTATTCTTATATTTTGGAAAAGTCGTTATATGAGAAATTTTCCTGTTTTCAATATATCGATCAGGTATAACAATTTCATGGCCTAAGTGAAATTTGGATGATGCTGACAGCATATTTTTCGAATCTCTCAACCTGCCGTGATTGTGCTTATGAAAAAAAAAACGGGAGTACGTTGCACTATCTTTTTTTTTGTTTTTTTTTTTTTTAACATAATCAGTCCCTCAAGCGATGTTTTCTACACCTGTAACAGGAAGATGATTAGAACGAAGTGAATAACGAGAAAGTGACTGGGATATGATGGCAGGCTGAGCATATTCACTACAGCTGCGACCAAATATATTCTATGGCCTTGAAATTTGAACTCGCGAATACTGACACGTTCGTTGCGGTCCTTATCTAATGGCAATAAGTCCTAATTGTTTAGTATTTTTTATCATGCAAACTGCACTAGAATTGTAATCACTCACATGATGGCAACAATCTGTAATGTTTGTTATCTGTATGTGTACGAAAGCAGGTGAAAATTAATGTAAAATTTATTTTGTTGATTGTTAAATATTTGAGGTAAGTGAAATGCTATAATGGTCGGCTTAATCGGACCTCTTAAACTTTTAATTTGTTTTCACGTTAACGATAAAATTTTATTTATTAATATTGATTAAATATTTTTAAATTAATTTTATTTTCAAATTAAAATTAAATGAAAAAAAAACAAATTTCATTTGTAATAAATTACGACGACCATGAAATTTATTTACCTTTCGAGCGATGGAAAAGAGATAGATAATCATATGATATATAATAACAATAAATTGTACAACTTATGACTATGCATAGCAGGTAAAGCATGAAAAATTATAAAATCATCATCATCATCATCATCATTACCATCTTGACATAATTGTTCCTACCAATGACTTTTTATTATCACTTGAAATTTCCTTTCGTTCAGTCAGAGATGTTGTCGTTTATTACATTTGCAATACATTTGGCGTTAATTTTACCGAAAATGATCATTGTCAAGCAAATTAAATGGTGCGTATGTATGGCACTAAGATACCGTCACTCGCTTTAGGCAACAAACTCAACTAATGGCAATAAAGGGAAACATAATCTATGTGCACAATATTTTATTTGCTTTCACTTATATATCTACCTACTACTACTACTACTATTACTACTGCCGTTATTACCACTCTGAATGTTTAAGTGTGCGTAAGTTTCAACAAAGATTTTGGCAAAATAGAAGAAAAAAAAAAAATTATAAACAAAAATAATAGCTAAGCATTGTGCCAAAGCGTAGTAAGACTATGATAAATGTTGTATGGTTTTGTTGTGCTTAATTTATACTTTATTCTGGACCGCCACCAACACTATGAGTAACCAACAACAGCATCAACAACAAACTAGTTTTATATTTGCTTTATTATACATAATGTGCGGTTTCTGTATGCTTTACTAAAATTTTTGTGTGCTCTTTTCTTTTTAAACCCTCCATCGCTTGCGGTACGAGGTATATTAAGTTCGTGCAGATGTACGTAACCCCCAAAAGTGCCTAAACTTAACTCAGACTTTATTATAACGAACAATTCAAAAAATAATTCTGAATGGTTATCCAATCACAGCTTGTCTGTCCGCCTGTCCGCCTGATGTCTGTCTATGGATGCCTGTGATCAACGTACAGGTTGCACTTTATATTTCGTTGAAATTTCCTACATTGACTTGGTTTGACTCAAGGACGAACTCTATTTAAAATGCTTCGGATTGCTCCATTTTTTTGACCACTTCCCCAAATAACGATTTTTCAAAATTGTAAAAAAAAGTTGCAATTTTCAAAATTTCTCAACAAAAGTCAGTGCGTAATAGTTTTGCCACATTATAAATTCATATAAGTTGGTATCGGTTGGGGCGATTATTTTAATCTCCTCTCAGTCCTTTGAAAATGAAATCTTTAAAGGTCTAATTTTTACTATTTCATGGTGAAAATCATTTCATAATAGTAAGTTCACAACGAAATCGACCAAATTTGGATACTATAGGTATTTTTTTTGTGGATACCGCCGCATATAAAAGTTCTTATGCCCAAAGAGGCTTAATTGTTAAGGTTTCGCGATGAACATGTGTTCATAAGTGAACCAAATTTGAACCACATGGGTCTATTTCTTGAAGCCCACTCCATATAAGATTTAATTTTTAATATTTTATGATGAAAATTGATCCCTAAAAGCAACTTAGCAGAAAAATTAACCGTAAAAAATTTGGATCGCACAGGTCTGCTTGTTAAGTGTACGTCTATATATCTAATATGTATATTAAATCGAACGAATAACTACAGCGCATAACGAAGTGATGTAGGGTATCTAATGCTCGGCCTTGCCCGACCATAATACTCTTACTTATTTTTATCTTTTAATGTCACGCTAAGTTTAGTTTTATGTATATATAGATATATAAAGATATATATATATATATACATACATATATATATATATATACATATATAAGTCTTACTGAAGCAGAATTTTTCGAATATTTTATTTATGTATTCTTTATGATAGCATCCCGCACCACAAACCCGCCACGGCTTTGTCCGATGTAAACTTCTTATTCAATTACTTTAGTCTGTTAAAGACAAACAAGGAAGGGTGTACACGTAAATAAAAAGAAGGTAAAGCTTCGGAACTTCAACATGAAAAATATTTAACCACCATTGGCGGCGACTTTCTGTTGTCTGTTTCTGATTAGTGTTACATGCTTCTATGGGTTCTTTGAGTTAAGCTGATACGTAATTTGTACCTATTATTAAAAATGTAAGCAATTTGTAGATAATTTATGACATAAAGTATCGAAAGCTAGTATTATTACACTGTTGTAGTGCTATTAAGTGTTAAATAGCGTCGCTTGCGTGACGTATGGTTTGGCCATAGATCATCTATTGGAACAAGTGATAATCAGAACAAGCAGTCTCTGAGGAGTACACCTGCTTGAATGGCTTGTCTTCGTTTAGCGATTCTATAGTTTCTTTCACTGATCTATGTGCTGTCATGTTAACAAATCATTTTATATAGAGTCGATTAATACCTTAATATAGCTGTTTGGAGGATCATCCAATGCGAGATAATATTGGCTGATGCTTCTGTCAACGATCCTTCAAAATTAACGCCCGTCTCATTATATATAGATTAACAGCCATGTCTGCACCTTTGTTTGTTCATTTCCCCGCCAATCGTTCGTGCATATAACTTTAAGTTGTAAGTAAACCAATGATATATATGTTTACAGTTCCGGGTATCCCCAAATGCTTAACCTTCTAAACCAACTCTTGTGTGTTCTTGAAATATTTAAATTAAATTTTTTTCAACCGGCAAACGTTACATCTTGGCTCTTCTTAGCCATTCCTCTGTGTCTTCTTCGTTCTATCTACGCCACGTTTAATTGGTTTATTTTAATGCTTGTGTTTTTCCTTTTTTCCTTTCCTTATCCGGTTATCGGCCTATTCGTCTTTACATTCATCTCTCTCTACGTATGTCTTACCGTCTACCCATTTGTTTTCTCCCACATTCTTTTATACGTTAATTAATCGCTAAGAACCTGCAGCAGATATCGTATAAATGTAATGGTAACGAAAACACTTTCCAAGAGGAATACTCTACCACTACTTAGTTTGTACGGACGAATAACCCTATCTTTTAGTATACCGATCGATTCAGAGTCACCTTCTGACTCATTTTCCCAATCGATCTAATCTTGCCTACTAGTCCGTCCTTCTGTCCGTGCTGCTTTTCTGTGTTCAAGTTACAGGTCGCCACTTTCGAAATTTTTTGGGACAAAATTTGGTACATCGGCACTTTTTTGCCCCGGGAAGAAAGCTATTGCAAATGGTTCAGATTGAACCAATTTTTCGAACGACCTCCATAGAAAGTCTTATGTTGAGAAAAGTCGTGGTATATGAATAACTGCATTGAGCGAAGTGATGTAGGAGCTTAAATTGTAGTGAACCACGGCTCATGGTAGTGTGTTTACTTGTTTTTATCTAATATTTCAATTACTACAAACTTTTGCATTAAATATTAATAATCGCTCTAGAAAACTAATAACAATGGTATAAATAGTGACATAAGTTTTAGTAAAGCTTAACTTGGTAGATATGAAAGAATACGTACGCATCCCTTTTGCTTATGCATTTTACAATAAAAAAAGTAATTTCCTAACTAAAACTTATCTAAGGCATTATGGGGATTTTATTTGTTTAGTCTAAAAATGCTTTACTTTGCAACTAAATATAATAATAAAGTAACGAGCTATCGTGGTATCAGTGGCTCTGGCATTAACATTTCATATAAAATTCTTTTAATAATATTTAACAAACTTAATTTAAAAAATGATCAGATAGCATATTATACAAGTATTCGGACATCTCGATGCAGTCGTGAATTTATATCAATTTTAATAAAACTTAACTTAAACATGCTTCAGGCTTTTTTTTTTTTTTTTTTTCTAATAAACTCTATAGAAACTATACACAATAAAATGAATGAAAATTAAACAAAAAAAAAAAAAATAAAAATCTTACAAAAAAAGAAGTCCTCTAAGGAATTAAGTCAGCAGGTTATTAAAACTACAGATGACTATAACAGTAATAAACTTGCGCTGTAAGTAAACACAAATAGAAAAACAAAGTTCCTGTCGTCTTTGCATTCTTTTAAGTTAATTTTATTTCTTATACTATTTATATTTATAAAGAGAAATTCTTTCGAATCTTCTTTAAAGTCAAAGTCAAGTCAAGTTGTGTAACATGTGTCTTTATGTCCAATCCTAGTTGCTGTTCATTATAAGAGAAGTTTGTAAAAATTTTTACTTTTTGTGACGTGCTTAAGACATACAGTCAGCATAGTTTGTTTTCCTTCTTTTTATTTTTTTTTCCTTCTTTACAACAATTATAGTAGAAAAATGTCAACAAACTTAATAAACTGTGTAAGTAACAGAGCAAAAAAAAAAAAAAAACAAAAAACAAGAAAAATTTTATATAAAATAATGGGAAATAAAACTGAACGAAATGAATAAAATAGAGACAGAAAGAAATAAATGAAATGAAATTTCGTGGCTTGTTTTCAACAAAATTCACACTTGCTTTTCTTATATTTTGAAGTAAGTATGTAAAAACACTATGGTAGGACACCATTCGCAATAAGAGGTTACATAGGTCCGATCCCTAACCACTTTCAATAGTATTTGTCCTTGACACATAACAACCAATCAATGTACCGAATTTCATCAAAACGTCTCCCTGAGCTACTTCGTTTAGTGCACTTATTTATATATCAACATTTCAAAATAAGAGGTTACTTAGGTCCGATCCCTAACCATTTTCAATAGTATTTGTCCTTGACACATAACACATCAGTGTACCGAATTTCATCAAAACATCTCACAAATTGTGATTTGTTCGTTGAACATAAAAAGACATGACGGACAGACAAGCTTAGATCGATTCAAAAAACGAAAAGATGCGTCTATCTCAGGTCCTTCCTTATTAAATCAAATTTTTTGATCGATAACCTTCTGCTATTTATCTGGTAAAATCATTTGACTATGAGTGCTGAACTTCTAGTATTCCTTGGCGAAGAACAGGATTCAGCGCTTTTCGTATCCCTGGTTAGAGCGAAAGCTTTGCACTGCTAAGTGAGTTCAGCCGGGGGCAAAGCAAATGATAATGAGACGGAGAAGGTCCGAGCTATACCGTATATGCATGAAAAAATCTCGTTGAAATTCTCTCCTAATTTTTACCGAGATCTGAAAGATGTGTGTCACCTGGCATCGATCTGATGAAAAATTATATTCTTCTGTTAATCAACTTTGAACTCTTTATCTCAATGGCTCGCAACGGAATCCATCATCTGACCAGGTTGGAGTAGATTATGATGCACGATTCCCTTCCAATCTCACCAATCCCAAAATATTCGCAGTGACATTTCCACTACACTTGTCAGAAGAGAGAATATCATTTATTTTTCCAACGCCGCAAGCAACGTCGGCTTGTCAGAATGTTGAAATGCTTGAAAAAATAAATAAAAAATGTACTCAACTCAGTAAATCCATTTCTATCTATTGTTGATTTACTGACTCGAAGCAGAAAAAGAAGAAGAAAACATTAGCTGACTTCGCATCACTGAGTGCATTGTTACTATCTGTGCTTCTTCATCCATGTTGGGTCACGATTTCCTTCCAATATTAGGGGAGTATGTCACCCACTCTTCATCAGAGATTATCAATCGCTTTAAGAATGTCTTGATTTCATTTCGCTTCAGCAGCGATTCGCAAATGAAAACGGGGACCGTCAAATATTTCACTGCTAAATCGTACGTTAACCAAAGGCCGAGGCTGTTTTTATATTCACCTTTATACATATGACTCAAAACTGCTAAGCTCCGCTGCGATATCGTAAAATGAAAAGTGTCTGTCTTTCTCAATGTTTTGATGAAACTTCTTCACTGTAAATACCGCGACTTTTTTACAAATCTACAAAGCGTTAACGTCATAATTGAAGGGACGTTGGAAAATAAGTGCATTTTTTGGGAAATTTATAAAATGCAACTATTTTTCGCTCAACTAACGTTTTCATACACACTATGGTATTCCGTTATAGAATTAGTGCCAAGTTTTCGGCTAACATGCCACAAACTTTGTCTTTGACGCATTATGCTGCTCCGGATATAAGCATATGATATAGGCCTTGCCTAAACGATCAGAAGTTCAAATCTCATGTGCGGTAGAGATTACTTTGGTGGTAGCTGTAATAAGCGCTGAGTCAGTAAAGGCATAACACACACCGAATGGCCAAAAACGCCCACTAGGCTGCGGCTACCGTCGCCATATCTATTTCTCTTCCCCCGCTTCCCTCCCACTGCCGTCGTCTTGTACGAATAGAAAACATCTCCTGGATGAACTTGTTCATGTCGACGCGGAATGGCTTGCCTGCCAGGCAGTTTTGAAATGCTGAAGAAGTACGAAAATAATATTGGATTGCTGCCAAACCAATATCGTTCTTTCGACACGGCATTGTAGAAAATGATGGAAGATATTCTGATCAATATATATTGTATTCAAGGGAAAATATGATCAGAATACATGCAAGCATCTCTTAGTTAAGCAGTTCCTTTATTCCGTGTGTTAGACAGCAAAGCCGTTTATGTGCTGAAGAAAATAATCAATGATAATAAAAATAATTTTCCAAAATTTGACCAAAATATGGATATCCGTGTCCGTGTGCTTTAATTATGAAATGGCTTTTGCCACTAACGATTTTGGCTAAGAATTTATTTACCTCAATTGTGGCATCAATCGCAAAATGAATGTTAATTTTACTGGCATTGTGCCATAAAATCAATTAAGTCCTAGGAAAGTTAAATAATTCTTTAACAACGAAAATGGACGGACGGACGGAACTGATTCACCTTGTTCAAATCATGGAAGGTCGCATTGCATTAAAGGCTAGCAGAAAAGCATAAAATTCTTTTGCTTTACATAAAATTTTCTTTTCAAAGTGCATGCACTGCTCTCAGGAATACATCATATGAAGAAAATTAAAAGAAAAGCAATAGTTCCCGTAAAAGTCTTTATTAAAAAGTCTTTATCGTAATACAATTATGAGTGATACAGAAGTTATAAAAGCTTATTCCTTTTAATAGTTTTTGCAAAAGAAAACTTCATTATCTACATGATAGAGCAGAGATCTCTACTAAACGTGTTAGCATAAAAGTGTCCGGCTTAAAAAAAGAAACAGTAGAATTTCTTTCTTGGTTGGTCAAGAGACCTTGAGCATCTACTTTATAGACTTCTAACTCGGGCAGGGACAATGATTATCGCACAAGTTTGCTTTTTACATATGTATGTGGTATAAAAAACTATCCTTTAGTCTCTCGGTTAACAACAACAAAATGATTATGAGGAAAATTTGTTGCTTTATTTATCGATAGAGAGGAGAGAATTTTTGCTTTTTTTTCTCTTCTGTATTCTAAATTACTAAATAAAAATTTCGAAAACTTTTTCTTTATCTATTTTTAAATTCATTCATAGATCTATTTGTGTAATGAATACATGAATACACAAACGAGAGAACACTTAGAAGACTAATTGTTTTAAAATTTCTTTTTAATATGTTTGCATATGCATGTGTGTATGTGCATTTGTGTTTACATTCAATTTAAATTTGTTTTATATAAAAAAAAAATAAAAATCAATTTCTTTAGAAAAACATTTGCTTTACAATGTAGTAAATAATTTCAATATTGTTTAGCTACTGATTTGCTTTTCGTATTAAATAACATATCGTTCACATGGCATTGGTAAAGCAGACTGAGAAGTGTATTGAATATATATATATATACTTTTTATTTTATTTATTTATATGAAGCCATATAAACAAAAGTTTTGTCTCTTGACCTTACAATGCTTACATTCTTCTTACATTTAATTATATTGATTTTAAATGTGTACAAACATACATACATGAGCTTTTACTCGAACATCAGTTTCTCGTAACATAGACAAGCGAAACAGTTTAAGTGCTTTTTACCAAGCAGAGTAAGATTTTTGTCAAATATCTTTAAGGTGTACTCTCACGCCTACTTGCTGAAAGATAACAAATAAAATAAGTAAGAAAATTATATTTTTATACCCAATCCATTGTATTATCTATCGTATACTGCCGTGACGTCCGTGTCATAGAATTTAAAATTAACGCACGTAACTTGTTGCCTGCATTCTATTCTTCAAATCTGCTAAGAAAAAACGAATCGGTCACGACGTCTAGTCTATCTATCTTTATTAGACAGATAATATACCTTCAAATGAAGAATGCAGAGAAGAGTTTTCGATATTCCGCCTAGTTTGTCTTATGAGCTAATAAGCAGAAAACATCAAGAAAGTGAAAAAAATGAAAATTTGATCATTAGATCACTTCCAATGTTTCTATTAAATTCAAAGTCGAAAGCTTCATAGAGAAGAGAAGAGAATGTTTACCACAAACATCACACCGAGAGACAGACAGATAGATAGGCGGACGAACATGTTTAAATCGGGATCCAAATTTGATCCTGATCATATACTTGATATATATTTTATGGGGTCTCTCAGGAGTTCTTCTGAATGTTGCAATCGTTTTGATCAATTGAATATATTCTCATCCTTCGGTGATGGATATAAAAATTGAAGAAGAAAGTTTCACTTTTCGTGGGACTAATATTGGATGCTCATACCTTCAGGCAAATATGTAATATTAGGTATCAATGTTTTTATACCCTGCCGACCTAAGGTTGCCTGTCCATCTGTCCATCTTGTTTTCTTGGGTTCAACTTTCAAATGCAATTTTCAATTTTTAAAAATTTAGTACACCGACATGTTTTGACCCAAGTGCGAACTCCAATCAATATCGGACCACTTTCTCAACCACTTTCCCTATAAAGCCTTATATTAAAAAGTCGTTTTATGAACAATTGTGTTAAGCGAAGTGGTGGAGGATATCTATTAGTGCGGCATGGCCCGCTGTAGTCTTTTTATTTGTTTTTCTTTGTTAATTGTAGATGGGATAGATGGGGTAGATGGGACCGTTAAAAAAATTCTTTCCGCTGAAATTGATTGCTTCATCAAATTTTGGGTATTGGTAATGTCGGCACTGGTGCTTGTACGATATACCAGAGTTTACAAGATGTTGTTCAGTGTGTATTAAAGTATGACGAAATGGATGTCAACAATTATTGACGGGAGGGATAGGAATCGGTGCATTGACACTATTTACACCAAAAACTAATGCTATGAAAGTTGGATTGAATCAGACCATTTCTATACCAAACACGGCAAACGATTGTATAATTTTTCGATTTAAGTGAGTTCTTTTTGATTTTTCAATGCGGACCACTCACTTAGGGTATGTTGCCTATTCGTGTAACACGGTGACGTTCACAAAAAAAGTGAGACTCGAGAAAGAAATAGGATGGTGGAGGCCGAAGCCTAGTTGCTGTACGCCCAATCGGTTAGTGGTATGCCTATACCGAACACTCGCTACAGCTGCGACCGAAGCAAGCACTACTGAATTGGTAATCGCGATTCTTACCTACTCGGTTACTCCCGCGGATTTCTCTCAGATAAGAGAAAGATAAGTTACTGGAAGTTATTAAAGCTGCTTTTGGAAAATGTTAAAAAACACTAACACTGTAAACACTAACGCGTCGAATTTTTAGTTTCAAGGGCTCTTTGGTCTATCTTTTTGTTGGTGCGAAGTTAAATCTTAAAAACAAGCCTATAGCTACACATTTAACCATATTGAGTTTGGTGTGACTCGTGATCATCTGGGTGAAAAAAGTTAATAAAATATATGTTTAAATGATTTTTATTAATTTAGTCAGAGAAATAAATTCGAAGTCTAAAATTTTAAAGAAATCGCATCTAATGTTGTCGGCTTTATTGAGAACTCTATCCCACTTGAGATTTAAACCGACGACCTTGAGCTATCGGTCAAGATCCAGCCTACTCGTCTCGAGCGGATATATTTAAATTAATTTATCGAAAATCCACTATGTACTGCTCCTCGGAAAGTTACTTTGAAAATATCGTAAAAAATTCGCATAAAAAGTATAAAGATCGTAACAGTTTTTCGTGGGAAAGAATGTTTCGACAAAAACGTCCAAAAACCTAGTAGGCTTTATAGAAGCGTTCTTTTATTTAAAAAAATTTTGCAGTATTTTTTATCATTGCTCTGCAATCGCAGCGCGATGAAGCTACCCTTTCATATTTAAAGACTAGTTTTCAGCCTTCTTTCTTCAAGATTTTTTTGTTACAAGGTAGCATTTCTGCGTATCTATCAAGGAGAGAATCGCACGTTTTATGGCGTGTTACGATGTGAAAGAAAAAAAACGGATTTCCCTGAGGATTTAACGTGGGTACACTACCAAGAAGGTTTCACCCCACCGTGCCCGATGATACACGGGTTAATTTTGCATAACCGGGGTTAGACAATCCCTATAAGCTAGGGGCCTAAACTGCACTGAAGAAAGCAGATTAATTTATTGTGTATGGTCCAATAAACCCACTGTGTGGATTGTTGAGGCCTCTCATTACCTCTACTCGCTTTAGGACTCATTGAAACCACAACCACCACAATACCCCGCGAAAGTCGTACCCAGCAGTCAGCACTCACACATTTATCAACTGCGGCTGGTGATTGTAAATATACAAGCTTCCCCCGAAGGATCTTGGGGCTTAAATTTATACTATGAAGCCTTTAGGCTTACTTTACGCAACATAGTCACTCTTGTCTTCGGATCAACTATACAATCCCGGTTAGCCAACACTAGACTGCCATTCGTCAAGATATATTTGCGTCGGCTGCTACATCTGACATGCTGGGCTCATGCTCTCCGCAATTACTACATGGACGTACTTTATATAACCAGTCGCAAACCAACAGCTGGTTTGTATTTCCTTCTTAGCAGTAGTCTATGAGAAAAAAAGTGCTCGTAGCAAGTTTCTTCCAGCGTACCCCCAAGGTATTTTTCAGAAAACATGTAGCCAAGTTATAGATAGCCCACGCCTTCCTCGTTAGCCGGCGGACTCCAAAAAGTCTCTCCACCAACCCTTGAGCGTTTGGACAACACGATTGGCGAGAACGAAGACTTTGCTGCGTGTCCACCGCCCAGCAGAAAACACGAGGAGGTGAGAATAGGCACGTCTATGACCTCTCTATTACCGTTATTGCTTGGGCGTCGTCACTGGTGGAACCCGCACTTTGAGAGAGAATCTTACAGAGTTACTCACGCCAGAAAGAGAAAACAGTCGAATTCATAATTGATGTCGAAATATATATCATACACTTTTAATTGCCTGGCAGAGGCACTGAATCTTCTCACACCGTCCTGGGCCTCATATCCCTTCAAAGATCATACCTATTATATTATTTCAATGATAAAATTTTCGACTTTATAATGCTCCAAAGCGTGATATATATCGAAGCAATCGTCAATATATAAACTTAGCTTTTCTATGCGGGCATCCCAAAAGGTACCAAAGGTATTCTTCAGCTTGTCTATACCAACCCATCACCAAGTACTTCTCTGTCAAACGATATTAAATTTGGTTCATTAAAAGTACTTAACAACGTTGGAAGCCTTTTATCCGTCCATGCAAGGACTAAAGTTTGGCTTCGTGCATTCTTTTATTACAAGCCGGATGTATATTTGACCTTTTATTGCAATAAGATATTGTCTAATAGTGTCGTAATAAAACCGGTCTGTTTGGACACTATTTACCGTAATTTTCATTTTCAAGAAATTATTTCATTTGAAATTTTCAATAAAAGGCATTTAATTAATCGTTTTTAAGAATCGGGTGCATGAAGGTGCCTTAAAGTTTCTTTGTTTAGAAATGCCTACATTTACGGGATAAATCTTGTAAATCGTCACTGTAGTAATAAGGAGGACAGAAAGCTGAAAATTTGCACAAGTTTTACTATGCCGATTAAGAATAGGAGGCTAAAAAGTGGGCGAGATTTATTCACAGACACTTCTACAATGCAGGAGAAATTAAAAGAACCTCGAAAAAGGCTGAGAAATTTTTCCTCGGCGATCTCATGAAAATTTTTCCAAAAACTTGTTCATATTCAGTCAAAAAATGCCTCCAATCATTTTACTAGCACTCCCGCAATTATCAATAAAATTCGATACAATCGATGTATTGGAATAAATTGGAAATTAGTTGGACTTCAATGTTTATCGTTATTTGTAGACATATTAACGAAAACGACCGGGGCAGCGGACAGGCAGGTAATGCGGGTGGATAATTAGGTAGCTCTTTGTCAGAGTTTATGGAAGTTAGAAATGCGCGAGTAAGAAGCTAGACTGTAACTACCCAGCAGAGATTTATTTAATGTACACAGTTTTTTCGGAACGCTTGAGAAAGACCGGGAAATTTCAAGTACAACAATTTTCAGATAGTGAACCTTTTTATTTGCGTTAAAGAAAGAAAATTCAAAGTAACTATTATGTTAATAAAAAAAAGTGAACAGTGGGAAAACCCTCTACTCTATTTTTTTCTTTTTCGAAATGCGTTTTATTGCAAACTATTTACAATTAAATATTTAGCAAATGAATTAACAATATTGACATTAATACAACATCGTAGGTGGAATGCGGTGAATTTAACAATTAAAGACTTGTTTAATTTTTTGTCATCAGCTTTTAAGTACACATTAAAGGTGTCAATAACACGTCTATATGAAGGACACGTCTAACATAACTGTCATCTAATAAGTTTATAAATGTATATAAGAGACATTTAAAAGTTCTGAGGAATGGTGCCCCAACTAACTAACGCCCACGCCCACAATTAACAAATTGCTCATTATCAAATAATAGATGGAAGTATACTGAGCCGTTCGTTTGCTTACTTGTAACGTCTCGAAATGCGTAAATCCCTGAGTCGATTTATCTATGTCCGTCTAGCGTGAGTCCCTCCATTATCCGTTTCCGTCGCACTTAATGCCTCAAAACTAGGGAGGGAAAGGCCCACAGATACCCAAACTTCACCGAACAATCTTCATGCTGCATACCGTAGGCCCGCAAACGCACTTCCAAATATTTGTTGGCTGTCATAGATTCGCTCTAAGGCAAACATGCTTTTCTCACTATTTTAGTAGGGTTTAATGCTAATATTTCCACCATTTAAAAGCCCGTACGCCAGTTTCCTATCTCAATTATTATGATCATGAGAGTTCCGGCAGCGCTGCATCGAATGGTTGGAAGGTGCCAGCACGACTTCGTTGACGTTTGACTATTTGAATCATATGAATATTTGAACCGTATGCTAGCGTTTTCGAGGCATAAGAGGTTCGTTAGGTGTACAAAATCTTACAAGTGGAAACCCCATTCGTTGGTGAACTTTTATAACGTCTGGACACCTTGTTCATGTTAGGTTGTTGCATGTATTTTGCTCAGTGACATTTATTGATGAAAACGATAAGGTAATGCCAAGTATCAATATCCACAAGGGTTAAAATTAATGATGTTGACCTTTCTCTACATAAAAAAAAACGTTTTCCATTTACTATTATTGAGTTATTCAGTGTATACAGACGCTAATCAAGGAACTCTCAAAATGATTGTCGACGATCATTACTTTTGTTGTTTGATTTGAAGATACCTGCTGCCGACATCCATCGAACATTTTTAGAAACTTCTAGTGATGCTGCTCCATCACATTCCAATTGTCGGTTTTGCTTGTAAAGATGCAATTTTGATGTAAATGATAACCCAGCTCAAACTGTCAAAGAACTTTCGCACAGCTTGGCAGTTGTTTCTCGACGATAGGAAAGATCCCCAAGGAGGGAAAGTGGCTATCAAAGGAATTGACTGTAAATGCCATTTCCAACTATTACGACATCGCCATTGCATTGCTTGCCAGCCAAAAAAAGAAGTGCTTCCTGTGCCATATTGTGACTGGCGATAAAAAGTGGATCTACTACGGCAATCACAAGCGCAAAAAATCATGGGCAAGTTCAGACGAGCCATCCACATCGACACCGAAGCGGAATATTTGCCGCCATAAACATTTGCTGTGCATGTGATGCGATCAGCAAGCTTCAATGTAGTACGAGCTGATAAAACCGAATGAAACTGTTTGTACAGATGTCGGCCGACATCTGGTGAACAAATTGAACGATGTATTGTTGCAAAAAAGACCGGTAAAAACGATTAACAAACGCAAGTCATCCCTTGGCATGGCATCTCTCGGCCACACGTTGCGAGAGACGTCAAGAATACGCTGTTGCAGCTCGAATGGGAAGTTCTGCCGCAACCGAACGTACTCACCAGACATGACGCCTTCTCATTACCATTTGTTCAAGGCGATGCAAAATGGCTTGCCTGCCAGACGGTTTCGAAATGCTGAAAAAGTTCGACAATGGTATTGGATCGCTGTCAAATCAATATCGTTCTTTCGACACGGTATTGCCATGTTGCCAGAAAGATCGGAAACTGTTCTAGAAAATGATGGAAAATATTTTGATTAATCTACATCGTACGAATTATTCTCAATAAAAGCTCTCGTCAATTGAGAAAATGATCAGAATACATACAAGTACCTAATATTTGATTAATCTTAAGCTTTTACACTTTCCATAATGGCCTTAGAATGGTTTCGTGGTGTAAAAATTTGTTCTTCAGCTTGTTGCTAATTTTACCTTATCATCTGAATACGTAGCAATTGTAAAATTTATCAGAAACATTCATGTTCGAGTTAAAAATGGTAAGCAATATTGGGTCTGAATTATTTCCTTGTCAGATTGCAGCATTTATTTCACCAATATCCGATTTATCGCTGTTACGGTTTATATACCTAAAGTAAAATGAAATACCAATAAATTTTAAAACCGAAACCTATTTTGGTAAGATTGTGGCAACGATATTAAATCATACAATTTCCTAACGTGTTTGTGGCTAAAGCCAAACTTCAAACAGCGAAGCAATAAATTATTTCGCTTTACATGTCATCTGCTGAAAAAGTTAAGGTCAATAATTATCTTAATAGATGTAAAAATCAATGCTGAGTAAGTTAAATAGAACATTTTTCGAAAATTTTTATTCACATATATGTTTTCTAAACAAAATTCGAACAAGTTGCAAAAAATGCTATGCATTACTCATACAAACGTGCAGAAGACAAAAATAAACAAAAAAAAATAAATAAATAAATGCATGAATAAATAAAAAGAGATGTTTACATATGCGATTGTATTTCTGTTAACAGTTTGCACTGTTAACAGTTTGTATTGTTAACGTAAATGAAAAAATGTAAACTATCAACATAATCTTTTTACCGTTAAAAATCATTTTTATTTTCTGTTTGTTTCTTAAGTTTAGTTCGCCAGTTTGGGCGGCAACACAACTATTCATTACGCATCGAAATTTATTATTTACTCGTTGAAAGCATTACATACAAACGCGCTGTTACGATATTGTCAAGGTCCATAAACTGAAATATCTTCATTTCAAAACAAAAGTTATATTTTTATATAAAAAATCAGATTTTTATTTTTTGCATTAAAACACTATTAAAATAAAAAAAAACAAGACAAAATCAAACGATATAGCAAAGTCAGCTTTTTGTTTTCATTTACTTTAGCGATCTGATATAAAACTGTAAAAGTGTCAATCAATCTTACGCCAAGGTCCTATTAAGGTCCATGAGAAAAAAGCAAAATACTTTTATTCACAATTGAAAACAAAGCTCATCCCATCCCAATTTGAACTCTTCTCATCCCAAAATTTTAAATTTGCATGTTGGTGGAATTTTTAGAAAATTCGATTGTGTTAGTGAGAAAATTTTAACGTTTGATTGCATTGGTGAGAAAAAGAGAGAGTGGATTATACGCTTATACACATGCACAGTCGCATATAAGTAGCTAAAGCACTGTGGGGACAAAAAAAACACGATGAATTTTAGTCGAGAAAATACTCTTGAGAAAGGCGCCGCGCCGTTGAACTGAAAAAAGTGTTAAAAATTCGAGGTGTTTTTGTGTTTCTGTAATTGATTTCTTATTGAGAAAAATGTAAACAAAACCCTTTTAAGCGGCTGAGAAAAAAGAAGAAACCGTGCAAAGTAAGAATTCCATATGCACGTCAAAATAAAAAAACAAAAGCAAGTAGAAATAAAATTTCTGATGTGCTTTCGCAAGAGTGTGGGATTCATTAGATATTAGATGAACTAAGTTTTTATAAAAATAGCAAAAAAAAGAGAGGAAACTCATTTTAAAAAATCTTTATCATATTAAGAAAAAAAAGCAATTTTTTTTTTGTTATTTCAATCATTATGACGTGATTTAATGAAAGGTGTTTATTGCTATAAGTGTTTTGTGTTGCTATTTTTAGGTATCGATGGAAGTGTTTTTAATAAAACGTTTGCATAGTGCTCTCAGTTGAATTTTTTTTGCAGGAAAAAGTTCTGGAAAATAAACCTCCATATATATATGAAAAAAAAAAACCAAACAAAATGATACAAAGTAAAATATTATTTATTTTATTACATTTTATATGAATGTGCTAGTGTCCGTAAAACACAAAATTATTGCTTAATCTTACCTGCTCACAAGTATAAATTTATGAGCATTTATTTAAAAAAAAAAAACAAATTGTTAAGCTCAATACATGGCAGAGAGATAGTGATAGAGAGAAAGCGGGTAATTGCAAAATAGTAAAAAACGGAAAATCAAAAAAGAATTGAAACCAGATAAAAAAATGTGAAAAAAGACCTTTTGAAAAAAGTGGAAATTTTTCTAAGCAAAATTTATTTAGAAGTAAAAGTTGTAATACATGTGTGTGTGCATTAACGTTATTCTCAATTATTGTTGGTTTAGTATTTCTTGTTTTTGCAATCTGTGCGAACGCGTATGAGAAAATCAAAACCCAACCCTCTCTCTTTCTCAATTACATCGCATTAATTTCAGTGTTATGTTATATATATGTGTTTTCTTTGACTCTTCGTAGTAATTATAAAAAAAAAAAGGAAACTAACAAAAATAGAAAACAAAAAACAGCTGTTGACATAAATTTTAACGCCATATACCGAAATGAAGTAAAGCTTGCAGAAAATTTTATGTATATTGCATATACAGCGTTGTAAAATACCGTAAAGTTCACAAAACAATGTTTGCATGTTTATACAGCGTTGTAGAATGCCGTAGAGTTTGGCCGAAAATTTGGTTCATCTGAAACTCGTTTCAATTTTGGAAGAAATTACGATTAGCTGACGTGCTTGTGCGTGCAAGGTATGGTTAAAGAAGTTTATCAATCTGATTTTAAAAAAGCCAAATATGGATCCTTAAAAATGAAAGTAGAACCTTCAATAATATTCCGAAAAGAAGCAAAGCAAAATTTTGTGAATTAGATTGTGTCCGTAATAAATGAATTTGATAGACTTTATCTAACAAAAGGTCACCAGATTTTTAAAGCAAAAGTATGAAAATGTTGACATTATGTTATTTTAACAATTTTACAGTTCTCATAGGCTAGCAAAGACAAGTTTTCGATTTCCAGTACTTGCCTTCATTCGTTACACCAATAGAGAAGTTGTGTATAGAGGTGCTGTTCTAAAAATATATCTGGGGTACACACATTGTTAGTTTCTGTTTGAAAACTGAAGATAACATCATTTCAATTAAAAAACCTGAACCGACAGAAAAATTGTCATCTCTTAATGAATTGCTGACATCTAATCACTAAAATTTTATTTCCTAACTTTATTCAGTTATTATTAGGAATTAATGTATTGGGGGAGATGAAGTAGACTAATTTATTTACGAGCGAAATAATTAAACCCGGTTCACGTTGCCATTAGGCTTTTGACAGTTGTTTAAGGTATTACGTACCAACCTGGTTCCAGTAAGATTATAGCTTACACATGTATTTATAATTCTTCTTGAATGTATTTATAACAAATTGAAAGAAATAAGTTTTGTTCAAAAAAACCAAAAAGATGAAAATAAACAGTCGATTTCTATGTAAATTGTACAATTATTATATTGCAAAATGTTATTTTTCCTCTCTACTGTCTCATTATTTCTATCATCGTACGCAGGTCATAACAAACATAACATGTTTTGCATGTTTTTGTTTTTGTGCATATTTTCTTTCAATCACGCTCTCCGTCTTCGTATAAAGTCATTTTGAGAAATGAGTGTAAATAATTATCTGTGTGTTTTTCTATTTCTTTTACAAGTGTTGCCAGACTCAGATTCTCTTTAATGTTTTGTTATTAGTGTGTCATAGATTTATCATTTAACTTTTCTTGTATATTTTAAGCTAATTCAATCGTTATATCTATACACAGTTTACATGTGTGTTTATAATTTTGTTGATCATAAATTGTATTAAAACGCATTTATTAACCTTGACAAAGAAAATACCGAAAAAATTATCTTTTCATATATGCAAACACAAGTTAGGCGTCTTAGTCACTCGGCTTATCTCCGTTAATGCAACATATATTATTCGGCATTTAGAGTTCTATGTGCGCCGTGTTCGTCGTCAATATCATTATGTTATTCAATATATATCGAGTTTATTCTTAACTAAGGTTAAATTTTGACATTTAAAATGTTTTTTTAATTATTAGATGATGAAAACATCAGCCCGAAAAAGTATGAACAAACAGATTGCGCTTAGCAGATTTAAACTTTTATAATTAACTGAACCAAGGAGAAAAATGTAAAAGAAATGACGAACGGGCATGATGTATTTTAGGCCGAACTATATTAACCGTTAAACTGTAATGCAATAATTTTCATATATATTCTAAATACGAATATTTAATTTCGTTTTATTCTTTAAAAGGAAATTTATTAAAAATACAAGAAATTTTACCGAAACTTTACTATAGATATAATCCTGTCAAGACCAGCGAAGAGATCAGTCCGCATGAGTAGCCGAGTAGATAAGAACCGTTCGTGTTCGCGGGCTTACATTTCAATGTGGTAGATTTTACCTTTGGCCGTAGTTACAGTGAGTGCTTAGTTGGTAAAGGCCAACACCCACAAAGCTGCGGCCATCTCCCTTTCTCTTCCCTCACTTCTTTCCGAACATCGTTATATGTAATAAAAAAAAAAATACATATTTAATTAAAATCAGCTCGTTACTGCGGTTCATGCCTGGAAACTTTGCCAGTTTGTAGTGTAATTTTACTCTCAGCAGCTTTTATAAATTATCCAAATATTTTATTAACGGTTATGCGGCAAAACTCAAACAGATGTGAAATCTAATTTCCTCAATTCCAAACCATTCGCAGAGTATCAAATAGCGTTGACTAAAAACCGCAAGAAATCTTTACGTACGCAACTTTTGGGCTCATATTTACTTACGTTTGCCTATCAGGGTTTGTTGTTGCCGTACTTCGTTAAATCCACAAACGAAAGCACACATGCGAGGGTCAAATTTAGTGCCCAATGCATTGTTTATTTCGTTTGAGTTAAAAGTATATCCCTGGTTTTTCAAGGACCGTGGCTTCGTCCCCATTGCCAACAGTGACAGTAGCATGCTCACCAGCTGTAGGATAAATTAGAGCAGTTGCGTTGCTCAAAAATAAAGGTTCAATAAGGCTTGGTCTCGAAATTGCATCTATTCAGCGAATAAGTCTTGTTTACAATCAGGTAAGCGAGCTATTGATTGTTAACGCCAAGCATTTCTGACTGCTCTCTTGCAATAATAACTGCATGCTTCGTTAGATCTTCCTCTTCATGACTCTATGTTTACTTAGCTGCAGCAGCTTACTGGATGTTCGCTAACACTTTCGAACAAAACAGTGCTATGTCCACCTATAGCATTACATTCCCGTCGAAGTATTTATATAAGAGGTGTCTGTGTCATACTGTTATAGAATTCGTTGTAGAACTGCAATTCTGTATCAAATTGAATCAATTCTATATACGTATGTAGCTGTGTCAATAATGCCAGGTATTTGCTTTACAGATAAAAACAATCATATCAATATTAAACAACAAACAGGTGTTTTTGAAAAAAAAAGAGTGGAGGCAAAAAGGAAACTCATAACAAACAAGAAAAAACACATGGAAAGGAACTAGAACAAGGCAAAGAACAACCTTCTTGACTAAAAATATATACAAATAATAAAAAAAAAAAAAAAATTACGTTTATGTTAGTAACTTATTTAATAAATTTGATTTTTTATTAAGAAAATCAAAAATTTCCATACGAAAGCGAAGGCAAGTTAGAAATGCTAATTCTTTATAATTTTCATATAATATTTGGCGAATCCTTTGTCCAAACTCTATACATACAATGCGATGAAAATGTCAGTAAAGCTATTCGATTCTTCTTCCTTATACATCGAGTGGAGTGATAACGTTTGGCATCGAAAAGAGTCACTCAGTCTCACATTTTTTGTTTATAGCCTACATCGCTTGTGGTACAGGGTATATTAACTTAGTGCGGTTGTATGTAACATGCAGAAGGGCTTAAGATGGACCCACCTTTTATTATGGGGGAATTGATCTAAGCCTATTTGTCCGTCTGACGTAATTTGTGTTCAACCTACAGATCACAATTTTTGAGATATTTTGATAAAATTTGTCGTGTTTGCACCCAAGGACGGACGCTATTGAAAATGGTTCGGACCGATCGACTTTTTCGATACCATATAACGCCTTATTTTTCGGTAATCCGCCTGAGTGGCCGAGTAGGCAAGAGTCTCGACTAGCAATTCAATGGTCGTGGGTTCAAACCTCAAGTGCGGTAGAGTTTTTAATAATAAAAATAATAATAATATTAATAAAAAAAAAATAAATAAATAAATAAAAAGCCGAAAGCCTTAGATGCTAGTGCTTTTAAGACTTTAGTCTTAGAATTTGTTCTCTGGCTAAATTTGGATAATAATAATAATAATAATATTTTTCGGTATTCTAAATTGATATGAAAACTTTGGACCTTGTGGGAAATTTTGAATCCCTTCTCATATAGCGAAAACTAAACTTTATACGACAAAACGGTACAATTTTCAATGCTTCGCGATGAAAACTATATTATAATAGTAATTTAGCATAAAAACCTGTACCAAATTTAGACCATCCCGGCCTATTTTTTGTGTTCTACCTTAATAGCGATTTCCACCAAAATTAATCCTTTGTAGAGCAAAAAAGTGTAAGTTTTAACAAGCGGTGATGAAAATTGATCCGTAATATTATGGTAATTTTATAAAAAATGAATTTTACAAAATTTGGACCATCTATGCCTAAATTTGGTAATTTGGATATTTGGTAATTTGGCCCTAGGTAATTAAACTTGTGTTATATTAGGTTGCGTTTCGGGCCCGCTTCCCCGGAACTATGCACATGAAAAATATGACTATATTTAACAAGATATAATTTTTATGTTTTATAATAAAAATAAGAATTGTGTTAGCCAATATGGTATAGGGTATTGAATGATCGGCCTTGCCCGACTACATGTTCTTACTTCATTTTTTTAATTTTAAAATAAGGCGTTGTATAGGAATGATTCGTCGTTGGACCAAAACACGTCAGTGTACTAAATTTCATCAATTTCATAAAAGGTGGGTCACACTTAACTAGACAAACTTAATATAGCCTTGTGTTAGTGATATAGCGCATAAAAACATTCCTAGCTATTATTATATATTTGCTTGAAGTCGTGATCATCCAACATTAGTCCCAAGGAAAGTAAAACTTTCTTCCTCAATTGCTCTATCTATTATCTATCTTCAATTTAATACAAAAAGTAGGCGCAAGGTTGAGCTTGAACCAAGAAAATAACACGGACAGATGGACAGAAGACCACTAGTTAAGTAAAATATGGGTCTATTGCAAGTCCTTCTGCTTTGAATCACAAATGGTGTAGGGTATGAAGAAAAAGCGTTCGTAGTTACTTTTAGTTCTACTGGAATCCCGTTGCTCCAGTTCAGCTGAGCATCTTAAAAAAATAATCCTACGGCTGCAAACTGTTTCCTTTGTTTTTCCTTTCAATATAACATAGCAAATAATGGTTTTTCGAAGAAGCAAATAAAGTCTAAAAGATGCTCTCTTAGTGAAATGAAAAGAGTTAATACACGAGTCCTCTATTGCAAATGCATATGCAGCTGCAGCGTTTGTCCAGCTGTGGAAACTGATAACCTGGGGGTGTCGTATTACTTTTGGTATTAAAGCCAAGTTTTTAAATATCATAAATCAATTTGCTTGCAATGAATTTTGGGATAAGTGTCACAAGGTACGCTAACCAGTGAATTCTATGAATATAACCCAATTTCCACACAGTTCAAGGACGATTATTGAATTCGCTGATGTAGAAGGAATGCTAATTTAGTTTAATGCTAAAGAGTTAAAAGTGTATCAGGTACGTTTATTGTTACGCAAAACTTTGTAAAATTTCTGCGGATTTGTAAAAAACCCGGAGAAGGAAATCAACATCAAGCCGCCTTCGAAAAATTAAAAGATATTAATTAAATTATAGCTAACACTTACGTACACAAGTATCGTAGGTAAAGTTTAATTAACAGTTTGTTGTATATAATCAGAATATGTAGTGTAACTATAACAATTATTTGTCGGAATTGCCTTTGGATTAACTGCAACGGCTTTTAAAAGGAATTAATCAGTCTTACGCTCATTGGTTTGGCAAAAAAAGCTTTTTTGTTTGTTATTTGCAATAAAGCTTCGAATTACATGATTATGGGTTTAAGAGTTAGTTTATGCCACTTTGAACAAATGGACGATTAAAAGCAAAGATTGTGTTAACCTTATTTGTAACATTTCGCATGCATGGCAGTAAATTCATTTCGAGACTTTGCGGTCACGCAAAAGTAAACAATGGTTTGAGTAGCACCATATACTAATGCTCGGTTATGCTTTCAAAATTCTTGTTGAATCGATAAACGTGCGTACAGAAGACTTCTAATATCGCCTTCAAATTTAAGATTTGTTAAGTATTATCGGGGCTTATAACGAAAAGAATATATCAAGTTAGAGAGAAGATCAATGATCCAGATAGAGTTCATATTTCTAGTAAGATACGCAAAGCAAAGTTTTGTTTTTGACGACACATTAGTCTCTTTCTTTATTATTGGGCAACTGTCTTCAGCAGTCGTTTTTCAATGAGCGAATCCGTCCATCCGTCTCGAAAAGGCCATATTTCTCCTCAAGTAACACTAAGGTCTAAGATAAATTGCGCTGATAGATCGAATATCAGAAATATTTTCTTCTAAATTGGTAACACTGTGGCAGACATTTAGGACATAAACGTGATTAGTGCTTCAGTTATGCTTGGTTATAACTGAGACAAAAAGTTTTTTTTTCCGATTTTTATAATGTACGTAACGAAATGATTTCTGGCTATCAATCGGCCATGAAACGCATAAACACAAGAGATGGTACTTGTATCTACGCCATAGGACCGAGCGAATGTTGTGCAAAACTTGAGCTAAGCCCGAAAAAACCGCACCGAAGTCGCTCAAAAATCATAGTGATGTTAACAGATTGCCGCGATTATCGTGTTGCTGTGCACTATGAATTCCTTCTGCCGGTACAAACTTAAAATATGTTGTATAGCGTTTATAAAAAAGGACAAATTACACTGGTCTTACTTTTTGGACACATTCATATATATGTTCAAATCGAAGTTAGGGCTTCAAAACTTCGTCCAGGCAAAGAATTCTTAAGACTTCTCCGTCGCATTGTTATATTTGCCCTTTAACGTATACAAAATATTAATTTACTAAAGATACCAAAATATGTTGAAAGAGTTAGCAAAAGGTATAAAAAGTGAGTTTGCGTAGAGTATAGCCTCCCCTCCCTCAATGTTTTTCGGAGAAACCCTGCTTTATTTTTGCATGTCTATAAAAATGCATGACATTTACATGCTGCGTACCAATATGTTCGTTAATTAACAAGTGACAATGATAAGTTAAGAATTAAATATCATCCTCATTCCTGATGCATGAATAAAAATTCAATTAATGAAACATAAAATGAAAAAAAAAAGAAGAAAAAAATGAAATCATTTCAGAATATACAAGAAATTCGAACAGGAATGCAATAGCAACTAGCAGCAAAAAGCACCAAGTACTTACTCAGTTTAGTTTATAAACTTTAGTGTGGGATAGTTAGTACTACGTAGTGTGAAAGCAATGACATGTAAATTCAATTCAAATTGATTCCTTCAATCTTTCAATTAATTTGCAGTTTATAGTGTTGTGTATCGTACCGGTGCAATCACGCAGTAAGTTATTTTTTATTCTTGTCATTGCTTGTTATTGCTATTATTGTGCAGTATTTCTCACACTCGTGCATGCATACTCGCATTTTGAAAATCCAACCAACAATTCAACTGAAAAATACTCACTCGTTCAACTTTTGTATTAAAACTTTTAAGTTCTCGCTCAAATATATGGATGGATTTAGGTATATAGCTTCATGAGGGATTGTGTGAGAGTGCGGGTGTTGTTGTTGTTCTACGTTGTTATTAGAATATTTTTTTAGTTTGTTTTCTTTGAAAAAAAAAAAAAAAAAATGACCTATAAAACTTGCATTACATTGCCAGCAACAACGTTGACTCCCTCTCTACAATTGTGAAAAGGAAATATTAAAATAAATAGCAGAGAAAAAATATGCAAAGTAAACCATAACAAATAGTTTTTTTTCTTTTATGCATAAACATTGAAAACAGCACTACTTCAATTTACAATAACATGAAAATTGCAATATTCTCAGTGACTTAGTCATACCATTCGGGTATTACGCACACACAATCATCGGCCAGAATATCGAAGTTGCACAGTGCGAGTTATACTTACTCACCCATTCATTTGAGTCGTGCTCTTTTGCGATAAGTGCATTTTCCATACCTAACTTGTACGCTATTTACAGCATTGCAACCTGCAGTTTTCACGAAAACTTACCATGCACTGTTCGCAACCACGAATATTATATTAGCAGTGTTTTTTTTTATCACATTCTGCATAGAATACTGCTAAAGAACTCAACAAGAGCGTTATAGAACGCGTGTACCTGACTTGGCTTCACTTTTGCAAAACATATGATTTTGTAAATTTTAAAACGAAAATAAGTAAAAGTCATGAAAAGATATTTCCGTTTTTCTTAGGAAAAAATTGAATTTACTAAAGAAGTTACTCATAGAAATATTGTTGCGAAAATGTCATACCTGATGACTCGAGTGTTTATGAAAATTAGACGATTTTCTAAGAAACAAAATTCCAAAGAAAAAGAACGCCAAAAACACATTCACAAAATTTTAGATGCCTCACGAAGCTGGACCTTGGCTAACATTTCTTAGTGGAGTATTTGGCGTAAAAAAAGGGATTAACGCAAGAATGTCGCGATCAAGTTGGGTGCTCATAACATGCTTGTAAACGAGTGTATGAACAGAATATTAGCGTAAGGTAAAGTTAACCGAGTCAAGGACAAGACCAAGCGTTCTAAGTATAAATTCGTGTAAATAGTTTGTAAATAGATCTCCTATAGATTGTGAATAAAACTTATACTATCCTAAAAATCACAATTCAGAGGCACAATCTCAAGAGGAGTTAAATAAAAACGTAAAATTGACAAAACACGGTTTACTGTACAATATTTATATCCTACATCGCTTGTGGTACAAGGGTATATTAAGTTTATGCGGGTTTATGCAACACCCCAAGGGATTTTAGAAGTCGGAGGGAGAAGAACTTTGGTTACGATCGATTCCGAATCACTTTCTGAATCGATTTAAGCTTGTCTTGCTGTTTGTCCCTCTATCCATCTTGCTATCGTGTGTTCAATTTGAGATATTTTGATAAATGCTGTTGGAAATTGTTCGGATCCATATAATGTCTTATAATGAAGAGGTCGTTGTATGAATAACTGTATTAAGCAAAGCGGTTATTGTATTAGATCCAGTTTTCTTCCCATCGATTTTGTTCTCATCTTTGGCAAACAAATTTTTTGTCTCCGCTCTTTTTCCCATAACAAGGCATATTTTGTATATATTGGTATTTATGTTGATTTGTATGATCATTATGAGATCAATTATAGGATGGACGCGAGAACACGAAATATATATGTCATATATATATCAACTACTAAAACTAACCGTTAACTTTAAGGTTTGGGCAAAGAACTTCTTCTTCCCGTTGAATCCTTCTTTTACAGAGCACAGTAATTTATCTATTGTTGATATGCTGAACTTTAGAAGAAGATTGTCTTCGTCGTTGAAGCGAAAACGTGCCATCTTTTGCACAGCTGTCTGAAATTGAAGCACGTTTCCACACAATTGATTCAATGAATTGAAAAATTAATTACATTTCTTCACGAATTCTATATAGAGTGCACCGCGATAAGGGAATGCCATATTAATTGAAATATTTAAAAAAAAATATCATTCCGATTACTATATCGCTACTACATATAATGTATGTTCTTCAAAAGAAGAATTAATAATTTCATCAAAGCTAACGAGAAAGATTATACTTTAGTCCCTTACTTAGAATGCTATTGTTCTTGAATATTACATTTTCTAAACCACTCACAAAATGTGTACTTAAAATCAATTATCAAGACTCAAGCACTACGACGTGACTTTTGTATATACAAGCTTTCCTATGACATATATATTTCAATTAGAATTTTTTTGTTGTAATTAGGCGGCTGATAATTTCTTATCAGATAAGAAGGTCGTTACAGTAATTAACAAGTCATTGAATTTATTTAAAAAAAAAAGGAAAAAAGTCTTTCGACGCTTAGATGGAAAAATCGCCAAAATGGAAAAAAATGGTTAAATTTGACAGCACTCGGAGCAATTAATATGCTTGCTGATAACAACATCGCATGTGGGAAAGTGAGCGTAGTCGCCTATTTCTATTTTGGCAAAAAAAGAAGATAAATACGCACACACATATATATATATATATATATTTATATTCACACACAGATTTGATTAACATTTTTCTACAAAATCTTTGAGTTGTTTTGCGCATTTCATTTTTACATTGCTTTGCTGGAATTTCTCATTTCGGTGCTAGCCGTACATACAAACAGTACGTTTTACCCACCTTTTATATCCAACACCGAGAGTGCGGAGTACATTCATTTGATTAAAACATTTGCAACATCCATTAGAAAGCTTCAGAGGCCGTATAAACTATATATATATTTTTTTGTAAGTACAAGTTTTTGAGTTGTTTCTGGCATGTCTATGCGTCCGTCTGTTGTATGATTGGAAACATTAAGCTATTTCTTAAATGATTTTCTGTTTCAAATTTACTCTCAGATTGGCATAGAAAATAGACCACATCGGGCAAAGGACACGCCTACAGTACTATATAAACTGAAAAAGCCTTTGTTTTAAAAAAAAAAAATTTTTTTTTCTATTTACTATTCATAAATGGTAACGACAAACTTACCCATGTACGTTATCTGGATGGTTTTACTGTATCTGAAAAACAAATGGCGAAACTCTGCTAGATTTACCCAATGGACTTATGGACTATCGCAATTTGCTATTTTGTGAGTTTCTTATGAGATAAAGATGAGTGGCGAGTGTCGACAGCCGAATATAATTTTGTTGTAATTTATTTTAATTGATTCATTATTTCTTAATGGAATAGATGATTGTTCCATCGCTTTATAGACACGTGGGAGAACCCGTGAAGCGTAAAATCCTATTTCTGCTAAGTTCTTTATGTTCGTCTATTCGCTCGTTTATCTATAGCTTAGTTATTATTGGAAATATTTGCTATATTTTTAACTAATGACTATTGATCAACTTTGAAAATATGCAGAAAGCCGTAACTCACCATCTACAGGACGACATGATCTAAAAGTTAATATAAATATTTTCCGTGTTAGTGACAAAAAGATCGACTAACATTCACTTTTTTAACAAGATGCTTTCTGAATTTATCAATTAGTGAACATCAATGGTTGATATAATCTTCTCAACACTTTTCATTTCCATATGAAATAAGAAAATCTTCGTAATTGAAATATGAAACTGAAATTCACGTAACACGATGAACAAAGATCGAAAATGCTTGGAAAATTGAAATACTACAAGACAATGAAATTTTTTATTTTACTCAATGTTCTATATAAATATAGAAAATCTTCATAATTGAAATATAAAACTGAAATTCAGGTAACATGATGAACTAAGATCGAAAATACTTGGAAAATTCAAATAATACAAGAAAAGGAAAAGTTTTCATTTTACTCAATACAGTGTTGATATGTTGAATTGCAGAAAAGGAAGAAGAAGAAGAAATTTATAGAGTCTTTTCAGTTACGACTTAGAAATCAAAAACAATGTTTATCGAATTTATGAAAAAGAATTTGTTAAATAACGGCTGGCACCATAATCAAGTGTGACGAGTATCCAAAATTCGTTCAAAGACCTCTGAGTTATTTGCTTGGATTATATTTGTTAACTTTCTTTTGTAAGATTTTATTTTTATCGTTCATTTTTTGTGTATTCTTAGCGAGCATTGCCAGGTTTGAAAAGTTATTTTTATATATGCTTACATGTTTTATTTATCATTATCTTCTCTTTTCATTTTAATCTAATTAATATATGCAAGTGCGTATATATATATGTATGAATATTCATATACTTGAGTAGTGGCTATGGCTTAAGTGAAGGTGTAGGTAATCGAGTGATCGAAAGCGCCTGGTTAAAAATACTTGTACGTACGAATTGAATACAAATGTGTTTATTTTTAAAAAATTAATGGTCCCGCTGACCATCTGGAGATAATCAATTCCTGATACGTCACTGATGACTTTCAATGTTTGAGGAAATTAAAAAAAAAAAAAAAATGACGAAAAAGAAAAAGGCAAAAACAAAAATGTTTTTTTTTTCCTCCAAAACTTGAAATGTTTTGTTAACTGGCGATATTTCAGTTAACTGATCTTTTAGGACGATTCTTAAGTTCCAGCTACGTGTTTGTGAATATTTTTCACGGGGTTAACAGATCTTAATCCGTTTATCTCAATATCTTTTGTAGGTTACAACGTTTTTTCGACTACCCTTGCAGGAAGGTGGGACCGATTTTCAAATCTATTTGTTTTTTTACTGCCTTTCTTTATTTTAGTATCGTTTAATGGCTTTCCTCTATTCTTGCGGATCCTTTAGATGCTTAGCTTAGCATTTTGCTTAGCATTTATAGGAAAAGGTTTTCCTTTAAATAATTAAAGTCATTATTATTGTAATTATTATAATTAATTTAGCCAGAGACATAAATTCTAAGATTAAAGTTTTAAAGTCCGGCTTTAGTTTAAAGTTACAACAAATATTAATAACTTTCGTTTAAAGCTAAAATTTCAAATTCGTTGCATCATGTTTCAATATGCGGCCAAAGAGCAATTGTGGGGAAAAACTTGGATACACAGTAAAATGTTTTTTTTTTTTTTTTTTGGTTTGCATCCATATGTTGATTGAAAAACTCGGATTCAATAAGTTAGTACTGTTTTTATTGCTGTGGAAAGTAAACAATTTTGTGTTTTTTTTTTCATAGGGGGAAAAATGGATTTCCTTTTGTTGTGATAAAGCACTAGTTTTTTCGAAAGCAAAACACCAAAAAACAAGCTAAAGAAGAAGAGCCCGGTTAAATGCTGCGTATCTGAATTTAAACGCAGTCTCACAAGCGTTAATGAAAACGTCAATTTGAGGTTTCATCACCGGAAACGGTTGAAAATACCCACGATATGGGTATGGTATTGAAATACCTAAACCGCAAAGTGCGTCAGTTAACTGAGGTGTGTACATATGTGCCTATGTGTCTCTCTGGTGTTTTGCACAAAAAGTTAGATGCAAAGCCGTATTCGCTCACAAAACGACCAAAAATTAATATCTACGACACTAGACACAATCCGATGAATTTGGATATGTATTTTAGCTGCAACCAAAGCATACTCTACATATGACCACCAACTATTGTTATCTATTTCGCAACATCAAACTGTGGTTGTATGATAAAACCATATTCCGTTCAAGGTAAAAAAAAGCTCTGCGGGCAAAAAATGGGGAAATCGGTTTGATCGGGGCATCGAGTTAGAAAGAGATTACATTGAAAAACTTAATCTAATTTTTCTAAAAAAGTTGCGGTTTTTCTGTGCCTTTAGGTGACTTATTTATTGATCACATTAGCATAGTTTCGGGTTTATCTTATCAATGCTATTAGCTTTTGCAATAATACGGAGATTGTATTAAAAATGTTGTAGCGGTTAAGTGTTTAGAAAAAAAAAAGTTTTTTAAGGAAATGAAAATTTATATATAAAAAGCATATGTCTTCCTTTTCTCGCGTATTCAACAAGTTATCGATCGCCGCGTACGCGAAAAGGCTCGGAAGCACTATGTCTGAGCCTTAATGACGTTGGCAGGTAGTTTAGATTGTTGGTCAGTGTATGATTCTTTCATTTATTTATTGACCTTAGTTATTATTGTTGCTTACTTAAGAAGTAAATGTATTGCGGGAGTGTATTCTTTAAAAAAAAAAAAAAAGAGTAGTAGTTCTTAGTTAACAAACGAGCTTCGACGACGTGGAGGACCAATAACTACAATCATTTGGCATTATATGCAAGCGTATGATTGGGAATGGATAAGTCCAAGGTCATGATAGACAGGTCAACTTAAAAAAACTAATTAAAATTACATCCACGAGTGTCCTATAGAAACGATAATAAAGTACTTTACAATTTTCTACATTGATTTCAAGGGCTGGATATAAACGATTCAGTTTAAACCAAATATAAAGCACTTTGGGATATAAACTTTCTTCGCTTTTTGACCATTTGCGTCACATTCATGGTCAATCATTTAGTTCCTCCATTTGTATAACTCGATGAAGATGTCGAAGAACTGGGCAGCGAGAGATAGATAATGACCTTGCGCCTTTACTTACCGAGCGCTCGTTACAACTCCGGCCACATACAAATTACAATTACGGTTGTCCATCAGTCTGCCGTACCGAGGATTGGTGATAGTCGCCCTTCCCATCTGTTCGATATAATGTAGTGTACGGAACGTGAGTTAGCTTGCAGGTAAAGTCCGCATTCTCGACAATTCAAAACCTGTTACGGCTGAGTTGTTAGCGAAACCTTGGCTTGATCTCGGTTACCATTTTTGTGTTGTTCTTATTGTTTTTCACATGATTCCAAAAACTGCTGCGATGAACGCTGCTCTTGACGAGAAATGTTGTTTATCAGCTTATGTAAATAAGTGATTTCTTGAGAATATGCTTAAATGCTACTAAGTTCAACTTTAGTTATAGTGTTTCTGTTTTCTCTTAGACCAACTGTGTGCCACAAATGGTTTTGCTGTTTTCCCTTTCCAACGATTAAGCAGTTTTTTTCTTCTTTGGAGATGTCTCCTGTACGTGCAACTTGCAGAAAGAAACGGCAAAAGAGAAAGTGATAGGGGTTGAGTGGGTGCATTTTAGTGGATTCAATCTAGCGAGCACTCACTAGTAAAGTGTAATTCGTTCACTTCGCAACTCTACTACAAAGTAATTTGATAATGAATGAGAAAATGCGATTATTTTTTATGACCTTAAAAAGATTTTTTCCATTTAATATTTCTTATGTGTTGCGGCAATTAGTCAGTCATTCCAGCAATTGCATTTCAAACTGTCGTCTTATCGAGAGAGAGCGTGCCGTGGAGAGAAAGTGAGCAAGTTTGCATACTATCGTGCTTGAACATGTTTCTAAATATATATATAAATATTTACCTTTAATTTATTAACGTAAACGTTAAAGATTGATGTAAAAACAAAATAATTTACATATTTATAATAATTTTGAAAGAAATGTTTATCGCCCTCCATATTTTTCTATATTATTTACTCTGTTTTGTTTTTTTTCTTCTCTTCCTTTTTTTATTCTATTTCCAGGTAAGTTCCGTTTATATATTAAGTGAACGAATTTCATATCATACATATGTGCGCCTTGTAGAACATTTATGAAACGAGGTAATTGCTATAAAATTTTCGTATAAAATTAATATAACTTATGTTACACAATTAAATTGATTCAATAATTGCCATAACATACGTCAATCTAATCCGATAGGCCCCTAATGTATTGAATTCAAGTGCCTTTGTTGTTTTTATACCGGCCACCGACAGATGAGAGGGATATATTTATTTTGTCAAAACATTCGCCACGCAAAGAAAGACACTTCAGAGACTCTACAGACTATATATATAGTCCTGGTCAGTACCGAATTCTGAATCGCTTGAACCTTGTCGCTTTGTTCGGTTGTCCGTCAGTTCGTTTGTGCAATGTTGTAAACGTTCTCTTGGCGACAAAAATGCATCTACCGATTTCAAATTTGCACAGATATTTTGGAAGGTCTTGCAGGCAGGTTGACATTGAAAATGGGCCAAATCTATCGAAGAACACGTCTACAGTACTACGTAAGTTGAGGATACCTTTGGTTTTCGAAAGGAATAAAAAAATTGGTTTTTTATCCATTATTAATAAACTAGAGCAGATAAATTTACAAAAATTTGAATGCGATGTTGTAGTACCTCTACAAAATAGGGAAAATTGGCCACGCCTATTCGGGTTTGTAGCGTGACATACTTTCATTTATTTTCAAAACCTTTTTAAAACGCGTAGAAACGAACTTCGAAAATTCCAATCTTGGACAGTTTGAAATTCGGAATGCGCTTAGACATGTCCGTCCGTGTAGTAGCTGTGGTAAGTGTTCACCCGTTCGCAACTATGAAGATATCGCTTACAAACTTGCAAAGGAATTTGAAAATGAGCCAAACTTTTCAAAGAACACGCCCACAACGTTTATACGCCTATGTAACAAAAATGGTGAACAAATCTTGTTTTCGTATTTTTTGCTTGTTACCTATAAAGTACAACACTTGCATTTCCATTTTCATTTTGAAAATATAAAAAATCATCTGTGCCCACCTAACCTTATAGAGTATGAAAATTTGATTTTTTGGCTTTTTTTTAGGATCACTGTGACGGGTATTAAAGATTCGGTCACGACCGATTGTAATTTTTTTACTTGTTTTTTTTTTTTTTTTTAGAAATCTTACAAGCAAAACTATAGCTGACTTGTCATAATATTTCACTTTACTTACGTTTAACCTATAAACGCATATATTTATTTACAATTATTGTTTACTTCCGTATACGCAAAGCATGTTCCGAGCGTGTGCATATTAACTACGGGAAATAATCACATATGCGTACACTAACAATTTCGATTGAATAAATATTTTATTAAGCTTTACGAAGAACCAATGTGAACACCTAATAATATGTAGCGTAGGACTACATATAATTTCCATTGATTGTTTTTCATCGAATGACGGATGAAAATAGTTTGAAACATTCACGTATTTAAGATATTCTCTTCATCTTTAGTCACGACAGTTGTAATCCTTACTTTTTTTTTGTATCCTACATCAGATATATCATAGGCTTCATTAGGCCTGTGCGAATGTATGTAGAAAGGAGAGGTGAACTCACCTCTTATTATATCAATCGGTGTTTTGACCAATTTAAGCTTTTCTGTTTGTTCACCTCACGGCTGGCCAAGTATTTTTAGACTCAACCTAAAGATCGCCATGTTTTTAATGCTTTAAGAAAATTTCGTAAATTGATTTTGGCCACGGAACGGATATTATTTAGAATGGACTCATAATGCTTTACTTTAAAATACAAAATTTTTCGACAAAAATCGCGATAGGGTTGTCAATATATCAAATTGATGTCGGAAACTTGGTTTGGCTGTGTGAACGTTTTTTTCTTGATATTCGCTCATTTATTAGGTGTTTGCAAAAATTTTGATCATCGACTTCTACATGCAAAAATGATAAAGAAATGGGAAGTACTCGTGTACGTGATGGTTGAATACGATGGCTTTAACCTTCCTCCATATAACATAACAGTTTTCCATTTAATTTAATTGATTTATTCAACAAAATTCTTCTTCTTCCAAATTCATTACTTTTGATGTTTTTTTGAAGAAATCTGCCGGCGAAGCTCACGACACACACGTACAGAGGCTTAAGGTGATTCTGCTCCTTCATATCTCAATTCCCGGTTTTGGTTTCAACGGTTCAAAAGTGACGACGCGAGTTGACTGAAAATGTCATTTTTTGGCCATTTGTTGCAATAGTTGCTCAGGACATACTGTTGCAGCCCGAATGGAAAGTTCTGCCACACCCAGCTTACTCACCAGAAATGGCACCTCCTGATTACCAGTTGTTTAGATCGGTACAGGACGGCTTGGCCAATTTTCTCTAATAAATGCCTTTTTAAAGTGAAGAAGTGATCAAAACTTTTGCAAATCCCTGATAGTTTCTTATAATATTGTATTCCGGGATAGCCTTTGTAGACCGGCCACTTTCTTTGTTCGGTAAATTTTGATAACAGTTTGAAGTAACGAATTAATTAATATATTACAGCCGGATGCTATTTTGATGGCCATAAACGATATCGCTAATAAATATTTTCACGATGTTTTAATGAGCGTGTTGAACAATAAAGCTTTTACTGACTTGTCATGGATTGTATTAGAATCGCAAAACAAAGTGTAATATAAAATGAAAAAAAAACTATAAAATCAATAAAATTAAATTACTTATCTAATATAGATACGAATGAAAATGTTGTTACCTCATTACCATGAAATTTCCTGCAATGAAATAATAATACACGGGATTTGTTCGTCGATGGGTGGATGAATGATTGTACCTTTCAAAATTGTAAACATTTAAATTACATTATTTGTGTATTCAAATATATTCTCATAGTGGATTACAAATAAATTTAATTTGAAAATGGATGTAGTTCGTCCACAAGGCCTCTTACAAGTAATTGAGAAGAAACAAAAGATCGAAAATTTCAAACTATTTCCGTCAATCATGTGCCATTTCCAAAGGCCGTGATGTTGACATAGTAGATTAGGTATTCCGTTTGAGAGAGTCTCTCGCACTTATTCACTTGAAGACCACAAATCAAGTTTTCGAATGGCCAGATATGGTAGTGATCCGTCTATAGTTACACTGCGATAACCGACTATTACAAAAACTACTACTATACAAGCGGAGACATCGATAAAATGGTTGCTATATGACAACACTCGGTCACATGTTATGAAACCGTTAGAAAATTACTTGACATCGTTTTAATGGGAAGTTCCATCGTATCCGACGTAATCACCGATCACTGTTCTTTCTGGTCGACGGCATCTGACCTAGTGGGCAACATTCTCATCTCTATGAAAATACCAAGCAATGGGCCGACTGTTAGACTGTTAGTCTCAAAGGAGTCAGTATTTTTTCTAAGGCAGTATTTTTTCTAAGGTGGAATTCAAATACTGCCAGACTAAGCAAAAAATACTGTCAGAGGGGAAAATCAATGGCTACCGATGGACAATACTTTCAATGACAGATTTTTTACTGATTTGTTCAAATTTCACGAGTAAACATGGAGAGGTTACTCAACATCTCAATAAAAATTTAATACTCGTTTAAATAACTGGAGAAAAAACATAAAAAACAAAAATATATAAAAACAAGTTAATCCTATGCGGAAGATGGCGTCACTGTGACGTCTGTCGCAATTCGTCGCAGAAGCCGTTGCCGCCAGCGTGGCGGCATAATATCATTAATAATTATGTAGTAATTTTCTATAATATATACAGAGAAAGTAAGAAAAACTCTCTTTATATAATTTGGTCGATGCTTTAACTTTACTTCAACAGAAACAGATTCTTCTCTTATCTTCTCGTATCTCCAGAGATGGATTTGATGCTCGCAAATAATTACAAGGGTACAGCCCGACAAGAGCGCCGTTAAATACTTTCTCACCATCGTAAAAGTCGTAAAATGCTTGCTCGTCGAATGCTAAAAATTCCACTTTGTTGTTATACGTAAGCTTGCCTTTCGCTAGAAAGGGATCCAACGACTAGAACTACGCGGTCTAAATTTGATTTTGCAAATTTAGATATGAAATCGCTATTTTGAAATAACTTGACGTATTTTTTGGTAAGAAAAAATGGTCTCATCCAATTCAAATTTTCTAGATGTATTTTCTCTGTTGAAATACTGTCCACCATCGTTTTTTGTCAGATAATTTTTCTGAACCGGGTCTAACTTACGAATATTTTAGTGTTTTTCAAACATCTCGAGCAATTTAACACAAGCGATGTAGGGTACAAAAAAATAAGTAGGGAAAGAGAGAGAGAAAGAGAAAGATAAAGAGAGGAAAAAAAGGAAGAAATGTAGAACAGAAGCAACTTCACGTACGATACGGATCGGAACTGTGTGAACTTATCACTAAACGAAGGCAAATACGAAAAAGCTGAGCAACCGATCACGGCAAACATATAAAGTTTATTAACAAAATTAAATTTTAAAAGTTTATTTCAAGCACGATTTTGTTCAGCAACGGGTATAATGTGTTAAGGAAAACAGATGAGACGTCATTTCAAGAATTTGATAAAAGGTTTAAGTAGTTGATATCAATTTGGAATTTTCAAAAGAATTAAATTAGTTCGCACTGGAATTTACATTGCCTCAGCTGTATGAAAGAAAGCCGGTGAGCCAATTACACCATTTATCAGTTTTATCAACTAGGAAAAGATTGAGATTCACATTTACGGGTGAAGCTACCATATTCTACTTTCGCGTGATCTTGAAGACACTAATTAGTGACAAGGTAGGGCGATTAATGCAATTAGCTACTATCCGACTGATTCAATGGAGATATATTCCAGGGTAACCTGTTTAACTTTATACAAAGTCGTTTTGCGCGGTATATGTGATTGAGATCTTTTGATTAATCTTTAATTAACTTCTTGACGCCTCTGACGCCCATGTATGTTTCTTTATGAAGCGCTTTTCAATCGACATAAATACTATACAGTCAAACATTGCAGATGTCATAAATTTAAGCGTAAACACAAAGCTATGAAAAACTTTAACAAGACCATGTTTCAACTGATCAGCAACCAGGACGAATAAGGCCTTTCAGAGTGTTCACGTGTTTAATAAACTTTGACTTTATGGAAGAAAGAGTCACACCAAAGTCGATCAAGTCATAGTTTTCATTATATTGTTTCCACAATCTTCGGATAAGATCGTTCTTACCATAGTTTGTTCTGTAGCAATTTATATTAAATATTCGAAAATGCCTGGGCACTCGCTATGAAACATGTAAGTATATTTTAGATATCAAGTAATCGGAATCAGATCTGCTATTCACAAGCTTATGAAGAAAAGAAGCCTTTAGCGTTACACGCTTTCAAGAATAGGCAACTTTGTACGCGCTAAACAGTCCTACATGGTGGAAGGCGACTGTTAGGATTCCAGCGCAAACACTGCAAGCGGAAGGGTAGAAACTGTTTTTGTGTGGTGTTGTTATGTTTACGCTAAAGATCGCATTGCGGATCCCATATAATCGAACAATGTCCCACAGTAGCTCTTTCTAGCGACATATACAGCAACCAGGTGGTGTAAGCATCGCGAAACTCTTTGGCCCAGCGCTTGATAAAGCGCAGTGTGCTTTTTGTTTTCATTTCTATGCGCATTGAACGCCACTCTTCTACAAAACAGAAGTTCTCGAGACCAGTATTTGAAGCCAGTTTATCAATTTGCACATTATTGATTTTGTTCGATGTATTGAACGCATTGGTCCGGTAAAAAGCCGCCGTATGCTCAATTGTGTGAAAACTTAGGGACAATAAACTAATGTTACACAAATTGTAAAAATTGTCGAGGTCCTCCTCAAGATAGGCGGCGCTTAACTATCACTATCGCTCGATATGTAGATAAGTTTAACGTCATCAGCGTACATTAAAACTCGGGAGGGTTTTATGATATTTTGTAAGTTATTTATAAATAATATCCTCTTTCCTAATGTAATATAATTTTTATTCATAATTTCTTAAAGCGTTGTAGAAGATTTCCAATTCTTAAAAAACAGGGATGGTTTTATTAAGCTGTTGATTACTAAGTTGAAAACGAAATAACACTTTCTGCCTGTTCAGGTATGACTGACATGTATTGAAGGTTTTTTATTACATTCTTCTGAAACAGCTGTTTATAAATTAAAAATCAGCTGTTTTCTGTTTTTTATTTATATTAAAAAAAGACAGATACATAAACAATACGAGCAAAACATTTTTCCGCATTTCTTCTCAGCGAAGTGCTTGCTTCCGAAAGAGAAATTTCTAATTGAAGTATAAAGTTCAACGAAATAAAGGCAGAGTGAGAGAGGGATGGAAGAAGAATCTTAGAGATATTATTTGAGACCATCGTATAGGAGCAGAGAATCAAACGACAAGGGAACTTTATTGTAAATGATGGTTTTCCTTGGCAATTATTTTAGATTTATTGCAGCCAAGTATGCAAGCAATGGTAGGGAAGACGAAGACAAGATTTGCTCGCATTTAATTGTTGAAGGAAGGCAAAGATACTTAAAATTGTTAATTACTTTATTGTATTACTATGTGATGTTTGCGATTTTCTTTTTGCGTCGTTCACGATAAACAAGTGGATTTGTAAACATACCTTTGGATTACAATCGATTGGTAGCGATTGAAGTTAGTAGAAAATAAAAAAATATATGAAAGGAAATGTAAATTTTATAATTTATATATATTACGATCTTGATGATATATTTAAAACCAACTTAACCCTAACTTAAATAATTAACATACTAATAGATTAATATTATCAAGCGCTATATAATTTCGAAAGGGTTAACAGTCCACAAAATGTTAACAATTACTTTACTCTTGACTATAATTTCAATTTTGTTTTTTTCTTCTTTTTTTTTTGTAACTGAAAGTTGAAATAATATTTACTTTTTATCTTATAATATAATGTAATAAAAATTTTTTTTACTTCAAATTTCAATTAAAGATTCAGTAAAGGTTGTTAGCTACTGTCGATTTTTTTTTTTGCTTTGTTTTGTTTTTTTTACGATTTTTACTTAAGTGATCACGTACTTATGGTGTAATGACTTCATTGCTATCCGGAATATGCAAAAGTTTTAATTAGCGTTATAACAATGTTTCAAACAGCAATTAACTTTCCTTTGCCATGCAGTGAATCTCTCAGATGAAATAGCGCTGTTGAAAGTATTTCTCTACGCTTGCAGAAGAACTTCTTCAAATAATTGTTAATTATACTGTAACGACATACGATGAATATTGAACTGTAACTATGCTCGTAATCTACTCATATATATCTTTATAGACATACACCTAAACCACATACATTGATGGCAAAAAAGTAAAAATTTTTACTAAAGTAAATTGCAAAAAATTAGCAAATGTTGCTTGAGATAAATGTAGGATTTAATTTTGGAGAAATAAGTTGGTATATAGGTAGTTGATGTATGTCAACGTGAAGTTACGATTTCTCTGGTTATTCAGTTCTTCCTGCTTCTTCGACCTCTGACTGAGTTCTCGTTTAGTATTACATCGCGACTTCTTAGTTTGGTTGTTGGTTTAAGATTGCCGCATAGCTGAGTGGATAAGGGTTACGACCAACAAATCGGTGCTGGCGGGTTCAAATCTGAGTGCAGTAGACCATAATTTATCGTGGCTGTAACGAGTGCTCAGTCGGTGAAGACATAACATTTACCGATTGGTCATACGTTCATTAGGCTGCGGCCGCTCCTTATTTCCTCCTCTCTTTGCCTAGTTCTTTCCGATTATCAGCGTATCGCATATATAAGGAATGTCCACCGATTATAAAAAAATGCTACTACTACAATATACTTTTGTTCAATAGTAGAGGAGCGGCTCTTAATATTGGTTGTCACCTTTAGCTGCCCGTAGCAAACTTTCAGAGTTTCGTTGACTATCATATAAGTGGACTACGTAAGCTTAAGTTCATGTTATATAAATCTTGGACTCTTGCGTCATTCCTGACAAGCTTTCAATTGCCAAAAAAATTGGCGATGATCTTATCTTTTCCTGTGTATGTGACTAAGTTAGTCAATATGTTGGATTTTTATGATTTATATTACGTTCTGCAGCAAATTAAAAAGTTACCGGTGGACAAAGTCAACCATTAAATAGCTTACTCCACTTGTCGAAAGCAATTCTTCATGCTTTTTCGGTATAAGATATTGAAAGTTAAACCTTATTGCCATGGAAACGCTTGCATGTGACAAGAGTCCTTTAGGGGAAGCATTCGACAAGTGGACTTACATAGTACTCACATACCACAATCGATTTATATGTCAAATTATCTTTTATTAAAAATTAAAGTTTATTATCTACTACTACTACTTTTAACCAATTTTTTTCGTCCGACTTGGGCCCAACATACATCCAATATGTACGGAATGTGAAAAAAATATCTCGAAAATTTCGACCTGTAAAGTAAACAAGAGGATGGACAAGCAGACTTCAAATAAACAGGCAGATAAACGGACGAGCAGACATACTTAAGATTATTTTGAATATGATTCGACATAGCAAGTGGGTCTATCTCTCTAGCTATTGCGTGTATTGCGTGTTGCATACATCCCATGGCTATGACACAAAATATTGCTGCCCTTACTGCTACCCTTAACAATTTAATACAATAACTATGTAGGTGGGTTGGATGGCTAAAATGAAATGTTAATTACAACTTAAATTACGAATAATAAAATTTGGATAAAATTGGTCGCGCTATATATCGTATATAGTTTCATTGAAACCTCGAAATAAATTGAAATTTTGTTCATAGAAACCTCAAAATAAATCAATAAAAAAAAAGTTTGGCTAAACCTCATGCAGTCATAACGAATGTAAATTGCTTTCAATTTAATCTTGCTGGCTTATTTCAGTGTAATTATATAATGCAGTTATAAGGGTGGGAGACGCAATAATAGGACAAATGAAAAAAGGAAAAACATTTATCCCTTTTTTTGTTAGACACATTTAGGAGGATGCAAAAAGAGTTTCGATATCTTGTCGTGATTCCTTCAAATTTATTTATTTTGATTATATTTTGTGTTTTATTACCATTGCCTACCTCGAGGCGACATGGATTAAGTACATACCATCCATACTTTGAGGGACTTTATTATATTAATTTCTCTTTTCTTTCTAATTACGTTGTCTGAAGACTCGAATGCATTCATTAAGAAAAGCAGAGAGAGAGCGAGGAAAAAAAGAAACGTAGAAGAAGAAGAAGAACTTTGCATTCATTCTGAAAAACCCTAACATAAAATTAAATTGTTTATTCTTATTTTTGCCGTTGTGTTTATTTATATACATTTATTTATACATATTTTCCTCTATCTTATATCGCAGTTGTTCTGCTTGCGAGTACACTTTCTTGCTGAATAGGAACTTTTTAGGAAATTCTTTAATAAAAACTCTGCTTCCTTTCGTTCCTTTGGCGCTTATGCATTAACATATGCGAGGATTGTTTGAAAAGTTTTCGGTCTACAACAACATTCTTTTTGCACAATCAACGTATTCATCATCGCAGTACTTTTTAAGTGCAATAACGTGAGCCTAACGATTATCCAGCGTTTCTGTACCTTTCCTTCATGAAACGTTTTGTTTAGACCTTCAAAGCAGGCTCCAATTTTCACAACCTCCTCATCACTTGATTCATTTTCTTCACTTTCTTGTTGCACGGAGCATGCTTTTGTCAATAAATGATAATAATAATAAGTCGCTGGGGCTTAGAATCGGAAAATACGGTTGGTGGGGAAACAAATCGAACATCCAATGATGCACTTTTGTCACTGTGGTTGGGTGTTTGTGTGTTGCCACTTGAGCAATCATACCATCCAAGATGCAAATAACTTTCTTATGCCAAAATCTTTCTTCAATATATGGTACATACGATGTTTGGATATGTTCACGGCCTCTGTCATCTTTCTAAGCTTAGTTCGATGGCCGTGAAGTATCGTTCGGTAAACTTGGGCGATGTTTTTTTCATTGGTTACAAGTTTTTGCCGTCTCGAACGTTCTTCGTCGCCCGAAGCGGTGCGGCCACTTTTTAATTCACTCACCCAATATTTCAGCGCAGCAAGTAATAGTGCAGACTGTTTAATTTTTATGAATTTTTTGCCTATCGAAAACAAATACTTAACGACAGTTCGATACTTCGTTTTTTTTTTTTTCGTTTCCCCAAAAACACTCGCATTAGCTCAGTCATATGATTGTCAGGTAACAACTTTCGCCTCAAAATGTTCAAAATTTATCCACATACTTACGTACGTACGTACTGACACATTTCCCAATGTCTGTATACTAGTGTTTTCATCTTCGTGCTGTGGTCGGAAACTTTTTAGCGAACCTACGTACACACACACCAACCACACCACCAGTGCACGCAATGAAGCACAGAAAATTGCATTTTTAACTACATTAAAAAGAATTCTCAGCATTCTTCTGCCTTGATGATGTTATTACTGTTTCTTTTTTCTTGAATATTTTTTTTTTTTTTTGCTGCATTCGTTAAGAATGTAACGCTAATGTGTTTTGTTTGTATTCCACACATAAATAACATGAGCGTAATCTAAAAGCATTTGTCGTATACCGTTCAATAACCTTGAAGTTGTCAACTGCTGTTGTTTTCTTTCTTATTTCATTTGATTAAGTTGATATGTGAGTTCCCTTTAAAACTTCCCTTAGCCAGGCTTCATGAAAATTCGTACATATACGATAAATACTCCTGCAGAGATGGCCAGGAATTCATAAAAGCAGAGAACGCGATGTAAGTGCTCATGAAATCAAGGGATATGATATAAGTGCTGCAGCTATTTAAATGTGTACGATGAAAAGATAACGGTAGACGTAAGGATATCTGTAGCTTATGAAGTTTTTAAGCTTATAATGATGAACATAGGTTTAGAATGAAATAGGAGGAGTTTAGGATTGATAAAGGGATATAAGCGAGAGCAGACTTAGGTTGTAGTTATTATGCAAAACGAAAGAAGAAAGCACGAAGCTAATCATGAATACCACCATTAGCCATGGCAATTATGACATAATCTCCCTTTTTGGATTCCATAGGGAGGTGAGGTTGTAATTCGACGTTTGAATCGATAGCATACAGGAGAGGTAGTCTCAGCAATGCCATCATTCTTACTACGATTTAACGAAAAATTGACTATTTTGTGGAGAGCTTTGTGGATATTTTCCTTTAAATTTTTTTTTTTTCATTTATACATAAAACTCAGTTAAAGTAAAAAAATTGCCGAATTCGATTCACTCTTAGGAACAAATTTCATGCTAAGTATTACGAATAAAGTATTAGAAAATACAGAGAGAGCAAGTAAAAATGTTATATTGAGCCACAGCCTCCCTGAACAAACTTATTCATATATACACTTTCCGCTGTTTACGTGGGAATTAGTCGAACCACTTTTAATAGCGTTTGTCCTTGGGTCAAAACACCTTACTGTAGTATATTTTATGAAAACATCTGAAAAACCCCGACCTGTAGGTTAAATGCAAGAGCACAGATGGACAGACGAACAGACAAGCTGAGAAAATGATTCTGAATCGATCGGTATAGTTAAAAGATGAGTCCATCTCGAGTCCTTCTAAGTATTGTATACATCCGCACTAACTTAATACATCCTTGTATCAAAAATGGTGTACGGTATAAGAAAAGAAAAAATTCGCGTTTAAATAATACAAAAAAAAAAAACGGAAAAAAGGGGAAAAAACATGTAAACATCTAGCACAGAGGGACAATCACATGTTACAAACATTCAAGCAACTTTTAATGATGATTTGTTGATTCAGCACGAATATCATATGCTGCCAGAAAGGTAGGGACGTAGGTAGCGCTCAATGATGGGCTTAAAAAAAGTACGCTCCTCCGTCCAATGCTTTAAAAATGGCCTAAAAGGAAATTTACTACATATGACGAGAGTTTCATGTTTGCCTTAGGTGTTCCATTATCTTTTGATGTAAAACTAAAAAGTCCTTGAAAAGAATGCCACATGAAAAGAATGCGGCTATATAACATCCTCTGAGAAGGTGTCAGCTCGAATCATCCAGCTACTTACTCTGCGTCATTGCTATTCTTTTGTGGAAAGATAACGTAGATAACTACGTGAAGCTCTTTTTGATGATCGTGAAATATGGTTGTGGTAATCTCTGCTTCTTTCCATCTTTCATTACCAAATGCTTGAGGTACGCCACGAAATAAAATCACAGCGAGTCTTTTCTCATCTAAGTGTGCCTTGACTCTTAGCTGTGCAGCAACCACACGATTCAACCCAAACTAGTTCAGATAAGCATCGAAATGTTGATATAGTCATACATTTTAAACAGAACAAATTATTTTGTAGCAAATGATTCAAAGACATCGTGAATGCGACTTTTTGACGCAATATTTCAAAATCACTAAAAATATATGAAAATTTTTAAATCATTTTTTATATGCTTTGGATATGAAATCACTTAGGATAAGTAACCTCAATTTCGTCGCAAAAAAACCACTGAGAACCTCAGCATAAAAACATAATAAAAAAAAAAAAAATTAATAATAAACAATTACTTAAGCATTTCGTTAAATATTCGCAACAATTGCAGTCATTAAAAAGTAATAGTTTGCACTATAAAATATTGCTTATACGTGCATATACACACACACACACACACACACACTCATACATACATACGTACATACATACACACACTTATCTTAACAGATGTACTTGATCGCTCTTGCAGCAGCTGATTGCGCTTTTGCGTGCACATGTGTGTGTGTGTGTTTGTTTAGGTATACACACATACACGTTCGCGTAAATATGAATGTACTGTAGTGATTAAATATTCTATACGCGCGATGTATATGTTTTGTGTTGTGTTGTTTTAATGGCAACTGCGGTAGTGTTATTTGCCCAGAAGCACTTGAGCCTCTTTATGCATGTTTGCAAAACTGCAAAAGTGGGCAGACAAACCAACAAAAAAAACAAAAAAGAGAAGAAAATTAAATATAAATTTAAATTAAAAACGCAATAAACCAGTAAATGGCACAAAAGTACCAGAACCCGCATCAGTAGCAAATGTAGAACGATATGGTCATATGGTTAACGTGTTTTTGTTGCCTTTGCCTATTTTTAAACAGTAGGAGTTAAAAACTGGTATATATTATTTGAAGATTCTTTTTTATACACAAAAACAACAACAACAACAACAACAACAACAACAACAACAACAACAAGAAATTTCATTACAGTTCAGCGTAAAATGCTTTCCCTTTGCCCGCGGTAACTTTTGAGTTGTGTTTCTTTCTTTCTTTTTCTCCTCTCCTTTTTTTTTTTTAATTTCTTTTTGAAGTTGCCTTTTGCACTCGTTACCGGTTTATCGTATATTTGCAACTACAGTTAAGCATACGCGTATAGATATATGTATATCCTTTTTGTACACGTAGTGGTACTAAAGTTGTATAATGTTTTTGAAGCTTAGGTTTTTGTTCATAGATCTGGAGCAAAGTTTATTTATTTATTTTTATTTTTATTTTTTTTTTGAAGAAATTTTTGTCTATTTTCTTGCTCACAGTTGATTTAACTTTTATTTCACTACACTTTTTGCCTTCTTTTCTATATGTATGTATGTCGGTATAAGTATGTCCAACAAAGAAAAAAAAAGAAAAAATAGAAAACTTTTCTATCAAAAAATAGCAACTTTTTGTAAAGTCAACATATTTTCATGTGGTTCTGCTTCATTAGTTTCTTGCTCGCTTGGCTGAGGCTGTTGTAAAACAGTTGTGGAAGAGTTGCTGCAAAATATCTTTCATCCTTTTTTTTTTTTTTAATTTTTCTACAAATAGTTTTTATGTAGAAGAAAAAGTTATAAATCGAACACTGATATCTGCTCCCTAACGCCTTATCGTAGGCAATCAAAAACAATTTAATTCATTCAATAAAAAGTATGTTAGAAAAAAATGTGGAAAAATTATATTTATTTATCTTAGAAGTTGCGAAAACCTTCCACAATGAAAAAAATTCAAATAAAATGATCAAAATTGAAAATTGGCTTAAAACTTTAAATATATATATATATATTTTTTTGAATTTTTAAGCAAATTTTGATTAGTTGTAATACATTGTTGAATGTTTACAATTCTATGTTGTTTCCCAATAACAAAACTACGAACATTGTTTAGCTTATACGTAAGTGTTATCTATGGCCGACCATTCGATACCATAGCCCACTTCGCCACTTCGCTTAATTAAAATTCAATACTATTTTCATGTAAATGCTTAAGTTCCATGAAAGCACTCACGTAAGCGGATGCTCAAAAGTCATCATAGTCTACACTTAGCGAATTTAACTTACTTGTCAGAGAGGTTATTATTTCCCAGTTGCTTCCCTCATAATAAATCACAAATTAGGCTTAGCCGCCGTAGAAGGATTGACTTTCATAAGAGCCCGTATATATGGTGCGGCCTAAAAAATAGGTAAAATTAATCCAAATTCCCTATGGTTGGTTTACTAAGACCACATTTTCATCATAAAATATTAAAACTTAGAAATCTATGGCATATAAAGCCTTATTTTTCATCACAACCCTTACGTGTGTTAGGTGAAAGTATTATTATAAAGGACTTTTCTAAACCATTTTCAATAGCGTTCGTCCTTTGGCCAAAAGGAAATGCGTTCTAGAAATGCGACCTGCGGGTTGAACACGCGAATAAATGGACCGACATCAGACGAACAGGTGGACAGACAAGGTTAGATCGATTCAGAAAATGATTCCGATCCGTAGGTTTATCTTAAGTCTTTCCGGGTATTACAAGCATCCGCATAAGCTTAATATATATTTGTACCACAAATTGTGTAGGGCATAATAATAAATTTCAGTTGCGTGCCTTGTTATACTGCTAACGATAAGGGGAAGGCAAGCTTGCATTAGTTCTAATATTTTATGCTTTTATTCTGAAATGTGATACGCTCAGGGAACGCATTCTTTACTTAAATATGTAAATAAGGGCAGTGACTTGAAATTGGTTAATGAAGATTGATAATGGAATTCGATAAATCTAAATGTAGTGATTTTGAATATATGTAACGAGAAAGGCTTAATATAGAATTATCTTTTATTGGTACGATGTATTCAGACTCAATTTCTGAATCGATTTAAGCACGTGTGTCCGTCTTTCAATGTATTTTTGTTACAAGGATTGCGATTTTTAAGATATTTTGGAGAAATTTGATAGACTGATATATTTGGCCTAAGCATGAACCTAATCTAAAATGTATTGGATTGGAACTTTTCAACATTACTCAGTCGCGCTCTTGAAAAAGGGGGAAATACATAATTAGACAGGCAGGCAGGCAGGCTTAAATCGGTTCGGGAAGCAATGAAATTGAATCCAATGCAATTGGATCCTTCTGAGTGTTACATGCATGCCCATCAACTTAATATTCTCTATACAATACTATTTCAAATTTTGTAATTTTCAAAATTTCTCAATAAAAATAGCTGAGTAACAGTATAATTTTTTTATGACTCAGGGTATGTCCCCCCATATATAACTCTCTGAGGGCAGATAGAAGGGGAGGAAAAAAAAAGACATAAAGCGTGCCCGAAGCTCAGTGGGTGCGTGCCCACTGGGTAAGTGTTACGTCATTACCGACTGAGCGCCTATTAAGGTTACAACCGAGTATGCGATACCTCATTCACATTTGAACCCGCGAATATGGACTTGATAGCCACGGTTCTTACGTACTCATCTGCGCATGCGGAACTTCATTCATTTCGCGGTCTTGGAAATAATTCTTTTCTGATAAAACTAGACGCCTATTAATAATGGCTTCAGCAGATTTCTTAGATCTATGAAACAAGGAGAATGAATGTGTGTGTAAACTATGGTATTCCTTTATAGCAATGCCAGCTCCCCTACGACGCTGCCGTACACAATTCACATGTTAAGCTCTTGAAGCATTCTAAGTATCCGCCCATGCCCATGCTTTCCTCTAATTTCTTTCTTATTGCCTTTTGTCTTGAAGTTGGACATAATCCCAATGTTTTGGTTTTGCAAATTACTCAGTTTACAATAAAGCATTATAATGCCTTTCTTTGCCTGTACTCCCTTGCATGAGGGAACGTATCTAAAAGTCGCATTTTCTAGGCAAGAAAAATTTTCGCAGACCAATTTGTATTTATTTGAGCGGCCCTTGACAGTTATTGTCATACGTATAAAATATTTTCATATATATCCTAAGCGTTTGTACTCGTAATATTGATGAGTCAGAGATTATCATGCGCACACATACAGCCATAAACCCTCGTACACACGTATATGACATAAAAATAACTAAAGAAAATAATTGCTTTTGAAAACATTTTTATTAAATTGCTTATTGGCTTGTAGTAACAAACATTCGCACATGCATTTACACGTTTGTAAAGTACGTCCATATGTGTATATAAATATGTAAGAATAATATAGCAATTTGTACCTTTAAGCTTTTTGTAACACTAACCCAATTCTGGAGTATAAAGCTAGTGCTGAAAAATGTACTGCATTGATATGCAGGCATGGTATGCACGAGTATTATTATTTATATATATATATATATATATATATATATATATATTTACATATATATATATTTATACATCTATATATACATGCACACATATCTATATTTACATAAATATGTGCATATTATATATATATATATATATACATATATATAATTTATATACATATATATATATATACATATATGTAATATATGCAAGAGTTCTATATATTGTTATAAATGTAATCAGACACATTTGGACACTTACGTACATGTACACGTGAAAGACAAAGAGAGAAAAATGACTGATGTCAGTAATAATAAAAGAAAAAAATCACTCATGTGGAAATTGTAATAAATAATAACAGAACAGAACAGAACAGAGCAGAAAAGAACAGAATAGAACAGAGTGAGTGGTAGGTAGACGAGGGAGGGAATGCAAAGTCTAACCGAACAGTCGAGTTTGGTCTGATTCGGGAGATTTTATATTATAAATGATATATAAATTGTTTTGCTAGTGAGGTTGTTGCTGTTACTGTTGTAATTCTTGTTGACAACAAATTGTCTGCAAAATGCTGATACAACAGCTTTTAATTAAAAATGTCATTAGTCGTGAGAGATAGAGAGATAGACAGAAGCGTGTGTTGGTTTCTTCTTCTTGTCTGTCACTGTTATAAAGCATTTCACTGCAATGCAATGCATTGCTATGCTTCAACTGAGGACACCTACACACATCCATCCATAAGCAACTTGCCGCTGCTGCTGCTGCTGCTGTCTGTTTGTTATGCATTGTGGTGACAAAGAAGGTGATTAGAGAGAACGTAACAACATATACACATTGTACTTGAATAATAAATGTCTGATATGTACAAAGAGTCACAGAGGCATTCGCATATGTTGTGTTTGCGTTATACGGTTGAACGCATTCGTATGCCCGTACATACACATGTGTACATGCAGGTACATACATATATATGTATGTATAACGGTCTAGTTGTCTGTCCAGTTACTTGAGTATATATATATATATATATATATATATATATATATTTAAATGTTTATTTTATTTTTTGTTCCTACTTACATGTAATTTGTATAAGCGCGTCGTACATCAACCTTTTTGCCTACGCTGTTGTGTAGGCATTTGTTGTTGCAAATGGATTTACATGCTGCGCGCTTTGTAAATATATAGAACGATATGTAAACAAAACCATCACAATAAATAAACGCAGACATATACAAGCGAAAACATATACGCAAACACTTATACTAACGCACAGCTAAAAGACATGTTTACTCATTTAACTGTAACACAAAAGTTGCAGTTTTTCAATCGTACAATGCAATACAATCAAATGCAAATAAACAAACAAACAGTACGAACGAACGAACGAACGAACGAACGAACGAGCGTACGTATGTACGTAGGTATATGAACAAGGAGTACATTAAGCAGCAGCAACATTCGTTCGTTCGGCCAATTTTTTTTTGTATTATATTTCTTTTCAAATTTAAATTTTTTTTCTTTTTTTTGTTGTTTTAAATTTTCGTATTTTATGGTATTTTGTGAACGTTTTATGCATGCGGTTGTTAAGGTCAATGGAATCAACTTTAAAATACTGGGACTGGTTTATATGGCGTGTAGTTAGTCGTTTTCTCCCCCCTCCCCCTTCCTCTTATTATTTTGAATCTTTCTGACACAACAACAAGTTGTTTGGCTTCGAGAGAGAAATTACTTTCTGTTGCTTGGCTTACGCCTATTTCTGTATGCAATGTGGTTCACGTTTCGCCTTGTGCAAGCGTTTGTTTGTATTTGTAATTGCTCGCCTTGTATGCCATGTAAAAGACTTTCAAATAACAAGTTTACTTGCCTGCCAAGCGTTTTTTATTTTCCAATTTTTTTTTTTTTCTTTCCTTTCTTTACTATTATTCGCCAATATCTTGTTAAGTCAGCAAGTGTGTATGTGTAGGTATTTGTATGTACGTTTGCATGCGCCTATTCCATTATCATGGTCATTTTTTTTTATTTTTTTCTTATAAAATATATTTACACGCACATAAGCAATGCTTAGTCAGTTAGTCCCTGTATTTCTTTCGATTTGCTTTATGGCTTACGTTCATTTCATCTATTTTCCATTTCTATGGTTGCATATATATTTTATTGCGTTATCATCATCATCGTGCCTTCATCTGCTCCTCCTTGAGACAATAAAAGGTGTTAATTGTAATTATACTGGTGTTGAAATTGAATTTACTTTTCATCTCCTTTTTTTTTTTATTGCATAAAGGTTGTAAAGCATTTTTCTTTTTAATGATAAATAATTCTTTTACCACATAACTCGACTGATTGGTTTTATATTTAATATCAAGTTGTGGAAGTGCAGTTAATGCCGTATGAAAAGTGCACACTAATTGGGAAATATTAATGAAATCTTTTTTAAACGCATAATATTGGATTGTTTGGAAAGTAATTTCCTGATTCTTTCATAGGCAACTTCGCGTTTAAGCCGCATTATACACCCGACTCTTTTTTTACACGATAAATACGTGCGGGTAAAAAAGTCATGTAAAAAATATCCATGAAATATATGGTGAACTTGGGGATGTGTTGTACAACTTTAAAAGGTCGTGTAAGATGGAAAAACGCTAAATATTTTGCAAAAAAATCGTGCGAAAAAAGTAATAATGAAATACAGGCTTCATATATTTATAGAATAGAAACAGTTCTTTCTTATTACAAAGCAAAATTAAAATTAATTTGTAATGTAAGGCGAAAATTCAGTCCATAAGTACGACATATAAAAATTGTAATCGAAATTAGGAATAAAAATCAATTTCTTTCATCACTACTTGACAATAAGTGCGCACTTTTATCACGGACTGGATCAAGAGTGCTATCATCTGTATATATGTCAGATATGTCTAGCACAACGGTCAGGATTGATTCAAGTGAAGAGTTCCGTTAATTATTAACAGTCCTTTTATTGGTACAAAGTCTAGCATTAGCAGCTGAGGATAAATCGACCGACTGCGGACCAATTTGTGTTATTTCAAAGTCGCGTAAGAAAAGAATTGGGTGTAGTTGTTTGTAATAAGGTTTTTTTACGAACAACTTTGTTTTATTCTGCGAAACGCACTTTCGTGGGTGCCCTGTTAAATATGGAGAGACGAAGACAGCATTTTCGGTAGGTTTACCGTTTTTACTATCGAAAAAAGCTAAAAATGTTGTTCAAGGGAAAAGGAGAAAACCGAAATTATTTTACGACCAACCCAATAATATTTATGCATTCATATATTTTTCAATACTTAATAATTTAAGCAAGATATTCAATCAGAATATTATATTCTCACTGCATTTATACATAATAAAATAACTTTCAGAACGATGAGTATTTGAATACATACCAAAGTCTTATTCTGGCCTTTCCAGCACCTTTGATTTTATGTAAAATTTTCTAAATTTTCAACGATAGTCATAAAAAAATTCGCAATGCAAATTGTGTAATAAAATAAAGAAGGTAACGATCCTGCTCTATAATAAAACTGATATCGGGGCGCCTTTTCTCTGCTTGCTCTTCCGAAACACAAAAATCAAAAAAATCATAACAACAATACATAGAATTTTCTTTTATAAGTAGTAACCGAACACGAAGCCATCAGATACCCCTTAACCTGCAAACGTATTTTAGAAAAGTTAAACTTGATAATTCCCTTAGCGATATCAAGTAATTATCTTCTACACACTTGTGATAAGATCCGTGAATCAAAAAGTAAATAATCTTAAGAAAAACTTGAAAAATAAACGAAAAACTTTTTAAAAATAATATCTAGACGGTTTTTGATCCTTTGTAACATTCCAGAGCATGCACCTCATCGTAGCCATAAATAGGTAAGAATCGTGAGTACCTCGATGTTCACAGGTTTTCTTATTTCTGCGTAACTAAATTGAGTGCTCAGTCAGTGAAGGCATAACACTTCGAGCACGATTGAGCACACACCCACTAAGCTGCGCTCATTTCCCACCTCCCTTTCTTCTTCCCCATTCTTTCCAACCACCATGTCACCATGTCACTCGTATAGAGAGCATCCCTGAGTGATTGGTCATATTAAAGAAAAATTAAATCTTTTCCTATGCATGGACAGCACTAGGAGAATTGTATGCGATAATTTTTAGTCAGTTCCGACTTTCAATTTTGCTTTGGCGGGAGATATTCCTCGATTTCTTCTAAACAATTAAAACCACTAAGAAGAGAAAACACTATAGTGGGACGCGGGCCACCCTTACGTACTCTGCGCTATTTTACTCAAAGAAACTGTTGATAAAACAACTTTTCAAAATAAGGCGTTGTGTGGCCGGTTGTAGAAAAATTGGTCCAAAGTGGTCTTCTAATCATGTCGATTTTAAATAATGTCCGTTCTTCGGGCAAAACACCCGTCAAAGATTGCAGCCTGTGAGTTGAACAAAAGACACGCCTAGATCGATTCAGAAAGTGACACTTAATCGATCGGTATAGAAAAATGTGCATCTATCTCAAATCCTTGGTGTTGCATACATCCCCACAAACTTAATGTATATCCTTGTACCACAAGTAGTATGCGTGGGGTATGCAAAGAAATTAAATGTGTCGAAGTTAGAGAAGGCCATAGTGTGTCACAACCAAGATCTTACTAAAGGATCTTTTCGACTGCAAATGTGCTAAATAGTAAGCAAATTAGGCTTTATAATGGTAGAGCCACTGTTGAGCATCGGCATAAAGTAAACTGTGCTGTGCACCGCTACAGTAAGTTGCTCACTTAACAGGACTACTCGAGTTAACATGCGCACACTAAGACCCCCACAGCGTTAAACCTACAAAAAAAATGAAAAAATAAAAAAAAAAAAGATAAGACGATATATAAAGATGTGCATTAATAATTATTCAAGGTATTAAACCGTTTCCTTCCACAAAATCTCACTGTTCGTGTAAACTTACTTTGCTTTCGGTTATAGTTCGCAAATTTTTTTTGCCAGAAACCAAAGATGGTTTTTCGACATTTGCACACGTCCTACAGATAAGCTTTCGCTTATCGATTAAATATAATTAATTTCTCGACGTGAGAAAGCTGAGCAATAATTCTTAGTTAACTTTGTTTAACGATATTAAGATTATACAACTTATGGGTGGCATTGCTGACGGAGCATGTGTATCAATTTAGTAACACAACCACGTTCCCTGGGTGCATATAATTAAATGCGATAATTGTTAAACCATAAATTTGTTTCATTATTAACTATAGATTCAAGTTTATGGTTAACTTCATAATATTTTTTTTTTTTTATTATTATAAGGTATCTTAACTTGAGCTCAATTATTATCAATTTATGATCGGATAATTGAGGGTCACGAAACAGCACGAATAAAACTATATATGTATGCTTATTATATATGAACTGCATTTATATATATACATATATATAATTTTGTCATAAAGATTTATTATCAAGTTGTTGTCTTACGACCCCTTGCAAATTTTGTAAAGCATGGAGATCTGCGTGAAGATTGAAAAAAAAAAGAAAAGCAAAAAAACAAAAAAAGTGATTACACGCAGTTAACTATGGCTTGTTTTACGCAATGCAAGTGCTATATATTGACCTTGGAAATGTTTATTGAACTGTTTGTTTTATATTTGATCGGTTATTTACTTTTTTTTTTTGTTATTAAGTTTATATATATGACTTATTTGTATTCAAAGCATGTACATACATTCTTATTAAACTAACAAAAAAAAAAAACAAAAAACAAAAAAGGAAAAAAGCAAACTTTATATTCCTTAAAGAGTACGTACTTGGTTGCCGGAAGTTTTCAATTAAATCTATATGCACTTGTGAAATACAATAACTTTTGTCATTTAACCAAATTTAAACACTGCGTATATACTGAAGATCTGTGTAAAGGTCGTTGTATTTATATTTTATTCCTTGAATTTCTATTTTTAGTAGAATTCATGTTTCGTAAATGCAAAATTTCTTCGCTTAAGTGAATTGCATGTAATTAATATTTATAATAATTTGAAGATAAAACTGCACTTAAAAATTATGATTAATTTATTTATATGCTTTATTTATAAGCTTTTGAAACAAACTCTTGACTTGATTAAAATTAAATTTAAATTCAATTTTTTTTTTTTTTTTTTTTTGTATTACGTTTACATCACAAATGCATTCTCATACTTCGTTTTTTGCATTATTTTCCATAAATGAAAAGTATTTATTTCTAAGAATTTTGTAATGCTAAGCAAATCAATAATCAGAAGTAAAAAATAAGAAAACTATATATTCAGCTACGACCGAATCTTTTATACCCATCGACGTTGTTCTAAAGAAGATTCAATTAAAAAAAGGGGAAAAAAGTATACTTTCATACTCTACAATGTTAAGTAGGCGTGGCTGAATTTTTCTATTTCTGTAGAGTAAGTGTGGAAATTTATATCGCTTGTCTGAAGCAGATATCTCCATTTTTATGACCATGCAATTAGCAGAGATGTGGATAGACGGACTGACAAACATGTCTAGAACTGTTCGTATTTGATATTGATCAGCAGCATGATGACTTTATAGGGTCTTTGAAGCTTCTTTCTTGGTGCTGCATACATGTGCTGCAGATTCACTAGTAGACTATAAATGAAAATTTTTATCATTGTATTTATTGTGGTTTATATAGTAACATTAAAAAAATTCATTTTTTTTTTTTTTTGTTTTTAAAAACAGAGGTGGTCTCAGTTTATGTTATACTGAGGGCGTGCCCTGCGATCAATATCAATTAGTGCGCAAGAACTTCCCATGTTTCAGTAAAATTTAGAACAACTTGTTTTTTTTGCAACAACAGCAAGGTTTATCACAGATGGACAGATGGACATACTTAAATTGGTTTAGAATTTGATGCTCATCATACACGTTATATGGTCTCTGAAGCTTCCTTTTGTGTGTTGCAAATTTTTAGGCAAAATGAGTATATTCCTCATCCCTCAGTTTATGTGAATGTCTGATAGATAAAAGATTTATATACGACTGACTAAACATTGCAATTTATTTTTATTTATTTATTTTTTCCTGACCACTTGCACATATGCATGCAGCCCAATTAAGCAACACTTTTTTTTTTTTTTTTTTAAGTTTACACTGTGATATTATAGACAGAACCAACAGCAGAAAACAGTTTAACAATATTTTTAGGTTTAAAGCACTAACAAGCGAACCTAAGCTTACGCAACTATGTGATGTAGCTTCTAGAAAGTACACAGCAGGTCTAATGCAGTGAGGGTCGATTCACAGCGACACAGCGATTTGGCAGCCGCGAGTTGTATCACCTCCGGGGTCGAAATGGGGTAATTAAGGGACATAGGCAGCTATATTTAGACTTTTCCTTTAGGATTTGTAGTCGATTTAATGAGCTTTCCTTTCGATCAATTACAAGGGTTTGGCGAACTGGGCTCTGGATGGGATAACTGGGCTTTGGATATGGAGGCCAGTTGTAATTGTGGAAAGGAGTTGTAATGAAAACAGGAGTAAGTCTTTAAGAAATATCAATTTTTTTACTTTAAGGCAGATAGGAGAAATAAATGCTAAATAATAGTCTCGGCATGTACTGCTATAATATATCAAGCATAGGATTATTACTTCGACAAGTTAATCGAACATTGATTTAAGTTGGTTTAATTTCGTAGTCAATTCAACGATCAAGGTCTATATTCAACTGTATGCGTGCGTATGTGCATGAAATGACACAAAATAATTGATGAAATATTTATTAAATTGTGTATCCGTACGTACGCAATGCCATCGTATGTGATATGACGTATTGCACTGCATTATTAAACATTTTAATTTTTTGTTGCTTTACTTACGCACCACTTTATTTGTTGTTGACCTCTTTCAATAATTTATTTTATTTTGTTTTTTGTGTTACATTACACTGTTTTTTTTTTCGTAAAAAAAAAAAAAAAAAAAAAAAAAACGCTCGGGCGAGAAAAAATTTTATATACATAACTCTGAATAATCTAAAAAAGTTGTAAAAATAAATTGAATAAAACCGTTTTATTCGAATCTTTGAGACCCCTTAAGGTATCTTAAGAAATTCTATAATTATTGATCTGAAAAGGTTTAAATCAAATCAAAATCAATTTTTCGTATTAAGCTTAAAGATGGTCATGCTTAAGCCCAGCTATTGGTAGACATTTCTTGCATTGACAAAAGTATTTTTATAGGACGTTTGGACGACAATATATAGATTTGCCGGTCATTAGGTAGACTCTTTTCCATTTTTTTGATTTATGGACGCAAGCTTAGATTCATATTTGTTTAATCTTCCAAAAAAATTCCCAAAAATTAATGAAAAAGAGATAAGTAAATTATCTGACACGCAGAAGAGGAAGATAAGTATGGAGAAATTGAACCGAATTCTTGATTAAGAATATATATGCTCGTAGAAAAATAGTAAATCAGCGCCCTCAGCTAATGAATATAAAAAAAGCTTGGGAAAGCTTTTCCCAATGCAAGCTGAATAGTAGACCATCGTGTCCACGAAAGGAAATTCTTTCAATTTTTTTGTACCCACAATATACGTGGTATTTTTGTCTCTCTCTATCTCTCTCTCTCTCTCTCTCTCTCTTTCTATCTCTCTCTCTCTCTCATTCTTCATCACTCTGTGTCCCTCTCTCTCTTTCCCTCGCTTTCTCTTGTTCCCTCTTTCTTTCTTGCAAAAATTATTGGTTGTATTTGAAACTCCATTTATCAGAAGTAAATCTTTATCTACTTACCAGCACGAGCGATGCATAAAGAGAACGACTCAGCTTTTATGTGAGTTTTGTCTTCAAAGGAATGTAATTTGGATTAGACCCCTAAAAATAGATCTAATCAAATTTTCAGCAGAAATTCGCAGCAGGGAAAATTTTTGTCGTTTTCTTCTTCCTTTGGTCTTTTTAGCTTTCTTTACCTTTTAAATCTTGAGAGTGCATTTATTGTCGCACTTACTCCATTCTCAAGCTTCCACTGCGAAACTGAACTGACCGTGAATGTAGTTTTAGGTTAGGGGTGAAAAGGTTCACAGATAATATCGTATCTCAAACTAATCAAAATAACATGTAGATCTTAGTGGTTGAAAGCTTAGCTACACTATGAGCACAAACGTATTGATAAATATAAAGTATCTTCATAAACTGATGGCTATGAAATATGTTGTTTTCCGATTTCTCTCTCGAGTATACAAACTCATTAAAATGACGGAATTTTAAATACATAACAAATTAACTGATGGGACTACTGTGAAATTGTTTGCTCTTGGCTCTTGATCAATGTATTAAGTATCAATAGTAAGGTTTTTGATTGTACGTAAATATATTCGTTTTGTAAACAACACATCAATCTGGCCTTTTTTGATTAACCCAAGTAAAGAAAAAAAGCAAATAAGTAGTAATTCATGAGCGACAATTTGTTTCAATAAATTTTTTTATTTTATTTTTTTATTGAATTAATTTTTTGCACGTTTCTTAAAAATTAATGGTACACGAAAATTAAAATTACAAAAATAACATAAATTGAGGAGAGATGTATAAAAAAAAAAAACAAATTGCGCTACTTTTCATATAACGGCAATAAGAAAATCAAGCGAAAAATTGTTTATATTCAGTTCATTTATAGGACTCTTTGAGTAAAAAGGCACGAGTTTTTCTTTTTTTGTGCAGCCAATCGAAAGATGTCCTTTATGTCTGTAGGCGTTGTGACGGTAAGGAAGGATTATAGGCATGACAAGGGGAAAAATGTTCCGAACTTTCCTTGTTTATATGTCATACAAGTAATAAGTGTCTGAATTATAAAATTCAGAAGTTTCTGAATTATAAAGTTAAGAGCTTCAGCCATGTTTTCTTTCATGTGCTCCATTCAACGTTATCGCCAATACTAGCTGCTTTGGTTTATCTATGTGTGTTTTAGTACAAAAATGAGCTTTCAGTGATGTGATCAAACACTCAGAGGATGTCCTCTATCTGCTATGATGGTCAGAAGAAAAGATGAAGGAGATAGTAATGGGAAGGTGATGGTGGCCGCAGTCTAGTCTGTGCTTGTCTAGTCGGTAAAGTGTATGCACTCACTATATCTACCAGCGAAGTAAACTGCACCATATTGAACTCGAACACACCGACTTGGTAGTCGCGATTCTTACTTACTCGATTACTTTTGTGGATATAGTGTAAATAAGATCAAACGGAAGTCTATCGCATAACTAAGTATCAACTTGACATACCCGCGTGTAGTTTCCACTGGGGTAGACCATACTTTAATTACGATTGGTGTACGGTCGTAGTCATTGACAGCTCGATCGGTGAAGGCATAATATTTACCGACCGGGCAAATACCTCACCTTCTGCGGCTATTTCTCTCTCTCTCTCTCTCTCTCTCTCTCTCTCTCCCCCTCTCTCTCTCTCTCTCTCTCTCTCTCTCTCTCTCTCTCCCTCTCTCTATCAATTCTTTTCTGATCATCACTATGCTGCACGTATCGGATACATCTTCTGGGCGATTGGTCCTAAAAGAGGTTGAAGAAAAGGTGAAGGTCTTTACAATATCTAAAGAGCTTAGAAAAATAAGGGTGTGAAGTTATATATAAATATAACTAGCAAAGACACAAACCAACATTTTCTTACAGAGCTCTGTTAAGCCCTTAACAGAATTCTATAAAACGAAGTCTCCGAGGGATTTATGTCAAAATTCAGTTAAAATAAAATTTTTGGAAATTTTTTTTACAAAATGTAAAAACAAAACATGTATTTATGTGAACTAATTAATCGTAGAAAGCTCAGTATTTTTACACTATGTCATAAATGATGATGATAAAGCGAAAGTTCCTATTGAAACTACAATCAGCTTTCGGCGACTAGTATAGCAACGTGCTGAACTACGTGAAAGTTCAAGACGCCACAAAGAATATGTACATATGTTTTTGATGACATTGAATATTGGAATCGATTTCGTGTACCCGGATACATTCGACTATAGAAATTTATTTACGATCTCAAAGGTATGCTTACAAGTAAATAAATAAATAAAACATAAAATTTTACTTTCGACTTGCGTCTTATCAACACAATCGACCGATAGGTCTTATAAATTTTTTTATTTTTTCTTCAATAGAAATTTGGGCCGATTGCAGATGTTTTTAAAGATTTCCTTACTAAAATCTCTATATTAGGTTCAACAATAGTGCTCAAGCCAACAGTTGAAAGCCCTATATAAATAGGAGACCGTGGTAGATATGGTATGATTTTGAATGAGATATATTTATAGAGATGCGATTTAAGATATATGTGATACTATGTCAAGTGAATGAAATGAGGTCCAATATTCGAAGAGTAAAAAATTGGAAATGCTTTTCATGTCTCATTATTGCTCGAAGCTATTTACTGCGTATTCACCTATTCAAAGTAGAATTTGGTGGAACGTTTTGTCTTAGTTGGAAGTATGACTTTGTGTCGACATTTCAGAAAAAATATTCATGAAATGTGTGAAATGACGTACACACCGGCACCACGACACTAGACTTCTCATTATCACTCATGTCGATCAAATGAAGGCAAAAACCTCATTTCCTAATAGACGTTTCTTTGCGGCGACTCTAAAGATTGGACCCACTGGTTTCGCTTTAAACCCATCAAACCTTTTTGAGAGCATTTGCTTAGAAACTTATATTCTTCATCAATATATAGAAGCAATTGTAGATTCGAATGGCGGCAGATAAGTTCAAGTTTAGCGAACATCATCACGAGGAAGCATCCGGTTGTTTTTGCTTCCTACGAAACGGTAGAAAGAAGAAACACTTTTTTTTGAAATTTCCAAAAAATTTTATCTTTGTGTTATGCTGTAAAGCTAACTGCGTGCACTTACATGAAAAACTTGAAAATTTTCTATTTATTTACCTTTTACTTTACAGTTTACATCATCTAAAGCTCTTTCTCATGATTTCATCTCTATTCTTGTTCTTTGTGTAGAATCTTAGGCTTTCTTCTCAATTTCTTATTCAATTTCATACTTTACGCGTTAAATTCAATTTTCTATGCTTTTCTGCACAAACATAATAAGAAAAAATTCCAAATAAGTTATTTTTTTAAAAGAAAATGAAAAAAGAGAAGAAAAAGAAGAAGAAGAACAACAGTTACAACATAAGCATTGAGTAAAGAAAGCTAATTTTTATCATGGATCTTTTGGTACAAGTGTCTTTCTTTCCTCTATTATGTGCAACGCTGTTGCAAAAGACAGCTTTCATGTTTCTTCTCCTAAAGAAAGAATTTCTATTAATTTTATTTGTCGTTTCCACTTTTAATGGCCAGCTGCGAATAATATAATGGTTTCTTTGAATACACTTTTCAATGCGAAATTATTTGAATGCATAAAATTTTACACTAATTTAAATGCATTGCAAACCGGCACACAAAGCAGAAGCAAAAAATAGAAGAAAAGAAGAGAGAAGAAAATGAAAGAAAAAAGCGCTGCTGCTTTTACTTTCTTTGCCTGAAATGATCTTTTATTATATGCCTCAAGCTTGCTATTGTACTTAATAAGCATTTTTATAACCGAGACATTCATTTGTTTTATAATTTTATTTAAAAAGTTTCAATTCCCTCTGTATTCTCTCGCCAATCGTCAAGTTATTTCAGTTTTATTTTTATCTTTATTAAAGTATAATTAATTTATGACTTGCAAAGTAATCCGCAATTAAAATAATTTGAATAAAACATGAAAAACAAGAAAGAAATTATATATGCGACTTCAGCTGGAACTTGGGCGGAGGTTTGTTGTGTCTATGCGCGTATGTGTGTTCATGCACATGTGCTTTTTTTTTTTTATATACTATCCCGATATGCTAAAGAAGTCTAAGTATTCTATTATATAACTAAAGTGCGAAAAATGCATATGCTTTGCGTTGCTTACAATGACACATTAATCGAAACGAAATGGGAGAAAGCGTCAGTTGCGAAGTAAATTTTTCACTCATAACGTCGCTTAATAAGGTCTTAGGATGTCATATTTAATTTATGATTTATGGCGAAGTAATATGGACAAAAGAAAATATGAAAAACAAGGCAGAAATTGCACCCTACTCTTTTTTACACGATTTCGAAGTAATACGGTTCACCAATAACTTTGTTTCTACTCTAACACGAATCCAACCAATCCACACCTCGTTTCTTTGTTTCTCGAGTACATGTGCGGCAAACATTCCTACCGCTTTCCGCTTCTTTAATTCCTGCAGCATATTCGTTTTGATTTTGTCTGGGACAGAAATCTGTCCAATTTCCTACCTGTAATTCTTATCGTTCATTTCGGACTTCGGACAGATAAAGAACACATGTTCAGCGCCTTCTGTAATATTTCAAATAGTATAGAAAGAGCTACATTCGAATCAAACCGGTATAGGTGGACTCGGAAACACCCATGATCGCTAAGTAGTCGGCTCAAGTAGAAGACTACCCGACAATGTCGCTTTTGAATGCATTGGCTTATGTTTGGAATGAGATTGCGTGCCCATTCTTCCTTCGCGGATTCACTCGGCCGCTTAGACACTATTGATTAATCGACGCCTTACCGGCGTTTTGACGTCGCAGCGCAGCAGTCTTTCCCGACTGTTTTTGCATCTATTATGTAGAGTGTTTCTTTAGTCAGCAGATCGATTAGTCTTATGCTTCCAATAACCACGTTAGCATCGTCAGAAGCGCTGCAATTACTCTTAATGCGCACAAGCGATATGCTGCTAAGATACCTTTTTTAAATGAGGTGATACTTGTGCTACACGGAGCTATGGATCTTATCACTCTGACTATCACGCATCTTCAGTGATAACGTTTATGCGTGCGTGTTTGTGTATGAATGCTTTTTGAATAAATACAATAATTCAAGTCTGCGTTGCGTTGTAAAGAGTGTGAGACAAATTCTAACTTAACTAGCGCAGACGTTTACCACCTCTCTTAACAGGGTTCTGCTAAGTAGTTCGGATCGAGATATGTTGCAATCGAACGTAAGATAATCACATGACATAGAATCTGAAATCTAACTATTTTTCCATAGTCGTTTTTTGCTAACATACAGTGTCGAAGATTCCATAGAAGTTGTTTTAGTGATGCTAATTTTGTTTTTGCAAAAGCATGGGAAAATATTAGTTCCCGGATATGGTCCCTAAAACCATTCTAACTTGCAAAGTAGCAGCCGCGAAGGCATTACATTATCCCACATTTCTTTTGAAGGGTCGTGTTGTTTACCAATCACATGTATTTCTTAATAATAGTGACATCTACATCGTCTATGTCATCCGGCGAATTTATTGAGAGATGTATTATTTGCTTTATTTTAAAAACATTCGTACAAAATTGTCCGCCTTATTTGTATTAAATTCCTATGTTTTGAACGATCCTTCGAATGCCAAGCCCTCTCTTACTAAGGCTTTATTTAAGGCTTTTTCTTTTTAGTCGTGCAGTGCGAAGGCCTCTTTCAACCTCTTTGCTCTCTTCCCACCATTCTTGCAGCAGACCTCTTTCAATCTCTTCCCCCTTTCCTCGGTCTTCTTGGAAGTACACTTAAATTCAATTATTGAAAAGCTTCGGCGTCTCAAGCACAACGCATTTCTTTTACTTGTCGGCTATTACCGACAAAATCAGTACCTTTTCGTTGCTTTTGCTTTTCTTATCAGTAAACATTCTTTTCTTTTTTTTTTGGTAACTTCTAAATACCGTAGAAAAGTTAATCTTTCTAAGAGTTGATACCGTCATCCAAGCGCATTGTCTCTTACTAATAAATCGTACAAGTCGTGCCAATACTTATTTACATGTGTTGGGTATTACAAGCCGACCGCTAAATTGTTTAGCTAATTTCATCAGTTCATCAGCGAATAACGTTCAGCTGTAAACTATTCATCGCTATCGCCTTCAAGTATATATTTCATATCATTATATGGACGGACAAACTGAGCGAACTGTGGGGTATGCACGTTGAACATTCACCTTATAAATGCCCCAAAGTAATAAATATTTTTATGAATCATAACAAATTTGCAAATATACTGAACAAACCTAACGTGATTAGTTGCAGTAAAGTAAAAAATTTATTTATTATAAAGTCGACAACGAATGTAAAATTTTCTTAACACTGGAACTACAGAGGTCGTCACAGGCAGACGTTTATTGAAAATTGAAGAAGAAAAACCAGCAAATGACGTGACTTGTCCATAAGTTTGCGTAAAAAAGAGTTAAAAAAGTTTTAAACTGAAAGTTTTGGCATACTTTCGGGTGTAACTTGAGATCCGCTACAGATATCCATGGAAAATTTTAAATAAAATTTATCCGGCCAATTCACCTAAATCCAGAAATTTTGAATTGAGTCTCTAAATACGTTACGTAAGCATTAAAAAAATATGTAGAAATGACTGGAGAAATTGGAGCAATATACTATTATAATATCTGATTAGATATTCTAATATACAGGAACTCTTGAACATATATGTAAATCAGCAACTATACCATTTGCTATTAAACGTATATTAGGTTAGTGGGGATGTTTGTAGCACACTGAAGGACTTGAGATAAGCGCAACATTCATTATAACAATCGATTCAAAACGACTTTCTAAACCAATCTAAGCTTGTCTATCCATCTTTCTGTCGCGTTTTCTTGTGCTCAGTCTATAGATTTTTGTGATATTGTAATAAAATTGGACACATGAACACCCGCTGGTTAAAGAATGAACGCTATTGAAAATTGTTCAGATCGGATCAATATTTCAAGCACTTCCTTCCTATACATCATCTTATTTTAAAAAATCCTGCGTTAAGCGAAGTGGTTAAGATATTTAACCGTGGGCCTTGTCCCACCACTACTTTTATCGAATTGCTCAATTCCCCATCACAAGGCGATAAATGAAATTAAATTAAAAGATAGAAATTAAATTGAAATTTTTGACACGATTTCATGCATTCTAAGCAGTGTTTTACAGAGGGCCTGAAAACTTGTTCGGAAAGAGTTCTAAGTCCCTGCAGCCATTTTATATGCTGGCGGAGTGTATAAAAGCGGAAACCTGGAGTTCTTATGTTTATGGTCACAACAAAGAAAAAAGTCTTGTGAAATTCGATTGTTCGAAAAGAGGAAAATCTAAAGGAAGAAGCGGGAGAAATGTAAAAAATGTGTATTAGTGAAAAAAAATTTGTAATTATTAGGTCTACCGGAAAATTTCGTCCGTTTTTGGAAGACTAGTTACCGAATATGTTTCAAAATGGTCTGTTAAGCTGTATCAAGCCTTTCCGCACTCTACGTTATTATTCACAAAGCCTTTTGCTCTAAGATGATATTGACTGTATCTTCATCAATCAAAGGTGATCGGTCAAAGCGTGGATTATCAGGAAGATCAAAAACACCTATTTGAAATTTTTCGAACCATCTTCATGGCATGTTATATCAGAAACGGTACATTGTCAAAACATTTGCAATTAATTTCTAAAGGCTTCTGCAGCGTTCCGTTCTCAAGTGGCGTAAAGGAATTTTATGAGTACACCATCGCGTTTCACTCAATGCCAACATACTAGGTTAATATGTACCCATTCAGTGAATAAAAGGAGACAACCAAATATGGGCCTATGTGTTGAAACTTGTTGCAACCCGAACGGACAGATGTTTCCGGTGGACATATTATGTCACCGTCAACGTGTTGCACATATAACATCTCTTGCATGGATTGGTTATATCAAATGAAAACAAAAATACATCAAATATCAAAATACGTCAAAATACATCAGATGCTTAGAAAGTATGTTGCAAATAAATGCACTTTTTTTTTTATTATTTACATAAATGAAATCAACAAAAATACACTGAATAGTTACGTAGAAGAATCTCATTAATAAAATCAAAAAGCGAGATCAATAACATCGCTTTTCATTGCAGACGTGTTAGTAAATCTATAGGGAATGCTTGTGAAGGGAACTTTTCGAAAGTCTTTGTAAAGTGCGTGAATACCTCTGCACGTTATTGACAGGAACAGGCGAAAAATTTTCAAGTCTCCTTTGAAGTTTTCTCTTAGTTTTCCGACGATGCTAACTTGTTTGCAATTACGGTTCATGTCGATTTTCTAATTAGATTTTCGTAGTTAGTTTAAAAACCGCATCTGGTAAATTTTAATTTTCTCTATCATTTGTTGCGCCTTTATAAACATCAAGCGAAGCGATCACCGCGACCAGTCCAGTGTTAAAAAAAAAAAAACAAAAATAAATTTATGGCTTTTACTGTAAATCATGTTAAATTACAACAGCAGTGCTATTATTATTAATATTGTTTTATATTCTTGATATGCAGTTTTATCGCATTTTTACGTAAACAGTGAATTTAAATGTGATTTAATTTATTATTAAATAAGTTTTTTTTTTTTTTTTTTTTGTGTTATATTATCAATTACGGATGTTTAGTTCATTACATTTTTTTATGCATTATAAACAAAACACCCGCCGATTTATAATAGAAAAAAAAATTAATAAACTTAAAAAAAACTATTTTCATGGTGGAGGACGAATTATGAATATCCGCTAACTGAGGTAAATGTATTATGAATTGAAATCGTTCGGGGATTAGAAGGACGATTAGTAGTATTTGTTACCGCTACTATCGACCTAATGATAATTACTTATTCCTTTTTATAATTTTGTGGTCATTAGTGGACCAGTTGACGGAAATCAATTGCGGTCAGAGCCTGCGTCAAGAAAAAATGACATAAGAAAAATTTTTTCGTAACTTTTTTAATGTAATTTTTTTTATTTTTTTTTATGACCGATCTCCTAGAGGATATTCACGATATGTGTAACACGGTGATGGTCAGAAAGAACTAAAAAAAGGAAAAGACAGCAGCCCAGTGAGTCGCAAGTTTTGTGCTTTTGCCAGCTGAACGCGCCCTATAGTTACACAACTAAAGTAAATTCAGATATGAATCCACGAAGACTAACTCGGTCTTACCGATTTTGCTATTCTTGCAATCTTAAGTTTTTTAACCATTTCTTCTAAAAAGTTAAGTCAGATTTAACACTAAACCTACCATTTAAATTTCATTTAAAATTTTTCGCATACAACGTTACTGTATCATCATGTAGCTTATTTAGTTTTCCTAAAATGTGCATACAAACTATTTTTCACTATTTACAACTTTTTTTATTGTTTACTTTCCGTAAACAAACTATACCATGTCTAGTCTACCACGAACGGTCATTTGACCGCTTGAAAAATTTATGTTATTTTCGAATATCTTCTTCGATAATCGCATTCTTGAAATTGTTTTACGAGTCTAGAATGTAATTGTAGACTCGTTTCTTTGATTATTGATCATGAAATGATTGATGTAAGAGAATAAACGGAATCAGAGGCATTTCGAGTGTTGAAAACGAAATGGAATTTACTATTGCAAAATTTTATGCATTTATTGAACTTCTATGCACGCGGCGCATATGAGGCTAAAAATATTAATTTATCATATTTATGGAACACGAAATGGGTTCCGTCATTTTTCTCGACAACTACGAGTCGAAATGATTTCGCAGAAATCATGAGATTTATTCGATTTGACAACAAAAATCAACGAAGCCAACGCTTACAAAACGATAAGTTCGCATTGATTTCTGAAGTTTGGTATAAATTTATCGAAAACAATCAAAACTATTATAAACCAGGAGCATATCTTGCTACAGATGAACAATTGTTTCCTACAAAAGCACGTTGTAGATTTACTCAATACATGCCCAACAAACCGGACAAATTTGGCATAAAATTCTGGTTGGCTTCCAATGTAAGTAGTAAATATATAGTAAACGGCTTTCCATTTTTGGGAAAAGATGAAGGGAGAGAATCATCAATCCCACTTGGAGAGTTTGTAACTTTGAAATTAGCAGAACCATATAAGGGCCATGGGAGAAATATAACAGGTGACAATTTTTTTACAAGTGCGTCACTAGCGAGTAAACTTCTAGCAAACAGAACGACGCTTGTTAGAACTATCCGAAGAAATAAAGGAGAGCTGCCAAAATTAGCGAGACAGGCAAAGGTACGCTTCTCAACAATATTATACAAATCGAAAGATTGTATTCTTACAATTTGTAAAGCCAAGTCCAATAAAAAATATTGATACTTAGTTCAATGCATTCATCCGTTGAAATTGAAAAAAATGCCACCCGTATACCAGAGACAATTAGATTTTACAATAGCACAAAATTCGGTGTAGATGTAACCGATCAAATGGCCAGAAAATATAGTGTAAAATCTAAATGTCAAAGATGGCCCCTACAGGTATTTTTCAATATCTTAGATTTAGCCGGGATAAATGCTTGGATTTTATATAAAGAAACGACGTGTGTCAAAAATACGTATGTGGAAAATGTGCAATACAAAATATTGTAATTTGTAAAAAATGAGATGAAAATGCATAAAAGTAAATAAAACACACAACATAGAAAAGCGGGGAACGAGTTTTTATTGTAGCATCAGAAAAATATTTTGTTTACTATCTACTTTACTAAGATAGATATGTTTTTACATATGCGGTCATTTGACCGCTCATGGTAGAAGTAGGTATACATGGAATGTCGGTAGGTTTAGTGTTAAGGTAAATGATTTGATCTACTAAGAAGGTAGAGCACATTAAAATCAATGTCATCGTTAATGTGTAAGATCTTGCATAAGTGTAGTAGATTTTCAAATCGCTACTATTTGTCGTCCCTGTAATAGCAATGAAATTAATTTGAAATTTTCTTTCCAGGTTTTTTAATAATACGTTGTGTACTTGTCTGAAAGCAATCGTAGTTCATTTTCATAGTTCAATGAAAAAATCAACTTTGATTATATATATATATAAGGACATGCAAATTTTTATTGATTCCTTTGCAATGCTTAGAGACTATAAGACAAAATACATACACATTACTATGGGCATGTGATCGCATCAATACATTTCCTTTATCCAGTGTTGAATGCAAACAAATCAGAAAATAATATTCTTAGCTAAGGTCGAATCGTGTAAAGCTTTCATCAACCATTTCTTTCGAGAAAACCTCAAAAAAAGCAGAAGAAGAAGAACATAATGCAAATTCAATGTTCTTTAATGCTAAGCGGGTTTTGTCACCTTTTCCATATTTATTTAGGTCCAGCAGAATAACCCTTAGGACATATAGCAGTCAAGAGTGCGGTTAGAAAGGGCTATATGTAGAAAGGAGTATGGGAGAGCAGTAGTATTCCTGTATGTTCGAAGTAAATGTGGAAACATCGGGCACTCTGTAAAGACCACTGATGGTAGATCAGCCCTTCAAAAGGGGGCAGAGGAAAGAGAGTAATGAGCAAAAAACCAATTGTTTTTTTTGTTCCACGGCTGACAACAGTACGTACTGCTTATCCTTTGACCAGTTTAGGCCATTTGCATGAAAGAACTCGGAGATTTTGAGATTGATAGCATGGACGGAAAGACGTCCTTAGATCGATTCACAATTTGATATTTTATATGAGACATAAGAAGCTTACTTGTGGGCGTTGCAAACGTTTGGGAAAATTGATTGTACGCCCAAGCTATAGCAGTGAATATAACAGCAGTTAAATTAAAGCTATATCTCTAACTTACGTTTATCTACGTGTTTGATGTCATAGTGCATGTAAAACTATCAACTATTGTTGTAGATACTTTGTGTTCTAGATATCTGCATGCACATCTAATAGATGATATAACAAGGGATGCAAACACATGTAAAGCTGAGAGCTAACATTACATGCTACAGGCGCGTATGTAATATTGTAAATTATTAAATTTTAATTAAAATATAACAAAGTGAAATGATAACAATTAAAATATTAATTAGAAATAAGTGAGCTATGATAGCAATTATTTTGTTAACTTATAAAATGATAGACATGTGTAAAAATCTTAAAGATTTTCTAAAAAAAGAAAACAATTTTAGCGAATACTTTGTTTCAATATGTAAGAGTTTGAAAAACTCTAACTATGGCAACGAATCAGTAATCACTGGTCAATGTAAAGTTCCCAGCAAAACGCAATTGAAAAAATGTTATTCAACTATGGCCGAAACTTTTGTACCCAGCAAAAAAGAAATCCAAGTAAATGAAATTTTAATACCCGATAATAATGCATAGACATAGGCGCTTTCCTGCACATATACCGACCATAGAGTATACAAATTCTTATTATTGCAGTTTAAGGGTAACAAGAATAAAACTAATTTTTTCGGTTTCCAAAACAGAGATGTAATCGGTTGCTGTTACACTCTAAGCATTTGCTTTGGCCGACTTTGGCTATTTTCAGTGCCGATCCACGTGTACGAGTTTCCAATGTTTGTGTCAAATTTTACGACCAGGGGGATGTTTACTATAGACATTACACAGACGTACAGAGGGACATGCTTAAACCCCGTCAGAATGGTTATCAAAAATACCTACATTTTATGCGATCTCTGAAACTTCCTTCTGTTTGTTTCAAACAAAAGTAAGTAATCGTAGGTACAGAAAAAGCGAGTAATCGAGTAACGAATAATACGAATATGAGGTAAATAAATGACAGGAAAGTGGAACAAAGAAAGTAGGTAAAGTGGTGTAGAAGTTTAATGGAATACAGGCGCGTAAGTAAGGCATGACACGCACAGGATCGTCCTATAATACCATAGAGACCAATTGGATTCGCCCAACAATCGTTGAAACCTCTATTGAAAAAGATAGTCAGAGGAAAATTTTTACTTCAATTAACTCTTGAATTAAAAAAAATCCAAAGCATTGAGTTGTTGATCTAAAGATATTCAAAAAAGAATAAAAAAAAAAAAGAAAGAAATCTTGCAAACGCAGAATCTTTCAAAACACGTAGAGCGCCTCACATGTACAACAAATGTAGCAGAAACATTTGAAGTCATTTCTTGTCGGAAAATGTCATTCATAATTATATTCATTTTCAAAGTAAACAAATTTTCATTTTAGCAAATGACATCTAAAATCATAACAACAACAACGACAAGGTATAGTAACAAAAATCATCCAATAAACGTAAATAGAATAAGTCAACTGCCGCTGCTTTAAGGCATATTTCGCATGGATTCAATCGATTTAGGTAAAACTTTCATAGAAATATCTCCAATGAATTCCTGAGTTGTTGACGAAATGAACGCAATAAGTTGATCGTGTTGAGCTTACGTTCACATTTTGACTTTATTTCTTTAATCAATTCAAAAATATGTGTATGTAGCAAATATCAACTTTGTATGTTAACTTTGGTAACTGTGGTAATTGGCCAGAAAAGTGTGTCAAATTGACGCATTTTGGTAACAACATTATAGGTGTACGCAGCACATAGGATATTCCAATGTTAATACAGAGAAGCTTGAAGTGCCGCAGAGTAATTGAAAACAGTGTAGAATACATTTCGAGTATCAGTGGCAGACATAGAATATAAGCGGTTAGGAGGCCGACAGCACCACAAAATAAAACAAAAAATGACTTAAACCTACTTAAGAAGTATGCTAACATGTTATAGTCGAATAATTTAACCCAAATATACCAGCCGATTAGAACTTTACAGATGGACAATGCCGACTATCGAGTACCTTACAACCTGCGCCCAGGAAGAACAGTTCTTTCTTAACTATTTCTAGTAGTTTTCGCCTTTGGGCCAAAATAGCTTAGCCAGCTCATTAAATTTCGTCAAAATACATCGAAAACTACGAACTATACACAAAAATTTATAACCAAACGTCACTCGGACTCAGGGACGGACCTACGCACGGGCATGATTAAATCGATTCAGAAGATGAAGGCCAAAACAGATCAGTTCATTAAATTAAATGCGAAAACTTATAGGCAAGCATCAAAAGAACTTACGGGCGGCCCTACGGACGGACACGATTAAATCGCTTCAGAAAATAGTTCTGAATTATGCATCTATATCAAGTTCTTACGATTATTGTATGCATTTCTACCATGTTAAAAAGTCGTGTAGAGTCCAACGATGGAACAAAATCTCGTAGAGTCATAGCAATTTGCTAAATGGAAAAGAATAGTGATATCTAAAAAGAAGTGAAAATGGAGCTAGGAACAGAGATAGAAGTAAGAGTAAGGTTAGGAAGAGAAGCAGAAATAGGATGGGAATAGGAAGGTAGCAAGAGAAGTAGAAAGAAAAGTTAATGTAAAAGCAAAAGCGGAAGGAGAAGTAGTGGGACCTGTGTCCTACCATTAAATACCTTATACCATTCAATACAATTATCCATATAACCACTGTTCAAAGGAAAGGCTTTATATGGGGCGCAGTGGAACAGTCGGTCCGATCCGAACATTTTTCAATAGCATTCCTCATTGGCTCAAAACATATCGGTTTGAAGAAAACACAACGGACCGACAGACAAGCTTAGACTCGCTGTTTGAATCGATCACTATAATAAAAGCCAAGTCTAACTCAAGCCCTTCTGGGTGTTGCATACGTCTGCATAAAATTAATATAAGAATACGGAGAGAATAAGCATCAAATGAAATGAAATTGATTAAATATTGAATAAAATGGACAAGAGAAGTATAAAATAACAGTAAAAATACATTTTGTAAAAGTGCAAAATTTTTTGAATTTTAATGTCTACGTATTTGTGCACAAACTTTCCTAACATGTGTCTAATAAAACAAACAAAAAATTCAAGTTTTAAGCTACGTAATGTTATTTTCCATAGTACGGGTGCATCTGTCCAAAAAAAAAAAAAAAAAAAAAAACAAACTTTAGAAATAAACAAGTAAGAAAGTTATATTCAGCGGAGGCCGAATCTCGCATACCCACCACTATGCTTCATAGAGTACTTCGTAAAGTAAATGTGGCAAATTTCAATCTTCCCACTTGAGTAATTTCCGAGTAACGAACAAAAACCCATAAATTTTTGATAAGAAAAACGGAATTGCGTTCAGTTTACACATCCCTGCACGTTTCTGCTTTGGCCGATTTGGTCCATTTTCAATACCAACCTGCATGCAAAAGCTTCCTGTGTTTTCAGCAATTTTCAAATCGATATCTTCATTTTTGCGACCAGAAGACTGCCCACAACACACGACACAGATGGACAAACATGGCTAAATTAACTCCTTATGGGGCCTCTGAAGCTTTTTTTTGGTGCTAAATACATTATGAAAAAAAAAAACAAAAAACAAAATGAATATACCCCCATCCACCATTACAGTGGTGGGTATAAAAATGTTTTTAATAATTTGAAAAAAAAAAAATGCATATTATAAAATCGAATCTAATTTCCAAGACTGTACTGTTTAAGAAAAGTGAAGTTTCACAAATTAAATGAAAAAAGTAATATATCAACTTGATGATACAAAAGTATGGAAAAGTCGTAATCGTTTTACTCTTTTTTCTTTTTCTTCCCTCCCAAAACCAGTTCATTTCCGGCCTAATGAAATTTGAAATTTATCGTAATTGAAATTCTTTATATACCATACACAACATGTCTTTGACAATAGTTTTACAACATTTGTCCCTCTTTTCTTGCATATTTTTGGGCATCTTTCAACATTCATTAGATTTTGAAGATAAACAACAACAAAATCTAATCAAAGACTTGAAATTTTGCAAAGGCAAAGAGTTAGAGGTCCATCGAGAAGAAACACTAACAATAACAAAATGCTTATCGTGCATATTTTACTTATATATATATAAACACAAACACACATATATACATATGCGTATATATATATATATATATATATATATATATTTATGTATACAATGCCTGTGGATTTGTGTATCGAATGTGTGTGTGTAAGTGCTATTGTGACAATGCTGTATGGATTTTCTTTTTTTCTTCTTTTCTACTGTAGTCATACTATTGTACGGTCGGTATATTTGTGCATGCATGTGTTGTGTGGCATGTATTGGTTGGTAACATATGTGCATAAGCCATTAAAAGCATGCACGATGAACGTTTATTATAGTTCCTCTTATGTGCATTAAAAAGGCAAAGTGTAGCAAGTACGTATTTAGATATGAACGATGTAGGAAACCGCAAGATGACTTGTGAAATTTTATGGCCGGGTACGAATGAAAGTCAGTGCGTGTGTTCGCTTTTGTTTACATATATATATATGCATGCACACACACACATACATACATACATACTATACATATTACGTGTGCATTAAATTGTAACCGCACATAATCTTTAATTAAATACGTAGTAATAATACCAGAAATTTATTCATTTTTAACTAAAAATACTTAACTTATAATTTTCTCTAGGTATTAATTTTACTGAAATAACGCATAACGAAGAGAGAGAAAATATTTTTGTAAAATTATTTAATTTTTATTATGCGATGAAATTAGTACAAATATTTTATTATAAATAATTGACATTTTTTTTGTTTAAATTTTTATTGTACACATCTGAATAGCGTAATGTTGAAATAGTTGAGCCGTATCCGTTCATCTTTCGATATCACGAATTCTTAAATTCATTGTAATTGTTTTTAGAACATTTTTAGAAGGCGATGAGCGAGCGGTGTTTTGAACGTTCTTTTTAATGGCAACAAATTGTTCTCAAGCGTATTGATAGCATTTGTGAATTTGCCAAAATGAAATGTGCATTCTATAGCTACACGGAAATAAAGTCCGTTTTTTGTCGACAGCCCTTTCATTAATTAACTTATGGTTGAAAGAATTCTTTTATGCCTGGCAACTTTTAGTAGTCATTTGCGGAATGCCGATCAGTGAGAAAGTCATTGCTGTTTGACATGAGGTACACCGGCAATATCTGATAAGTGGAATACTCAATAGTTAGAACAGTTAATATATTCGTGGCATGACATATACATATATATAATGCCACTATTGACGAATATATGTGATTCTCAGATAGTGATAACAGAGGCGCTGCTTTTGTAATTTTCAGAAGCATGGAAAAATCTGAATTTTCTATTTTCATAAAAAGCATGGTTTTTCAGTGGGAAGCAGTTGATCGTGGCCCCCTATTAAACACCTTACCTACACCATCCTACAATTATTCACATATCGACTTTTCAATCAAAGTAAGCTGTTGCATGAGAATCGCCGAAAAATTGATCCGAACCAAACCATTATCGACAGCCGTCGTCTTTGGGCCGAACCACGCCGCTGGTTGAATATAAGAAATGAAGACGGACAGACGGACGGACAAACTTAGATCCATTCAGCATTGATCGGTATAATAAAAGGTTTTTCTCAAATCTGATTGTTGCATACACCTGTGCAATCGTAACATACCTTTTTAACACAAGTGATGTAGAGTATAAAAATACCGTTTGAGAACAGCACTAGTTCGGCAATTGCTTTATAGACCATGCAACATCGAGACAAGTAATACAGAAATGGTTAGCTGATTTTAATCACGATCGATGATACCGAACCATCTGAAGGCTTGAAATGGAAACATTAAAAAAAAAAAAATGTTAGGAACTTATTGACCGATATATGATTTAACTTTTCGCCAATAGATAAACACATCTGTTCCCAAATAAAATCCGTTTTAAAACCTTTCATTTATTTGCTCAAATAAATAATAATTTCGCTTGTTTTAATCTCATTTTTATACTACAAAGTTTGGCCTTGTGGAATAAAGTAGAAATCCAAGGATTATGATTCAGTTACACGCGCGGATAACGTGTACGTAAATCTATTTTTTCTTAACAAATTTTTGGAAAAACTAAAAAAAGAAAAAAAAAATAAAAGCAAAAACTGAAAACAAAAACTTTTCATTTAATGTTCAAACTATTCATTATTTCCAGCAAATTGCATTTTCTTTTGTTTTGAACTTTTCGAAAACAATTCACATGAAAAACCACAAACGTTTATTTAACACGTTTTGTTTTTTTTGTTTTACTATTATTTCTGTAGGGTAAGTTTTTCTATATTCTTTTTCCCATTTTTTCAATTTTGCTTTTTTTTTTTTTGTGTTTTTCATCGAAGAACACAAAGCGTTCGGGTGAGAACAAACAAGCAGGCCATGTATACTTTGAAACGAATCTTGGGCACTCATCTCCCAAGATAAGTGAACTAAAATCCCTTAGGCGGTAACTGCACCTCCTTTGGTACGACGGTATATTAAGCTTATGCGGATGCACGCAACGCTTAGAAGAGCTTGAGAAAGATCCACTTTTCATTATACGTTCTAAGCTTCGGTCTGTCCCTCTTTCCGTGTTGTTTTCAATCTCCAGGTAGCAATTTTTGAGATATTTTGATGAAATTTGATACACTGACGTGATTTGTTTCAAGAACGAGCTCTATTGAAATTGATTCGGATCGGACTACTTTCTCAAGGACTCATTTTAAACAATTCTTATATGAATATGTGTAGAGTTGACCGTGACCCAGTGTAGTGTTTCTACTTGTCAGTGTCTACAATTTTTTATTTTCACTAAAAAGCTTTATTTTTTCTTACTTAAGTTGCATCAGTTCTTTATCCATGGCGAACTTATCACGAAGAGAGCTCATTTAATTTCCAAAAATCGAATCCGTGATATTTGCTTTTAATGCCAATAACAGATTGAAAAAGGAATTGAGAATATGCTTAAAGAATTGAGAAACTTTAGATTAAGCATAAATTGATGTAAGCCCTTATGGTTATGTTGCTATAAAGTTGTCTACGACTTTATCTAGGATTTGCGTATAGTGTGATCGCAAAGCAACGTATACCCAACTTCCAAAGTACTGAGTAATAAAAAAATTCTTTAATTTGTTGAAAAGCTAATTAAAAAAAAAAAGCAATTTTTTTTCTCATTCTTATATTTTACTCTTTCCCGAGCGCTGGGCTTTGTGAGTTTTCATAGGATTTAAATGAAAAATTCTATTAAAATTTCATAAAGGTGAACACCTATGAACACGTAAATGAAAATATATAAAGCCTCACCCTGCGGTCTATAATTTTAAGCATTTTATTACACAAAAATAAAGCAGAAAATAAACAAAATCAAGTGCGCTTTTCACTATATGTATATATGTATATGTATATATACATAAACTTTAATTTCTTATCTTATATTTATGGCTCTTTGTGTTTCTACAATTAACTATTAATTATTACTTTTTCTCTATTCTTTTTTTTTTTTTTTTTGTAAATATAATTTAAGTACAACTCAGAGATAGTAAAATTGCGCGGGCAGTCAACCGAAACGTGATTATACATACACTTATGCACGCAACATTAAATCAATTAATTTGAGAGAGCAAATAGTAACTTTAGTAATAGAAAAAAATGGATGGACATTTCTTTTAGTGCAAGGTATCGGACACAATGCTTGAAGGAAATTAAAGCCAATTTGATAGAATTTATAACCGGATTTTATTCTTACTTGCAATCCCTAGAAATAGATATTCATTCTGGTATTGTGAACAATCACTAGCGGTAAGAGAAAACATTGTGCTTTCTTGTCACAGATTTAATGACCTCACAATTTGTTCCGGATATTAATCCGGTTTCTGGTATTCCGGATAAATAGTGGAAGCGAAACTCTTTAAGATAAATTGCTTCACAAAGCAAAGCTGCTGCTAAGCCGATGAAACTAGAAAGAAACTGTGAAGATACAAAGTATAGTAACTTGTGACGTCTCTGCGCTGTTGCACACAATATGGCCGATCATATGCATTTGTCAGCAGGAGATAGCGAATGAGTTCACTTAGAATTTAAGGGTGTGAAGATAAATTCGAATTTAACTAGCAAAGACACATACCAAAATTAAATAATTCCAATTAAAATCTAGTTGGATGCACAAATCCAGTTGGATCCGCAAATCTAGTTGGATTTTAATTGGAATTATTTAATTTTGGTATGTGTCTTTGCTAGTTAAATTCGAATTTATCTTCACACCCTTTTAGAATTTACTCGTCCAGACGCAGAATTGAAGATTGATATAATACCGTGCTCGTAGCTTTCCGACTCTCTTCAAGACATTTCATACTAAATAGCCCAAAACAATAAAATCCATTTCGAAGGCAACGGGAAATATCAAAAGAGGTTCAATAGCTTACACTTAAGTGACTGGTTGATACATGACACTTAACTTCTGTTGTCTAGTGGGAATTATCCAGCCTGCAATAATCGTCCAACAAACTACGTAATCTCTACTTGAAAAAAATTTCAAGCTATTCATTTTAAGCAAAAATTTGAAAAGTCTCTAGAAAAAATTGAATTTTAATAAGAATTTTGGGGAAAGGCTCGTTTCATTCAAAAACTTCGCAGCTGAGTTTTCTGAACTTAGCTTGAATTACGGAAACAGAACGCATTCACTCTTCAGTACATCCTGAATTATACCTATCCTGTAGAAGGATGAATGGAGCCTCAGAGACCTCATCAAATTCTAAAAGGATTGAAGCATGTTCGTCTGCTTTCTGTGGCTCTTTGTGGGAGACTCTGTCCTGCTCGAAAAAAAAAAACTCTCCGCTTCAAATTTAGCACAAAGCTGGGAATTTCTTGCACGTAGATTAACATTGAAAATGGGCCAAGTTGGTCGAAAGACACGCCTACAGTACTACTTACTCCCCTGTTTTCAAAAGGAATAAATTACTCCTAAACTATTGCAGATAAACGTAGAAAAATTTGAACGTGTGTTCTCTGGACGATCTTGTAAATGGGCCTATCCAATACCTTTACCTGCACCAAACCTGAAATCACCTCTGTTTTCAAAAATAAAAGAAATTGGATTTTGCATCATTACTTATAAAACGCAATGGATGCAACGATGAAAATGTCGAATTTATATTCCTTGGGTGGTCCTGGACTACCTGCATAAAAATGCCTACTATTGAAGTTTTATTCTTTTTTCGGAACCTTTGCAGCACCCAGAAAAGACGTTTCAGAGACCGTATATATTATTCTATAGCTTATTGATCAGTATTGAGCTGTGAAGGATATAAAAGACACGATAGCGGAATTTAGTTTTCGAAGTTAAAGCATTTCACTAGAAAGATTTCTCCCGGTTTCACTTTGATCCTCTCCTCCTTTACTTACAATCCTTCTTATGCCCTACGCTGCACATGCGTATAGGGCGCATCTCCTAATTGTGAGCAACTGATAAAGTAGTGTTTATAAAAAACTAAAAAAGTTATTGATATTTCTTGAGAGCCATCCATCAAAGTCCGATTCATCATCTGAGTGTAAAACGAATTTTCTACACGCTTTTGCACTAAGCCCTGTTCCTTAAATCACGATAAGCCAAAATGGTTAAAATTCTCTAAAAGGTTATGGCGTCAGGATTTTGGAATGCAAGAACAATCGATATTCAACTTTATCGTCGATATTAAGCTTTGGATATCGTAACACACCTATTTTCCACCGAACGTAACGGTTGGGCAGCACCATACTTCGGATTAAGTAGCGAAAGTCACGCAGAAGTGAAGTCAATCAAATCAAAGACCAAAAGAAGTGGGCTCTGCATACCTGGTCAGCCTTACAATTTTGTCTTTATAAACGAAGGAACAGATTTCTGCAGAATGGAAGGCAGATATTGTTCGGGCTGGGATATTTCGAATGAAATTTTTGTACCACATAATGAACAAAATAACTTCGCTAAGCTTAAGAAGTAGGCTGCATCAAATTGTTGCCTTCGACCAAAATAATGCTTTTGAAAGAACTACACTCGTGTCTCTCTATTTGTGTTATTTTCCATGTATTGGTTTTTCATGTATAAGTTTTTCATGGATTGTGTTTTCATGTATGTTTTTCATGTCTTAGCACATTTTACCATAGCACTTTTCACTGCTTTTTTTTTTGTATTAATTTCCTGTAGAAAAGAAGTGAACAGAACTTTGTTGCAACAAAAGAACATTCATGGAACGGCCGGTTTTATTTCGAGACAAACTTCTAGCTGGATGAAGGTCAGTGTGGTCATCATGCTCAAAAACTAATGGCTTCTAATGCTAATAACTTTTTTTTTTTTCTTGTGGCATAAATCAGGGAATTTGCAAAAAGACATACATGTCTTCGAAAGGCCACCTTATCATCGAACTATGAAAGCATTTTTAAGTCTAATTAGCATTTAAGACTTTAAACTGTAATTGCGATAAAATTTAATGATGAAATATGTGCGACTTTAGCATATCTCTCGAATGTTAACAAGAAATTTGCCTCATTGACTGCGAAGGAGTTGAGCTGATGTTGTGTGCCCGGGAATAGCAGTGAATAATAATAATAATAATACCATGACGATGATGTTGTCGATAATCATAACGCTGTAAATGTGTACATGAGTATATATATGTATATATATGTATATATATATACACAAGTGAAACGAAATGGCGAGAGAGTGAGTGCAGGAATAAGTGAAGTGAGTCTATTTTACTTCCGCTTATTGCTTTTAAATTTTTTATGATGTCAATTATTCGAGAAGAGAGTTTTTTCTTATTTATAAAACATTTTAATAGAATGCCAATGGCATTTTATCCACAACAGGCTTGGGCTTCGTGTTGTACGTTCATACGATTGCTGCATGAACGCACGCATACATGTACACGTGTACATGGGCCAGTTCATGATTATTAATGTCGGCAATTGAAAGTCGAACATTTCTGTCTTTATTTTTAAAAGTTTTTTCTTTTTCCCTTTTTTATCTTGTTGTTGTTGTTGTTTTTCAACAGAATACGTGTATTGTTAGTGTACAAGGACTTAATCGTTTACTTACTACTTTTTTTTTTTTTTTTGCTTTATTTCTCTTCCTTCTTATTGCTGCGTCACATTCGACCATAGTTGGTTGACGATAACATCCTTTGAATGCTTAATCTATATAAAAGCTTTTTGTTTTAAACTTGTGTGTCTACACAGCCAAGCACAAAGGGCTTATAAAACCATGTAAATATGTAAGAATTTTGATGTGAAAGGAGACTTATTCATTACATTTTTGTTTAACATTTTTTTTTTTTTTTTTTGCTGCATTTTTGTCTTATTGCTGAATAATACCTTAAAAAAAAAAAGAAAGGAAAGGAAAAAAACTAACATTAAAATAAAGAGTTTATTATATATCGACAGTGCATAAGTTCATAGATTTGCATTTATATAAATGTGCGTGTGTTTGTTTATACTGCATATGTAGATTTGAGTGCTTTGTGTCCACAGTTTTTTTCTTCATTCGTTGTGCTTGTAAACATTTTTTTTTATTTCGCCCCATTTTTATTTTTATTCAATCATGAAATGAAAATATTATCCCATATTTTATCTTGTTGGACACTTTCTGTATTCATATATGTAATGTGCAATATAATATATGCTTAAGGATAAGAGTAGTCCTTACAGAAGGCTCTTAAGCTATCACTGAAAACATTAGCAGACAATCTTTTTCGTGTGCAGATTCCAAAGAGTTATATACGGTAATGTAGAGAAAACTTTCGGCATAAGTCGAAGTCAAATGGGTGGCCTCAGTTTCTACCTTTCTTAGGTAAGTTTGAGGACGACGCTTGGCCAGATGGAACGCATGAATGAATTTAATCATAATTGTGTGATTGTGTTCGTAGTTGTGTTTATGTGCGGAGCATACCTTGTCTCGTACGTCAGATGAAAGTTGAAAATTTCAGCCGAAAATTTGTGGCCGCATTTTAAGAAAGTGTTGATCGAAATGAAAAGATTTTTTTTTAAATTTAATTAACACATATTTTAAATGTGAAAGACAGGAAAGTATTTCGACAATGAGTTGAAGGTATTATTATTTTCATTTTCTTTTAATCAACTATGGGAAGTGTTTTTTTGATATTCGCTTTAATTTGGAGTCTTAATCGCCTTAATAATGCTTAACACATCCATCAATAATTCTCGGGTCCCAACAATCCATACTATGTTTACAAAATCTAAACGGCTTATATGATTAATTCGTAAGAGATTCAAAAGCCTTATAGCTATAGCCTCCCCCCACCTCTTTCTGCCCAGTTTTGGAGTTTAAACGAAGTATGGCAAAGTCTCATGCCACTTCGATCACTTACTAACGAGCTACAGTGGGTTTGTTATTTTCAAAATTAGGAAAAAATTCGAATTTCGAACGGTTTTTTTTTTTCAATATGAACAAAGGGATGTCCGCTATTCGTGTAATACGGTGCTGGTCAGAAAAAAAATGAAAAAAGGTAAAGAAATAGGAAAATGGTGGACGCAACTTGGTGAGGTGTCGATTGCTGCTCTCGCTATAGCTACGACCTTAGGTGATTAAATATTCCTTTTTGCTGGACAACAACACCGCTCAAACCCAACGCTGAGTGAACCCTGAGTGAACGGTGTCATCACCACTCTTTTTCGCCGGCTGTTTGCGATAAACGCTCGAAAGAGCTGAGTACACCAAAAACTGTAAAATATACTCCTGAGAACTGTTGTCGGCAATCGAAAAGCAAAGTTATACGAGATCCGAAAAGTATCGAGCGGCACTGCATTCACTATTTTGTTTGAAAATTTGAATATGGGAAAGTTGTCTTCCAAATGCTTATAGCATCTACTAAGCGTTCAACAAGTGCATCATATTGCAAGGTGATGGCAATGTTGCAATGGCATAATTCCATGATTTAAACTTTGAAACGCCACTTTACTTGGCATATTCTCCAGATCTGCCCGATCTCAAGCACTACTATCAGTGTGCAATCTCTCAAAAATATACTTTTGGAAGAAGACTTGGACGAAATGATGAACTCCTTGAGGAAACTGATATGTGTTCCGAAACTTTCGACAAATCATTCTGCGAAATATTACGCAAATGTTCGAATGAATGCTTCACTATTCAGTGAAACCAAACAGTTTTCAGAAATAAGAAAAGCAATTTTCTTCTTCTTATTTAATCCCGGAAATTATTGATCGATATATTACGTACTTACACATATATGCACATATAAATATTTGCATATATATTTTCTTTATTTATTTAACTTTTTTAATCCATTCACGTAGTATCGGGATTCGAATTTAACAGAATTGCCTTCACATACGTTAATGAAAAAAAAAAAAACTTAATTAAGATAAAATTTGTTTTCGCTTTTTTTTTCTTTGCATTTTAATATATGCAAATTAATGCACACAAGTACAGCAGAATATACGTACATATGATGAATATGAAATTGAAATAAATCAATACACATCGCAATATGTCAGGAACGGGATTGCGCAAAAATGTTATTTTTAAAATGTTTCTTTCTTTATTTTTAGTTTCAAGAAAGTTGCCGTACCTTTCCATTAGAGAAGTATATGACATTTTATATTTAAAGCTTCAAATTTCTGAAACTTGTTTCGCTACGCATTATGAAAATTTACTTACCTAACATATTCGGCACAGACAATGTTGTGCTTGGGTGTGCATATAGACAGCTTATAACTTTTAAAGCCATGTTACTTATCCTGGATTATAGTGACTATAGTGGCAACAGGAACTCATGTTCCAAGCGAGGCTCCTTCAAATCATAATTGACTTTATTAGCAAATTACACCTTGAACACGTGTATGTCTTGCAGAGAGATATTGTGAATTGTAGAAATGAATTTGTTGATGTGCATTCGATTGTAATAATTTTCAAGGAGAACTTTTTTTTTTCATATAAATGAAAATATAACGAAACATTGTACGCGTTGCACAATAGTTAATGGCAAATACGATATAATTAAATATAGTCACAAAGAAACGTAACAACTCTCGAAGGTGATATTGAAATTCGAATTTCTAAAAGCTTTTCATTGTTAAATGCTTTCATTGCGCGTATTGCGACTATTTGTGAAATGTTGTACGATGTTCGTTATTTACGCACAAGAATATTTTATGCTTTATACACTTGAAAACGAATTGAAAGCTGAGGGAAACTGGCAAATTCTCTTCTTTAAAAGTCAACGGCGTCGCTTATTTGTTATATGCGGTATCCACTCATAAAAAAATGTCTTACTTAAACACCGTGTGATTTTTATACCCACCACTTTACTTGGTCAACACATTGACAAGATCTAGAAGCAAGAGATTTCAGAGGCCGATCAGCATTATTATGTCCGTCTGTCTGTCTGTATCACGTCGACGATAAACACTCTTTTGGTCGCAAAAATCAAGTTATCGATTTACGACTTGACACAAACAAAGGGTGTGAAAAGAAATACGAATACAAATAGCAAAGACAACTACCGACCCCCTTAGCAGTGCTCTGTGAACGCCCTAACACAGCTCTATTAAGTAATTAGTATTAATATATAGTTGGACTTGGAAGTCTCTTCCATTCAAATTAAGAAACGCAAAATACTTTAGTGGACACGTAGTGAATCTATATAAAAAAACTTTCCAAACAAACTTAACAAATTTATGTTCGGATTTCCAGAATGATGTTTACCAAATTTTTGAAATTTGATATTTTAGCACACAGGTGGATATGATGGCCATATCGACCAAAAGATATGCCCACAGTATAAGGCAAAGTAGGAACACCTCCGTTTTGTAGCAAAAAAAAACGCTGCGTCTTTTGTTCGACATTTATAAAATGCAATAGATGCAATGCTAACAACTTACACTTACATTGTGAGTGATCCTACAGTACCAGTGCAAAAATTGAAAAATCGGCCACAACCACTCAATGTTAACGTATCGAAATTTCAGTTATTGTTTAAAGGGTTCACGTAAGGTATATATATTCTGCAAATAAAACGTATAGGTTTCTCACAATTGTCAAATTGGAAAGCATGTCCATTGTTTAGTCGGTTCATCTGTCCACTTCGTCATCAGTGTAATATCTGTGATGGATGTTCTCTCTGATTTACAAAGACGAAGATATTGTTTTCAAATTTGACAAAAACATTGAAGTTTCTTGCAAGCAGGTCGGCATTGGAAACGGATCAAATTGGTCGAAGGGAGCGGTATTATAGTACGATATTTACTGCTTTTATTTCTTCTTTAGTTAGTTAAAATGTCTAACCAATATTTTATGCAACGAATAATTTATTTGTTTTGCAATTAATTTTTTATTTTGTAATCATTTCTCCTAAAACGTATTAATTAATCTTAAATACAATTTTTTATTCATATCCAACCGTTGCTAATCATATAATAATTAATCCCAAGTAAGAAGATTATTATCTTCAATGCATTTATTTTACGCACTAATCGTAATCAAATCGAAATTTTACTAAGGATGTGAAGTTATATTTAAATATAACTAGCAAAGACACAAACCAAAAGTTCTTTACAGAGCTCTGTTAAGGCCTTAACAGAATTCTATAAAACGAAGTCTCGAAGGGATTTAAGTCAAAATTCAGTTAAAATAAAACTTTTGGAAAATT
>KK499797.1:1395435-1430629 GCA_000688715.1 Glossina pallidipes
TCTGTTAAGGCCTTAACAGAGCTCTGTAAAGAAATTTTGGTTTGTGTCTTTGCTAGTTATATTTAAATATAACTTCACACCCTTAATTTTACTTTATAAAAAAATTCTTTATTATTAATTTCTGTTGGCCTCTAAGCTACCACTATTTGCGTAGATCAAAAATGAAACAGTTGTCCTAAAGATTTTTAATGAAAAGTTCAAGTAGCCAAAGGGCCGCCGTTAGCTTAATAATGCACCGCCTTTTAAGGGAAACCATTGTTTATGATAGTCATTGCCCATATATTACAACTAAGTATGATCAGATGAAATGGATCAATGGCATTAAGAAACCTCCTAATGTCTATGCGCTTTCAAAAGGCTTTCCTGCATAGATACGAAGATGGTCTACCTAGGTAAACGATTCGCGACGACTCCGATAAGAGGCCTGCATATCATTTGTGGCTGTATGATTTAATTTGTTCCAAATCTCGTTCTACTTTTTATTGCTTAGTTACAGTATTCTGACATATTACCAGAAGGCGCAACGTATCGTGATAATAAATTTAGTTTCCTTTAACTAGCGCTTAATTTGTTTTGAAAATCCATTTCTTAGATTTCCAAAGACTAAACTTTGCATAAGTAAACTGCGTAACATCAATCGTTTATCCAGGTCGTGTAAGATCTTCTCCTTAGGTAGAAAGGAGATTTATTTAATCTAAGCGTACCTTTTGAATATAAATTAACTATTAGCCAATTACAATTAGCCTATAAATACGAGACATATAGATGTCCACTGAAACAAAAAAGTGTTAACGCTCAAACGAGAACCTAAGGCCCCGTTCCATATAGTGATGGTATAGCAATCGTATATTTATCAGAATTCCATTCATTCTGCTTTAAGAAACAAGTAAGAACATTATAGTCGAGCAAGGCCGTCGTTACATATCCTACACCACATTCTCTACCACAATTCTTATTTTTTATATGAAATTGCTATAGTGGGTCAATTTTCATCACCACATATTAAAACTTAGACTTTCCATTATAGTATTACTGCTATGATATAATATTTCATGGTTCGCGATGAAAATTGTACCTTTTTGTCGTATGAACTTCAGTTTGCGTTATACGAGAGGAAATTCAAAAATTGCCCCATCCTTTCCAAAATCTTTATACCAATTTTGAAATCCGAAATACTACTGCTTAGCCACATTTGCCGAGATATTTAGAAAATTGTAATTTCTTTCCATATAGCGACATTTCAGAATAGGGCGTTATATATGCAGTGGTCGAAAAAGTGGACCGATCCGAAGCATTTTCAATAGTGTCCGCCCTTGAGTCAAAACACGCCACTGTACCCAATTTCATTAAGATATCTCAAAAATTGCTACCTGTAGCTGAACACAAATTTACATCGACAAACATCGGACGAACGGACAGACAGATAGGCTTAGATCAATTCAGAATCATAGTCGATGGTAAACGGTGCGTCTATCTTAAGGCCTTCTGCGTGCTACATACGTCCGCACTAACTTTATATACCCTGTACTACAAGTGGTGTAGGGTATAATGACATGCAAAGCAATTCTGTAATGATGATGAATAATCCAAGTTTCGCTACAAGGTGAATGAAAATATTTTTCTTACTTGTTTCTCATAACTGTTTACACTGCACATGATTACCGTTAGCATGTAAACTTGCACGTGAATGGCAGACGTCTCTGCAGTAACGAACGTTAACTAATTCAAGGAATTATAACGGCATTAAAATACATTTTCCTTCCTTCATAAAGGTATGTATGCACAAAGATATGTGAACGCGATGAAAAGCAACAATTAATTAGTGAATTATGACGGTCTTAAAATTTCTACTCGTACTCAAGCTGCTGACGAGATATGATTAATGTTGAAAAGATTTGTAAAATTACATCTTATAATAAGAAATCAATCAAACTGCTTGACGTGTTTCCATGAACATAATCATGAAACAGACAGACGGACAGATTTGTGAAATAATTAAATAGCTTCTCGTCTTCATACAAATTGCGCATAAAAATTTTAAAAATTACTGGATCATGAATAACAGGTTAACTGATAATAGAGGAACTTTACTTTGTTTGTAGCCAAGAGAAGAATAACTTTACCTTTGATACCTACTATTTGCAGCACTCATAGGCACACAAATGCAATTTCTTGATTATCCGCAAAAACATTTCATAGATAGGCTTGGTATTCTATAGCAATTTAACTCCGTCCGCTCGGACATCCGGCCATTCTATTCGATACAGAACGAATCTTTTAATATACATCACTGGCTTATGGTATGCGATAAGTAATTCTAAGATATCCTGTCAATCACCGGCCCATAAGCGATTTTTAATTGTAAAATAGAATTAAAATCCATTCAATCGAAATATGAATCGTTTCTGATAAGACACATAGCGGACATGGTATATACTGTTATCCCAAAATAGTAAAGCTGACTTTCTACGAATATCGTAGTGCATTACCTTATAAAGCCATTTTGTCAGAGCAAACTGTGAGCCTGAAATATTATTTGAGCTTCATGCGTGTCGCTTGGATGAACGTAATCTTCAGAGCTGGGGACAGAAAACTCTTGGTTTTTATACCACGATAAGGCACCTATTTCGAGATTATTTCACTAGAAATACAACTCATATCGTAACGCAACCGATCTAAATTCGCAAAAATTAATTCTCTCAAAGTTCTGCCTCTTGCTCCCGACATTCAAAAAAGCCTTTTTTTAGGGTCTTAGGCTTTCGCGAGGACATAACTGACTCAAAAAGGGGTAATCGCAACTTTTTATTAGTAGCGTTAAGAATTTTTCAATTTAATCTTGGTATAAGAAAAAACTTGTCAGTAAATTTCTGCTCCCAGCCAAGGTCATAACTCTCGACAGCCAGAGGCTAAGCCTATTCAGTGTGCAGTGTATAAGGACTCTGATTCGTATTCCTAATGTGTCAAAAAAAAAAAAGTATAGGAAAAGCATTCATAATAAGTGATGGTATAAATCATTTCCTTCCTAGCTAACAATTAGAAGAATTGATAGAATTGCAATAAAAAAATTTTTTTTTCGTCCAATACAATGAATGGCTAGACTGATATGTGCTTAGCTATTCAATGCAAGTGTGATAAACATCGAGCGGTAAATAAAAAATTTGGCAACCTTGCGCAACCGCATGTATAGAGAGATATAGATACCCGATGTACCTAAATGCTTATAGATTTTGGTTTATGTGGATGCAGTTTTTTTTTTTTTTAATGTAAAGGAAGAAGAAGACATGGGAATAAGAGAAAATAGTGAAGAAACCAAACAACAATAGTTTTGAAAACTTTCCTGTATAAATAAAAACGTACATATATGGAATATATATGTATATGCACATGAAAGGATAAAGTTTAGTTACATTAGTTGAGTGAAAAGAAAAATAAATAAATAAATAAATAAGAAAATAAATTAAAAAAGTATATACATATATATATATCTACATAAGAGAGAAAGAAGAAGAAAATGCGAAAAATTTGTACTTTTTTTCAAGGAACGCAAAAAAAAAAGATGGCAAATAAAGGAAACGGAAGCACACATAAACTTCACCGCTAGCGTTTAAATGTGTACATGCACAACACATGATTATGTTCGTATGTTCACATTGTGTACAACAACTAGTTATTGCTGTTGCTTAGAGGAAGCAATGGAACATAAACTTTTGCACTTGCAATAGCAAATATTTATGATAAAATGTTTCTTTGCAGCACAATCACTCAGCAACACAGCACCAAATAGCAACAATAATAAGACGAGTTCATGGAAAAACGATACTTACGTTTAAGAGCAATTTAAGAAGATACCCTACATGAGTATCTAGTACAAATGGAAATGAATCTGCTCATGTTTCCAAACAACGGGCAAAATAAATGCAATAAAATTTCTTTTCTTCTCATCTTCCATCCTTGGATTTCTTTATTTAATCTCTCAAGTTTCATGGTAATATATACATTATCGATACCTTGCAAAGCTGCAGATTTTGAACATTAAATGAAAGAATGTATGTTTTACAATAATTTAACAATAATTAAAAAAGAATTTTTTCATAATATTTCTTTACAATCTTCTCCGCTCAGTTGAATTATAGTTAATCTTACCTCCTGCGATAGACAACTGTATGTCCTGTCGATCAGTTGTTGTTGTTAGGGTTTAGTATTCACCGTTTCACCAACCTCCACTAGTTAATAGCAGACCACACACTTCTCCGAACTCGTCGAAAAAAAAATACCGTTTTCCCCTTCTAAAGCGATTCAGTGTCGCAGTTGATGTGGATGGTACACCGGGACGTACCCATAAATTCCGATGTTTGGAATTTTTTAAATAAGTACACTTTTCATCCCCAGTTAGGGTACGATGTATTCTTCGAGCAAGGAGAAAATGTCGCCGAGGATTGCGCTTTATTTGACACAAAGTTCGACATTTTCATTGTAAAAAAAAAAAAAAACCACACACAGTTGTTATTAGGGTTACCCATTTGGGGCAAATCCGGGTTTCGGATTTACGTACCTTGCGTGAACTGCAATCATCCGAGTTGACGTAATAAACTTACTGTTTATAAGTGGCGTCAAGAGCTGCGGCGCCATATAAAAATATTTGATTCTCTCGGACTTTAAGTCTGGAGACTGAGATTTTCAAATCTCTTATCTGTATTTGTAAGTGACACGTAGTCTGCACAATTCTGCTTAGATGATGGTCAAGGTAGCCTAACTTCGTCAAGCTTTTGGGTAAAATATCTATAAGTCTTAAAAGCAAATTCTAAAGCTTGCCTAGTATTCATTTCGTCAAAAACTCTTCAATATTTTCAAACAATTCTTCTACATTTAGTTAAACAATCCATCCATTAGTCTTAATGCCATCCAAGAGAAACAATTTAGATTACTTTGCCTTATTCAAATTAATCAATCGTGTCCTTGATGTTGAAATAAAACATTCCGAACTCGGATATGTTTTCGCTTACTCTCACACGTTGATCCGGCCAGCAGAAACCTCTTCTCAAGTTCATTAAATGTTTTGATACATGCGCCTACAACCTGATTTTTGTATTCCTGGGAAAAATTCAATCTGTGCATAGTAAGGAGTCGCTCCGTAGCATATTTTTACCGTGCAATCTAAAGATGCTAAAGGTTTGAAAGAACGGTCTACTTACTTTTCTACCAGTTTCAATGAACGCCCAATAATCACTTTTGATAAAAAAGATCTCGACATTAACCAGCTTACTTAAGGGTGCAAAAAGCTGAAAGGTCCTTATTTTACGCTTTCAAAACTCACTTGTTTTATATTCTATGAATCGAGTTATTCCCGCAAAGTACAAAACTATTCTATGCACTTACAACGTTTCGCGAGCAACTTGTTTATAGTGGTGGGATGTATTTATCAAACGAAATGGCAAACTAAATAGATTTCTGATGTATTGTTAGACTTATTCAAGCGTAATAAGTGAAGCAATCGCTTAGAGAGTCGAATCAAGAGAATGCACAGAATATACAATTGATGCTTGTGCTGTTTGTGCTGCTTATGCTGTTGCCGCTTTAATGCTCTTTTGCTTATTTTCTACCATTTCTAAAAACCGCAAAAAGAAAAAACAACTTTCTTTTCCCGTTCGAGTCAGTGTTCTTTTGAATATATTTATATACACTACCAAAAGATGGCGGCATATTTATTTTGTCAAAATATTTGTAAAATCCAAAAGGAAGCTTCAGAGGCTGTGTAAAGTATTTACACCCTTTTTTTAATTCGCCTAGACGCGTCCATCCGTCCGCCCTTCTTTGTGTCTGGCCTTGACGAATAGCCTTTTGGCGGAAAAAATTAAACGATGAACTTCAAGTTAAGCAAAAGAATTGAAAGCTCTTATAAGAAGATTGCTATTGCAAATGCGTCTTATCGATCGAGGGACAAGTCTGCAGTACAATATAGACTGAGAACATACTTTTTTTTTTTTTAAATAAAAAAAATGTATTTCTTGCAATGATAAAAATTTTCAAATATATTCTCTTGGCAATGAGTAAACTCGACCATGCCCATGCCCAATTATAGAATATCGAATTTTACAATTTTTTTTCACTCTTTTTTTTTAATTCGTTTAATCGCACTAATCGAACTACCAACTCAAAGTACGCGGGTTCAAATCTCAACTGCGGTAGAGTTCTCTTTGCCTGGGAAACGGCCGCAGTCTACAATCAAAGTGGACTCTACCGTATTGGGATTTGAACCCGCGAACATAGACTTGGTTGCCGCGATTCTTACCTTCTTGGCTACTAGAGAGTCATAACTATAGTGACTACCTAGTTGGTAAAGGCATAATACGAGTCGATTGAGCGCACATCTACCAGGCTGCGACCACCGCCTCCCTAACTCTCTTTTCTTTCTCATCCCATTCCGAGCGGGACATACCTTGAGTAACTGATCACATTAGATAGAGGGAATTTCTTTTAAAAACAAAGTTCCGAGCTGGGTATAAAAGAGTCGGCCGCAAGCGACTATAACTTTCTTACTTGTTACTTATATCGTGTTCACCACATCATGATGCGATGTGATTGTCGACCTGTACTATATGTATAAATATAAATTTGTTTTTTATTATCTTCAATTAAAATAAATTTCTATAAAAAATCATTTGCTTTTTATTATCTTGACTTTTATACGTATTCTAGTTATCCGTTTGCTTAGCTTCTTGTCCATGTTATATGGATTACGGTAATCGTATTTATTGTTATAAAAATGTCATTGAAATTTTATTGGTTTTTTTTTGTTTGTTTTGTGTTTTAGAAATGCTATGAAATCAATTCTCAAACAATTTAATTTATGTCAATTAATTAATGACCCTTCAACGATAATAAATTAATTGTATTTTAGTTGGATTCGCCTTCTCTCCTGACTCGTCGCTTTTTTAAATGATTACTTAATTATGTATATTAACCAATGGACTTTTAAATGCAATGAATTTACGCAAATTCATATGAAAAATATCTTTACTGTTGTTGTTTGCTTTAAATGTCAGTTTGAAAAATGTTTTCCTTTATTTGTAATTAAAATATCTTGTTTTTCTTTCCCAGAAAATCATTTATTATCGATATGCGTTGTGTTGTGTTAAGTTTCGCTCACTGAAACGAGTTCGAATTGTGCCTTTAAGGCAAAAGTGCAATGCGTCTTAAAAAGGTAAAAAAACCTTTCATTTGTAAACTAAAGTCGAAAGGAAACTGAATGCTGACAACTTAGCTTAAAATAAATACCTTTTCATGAAGCAATTCTTTTTGTTCTTCGATGCTTATCACATTAGTAACTAATGTCATTAAAGAAGCTTAAGATTGCAATGATCTTCTTTAAGGATTTGAAATGTTGTTAAGTTTCTTCTCTTTATATATTACCTTTGATACGATATAGTTCGCCATCATTAAGTATACGGATAATTTTAAACCTATTCCATGGCAGCTTTAGTAGATAGGTAATAACAGTTATATCAAAACAGATTTAACCTTGACTTTATTGAGTCTAAAATAAAGTACTTTGTGTTCACATTCGACATTTTTTACACATCACAGTAAGTTTTCAGTTGTTGATTTGCTGAATAGAAGAAGAGGAAGACTTAGTTATTGCGAACTACATTCGCATACGGCTGCGGCTGAGTCTTTTTGCGTTTAACACTGGACTTTTTAGGCTCTCTTAAGCTTCCCCCTAGGTGCTGCACACGTTTTGATGAAAGTTCGAAATTTCAGTTTTCTACAACGTTGACTAGGCGTGGCCATTTTTATAGAGAGTTATCCGTATAATATAAATGCAAATTTTTATTGTTTTATCTGTTTTGATTTATACGTTACGAGGAAGAAAACAAGCTTTTATTATTTTTGAAAATAGAAATGATCTCAGTTTATGTTATCTTATGCCTTCGTGTCATTTGACAGATTTGACTCAATTTCAATTGGTTACCTGCGTGCGGCAACTTCCAAACTTCGTGCCAAATTTAAAGCCGATTGCTGTACTTTTGCGACCAGGAAAATGTTTACCATTGACATAACGCGGACAGACGGGCGGACATGCTTAACTCGGCTTAAAATTTGGTGCTGGTTAAGAATTTCTATACCTTTTGGAATATGTGAGGCTTTCTTCTACGTGTTGCAAAAGTTTTGACAAAATGAATATACCCCTGATTTTCGTTGATGGATATGGTAGGTGTCTTTGCTAGTTAAATTCAAATTTAAGTTCACACCTTTGATTTTTATTGAAGGTCGAAATATATTGTTTACACCGGGCCAGATAGCTGAAGGAGACAGCATAACCTAGTCTTTGCAAATTATTAAATATGTGTAATTGTACGTTTGTTTTTATAAATGTTTTCTTACATTTTTATCAACTGTGCACAGTTTAGTAGGCGGATTAAGCCAGCTGTTGAACTTAATCTTTTGTTTATCGACTAAAAACATGAGAGCAGACAAGTGAACTTTTCTTCTAAGTTTTTTTGAGTGTAAAGTTTCCTTAAAGAGGCTGATAGACTGACGGAGGAATACACTGTGAAGGACTTAAGAAAGAATTGCTTAAAAGAGAAATTTTGTGCTTTTTTTTCACGAAAATTGAAACGTAATCTTTCATATTTTAAATTAACTTAATTATACTAAATATATGTCATATCTGATGGATACGGGAAAACTATTCTCATACTGTTGATAATGATGAAGCATCTTCACCCTGAAACTTACAGTTTATTCCACAAGCAATAATAGTTTTAAAGAAACACCCATTTTTCCGGATTTGTAGCTCGTCTTCAGGCTACAATCAATTTCGATTGAATTAATAAATGCGGCATCGTTTTTGTTTTAGTTTCTTACGGATTGTCAGCTTTCGTTTTTCGATTTGATCGATCCATTTGGCATTGCCGATGTTCCGCGATTCTAAAGCCATTTATTTAAAAAAAGCCCCAAATTTATTTTTTGGTAATGCAGCTGAAAGCAGAGATGTAGTACATTTAGACTTAGTAAATGTGCCGACTGTCTTCAGATACCCCATTGTGAGGCCCACAACCTTACCAACAATGAAATTTTACATTCTTAAAAAATAATCACAAACTGTTCCCTAGTGAAAGAAAAAAGGGGAAGAGATATATTCCCGTGGACGCCGCTTGCGTGTAAGTAATTGTAGTCAAAGCCAGTACTATTGTTTAGTAGTTTACATATACATACATACATTGCCTTTCAACGAAAAAGGTGATAGGGTTAGGGCAAACAGTGAAGAAGCTTTAACGCCTTTTAATGAATGTCTTCATTTTCTTTCGACTTAAACTATCGAGTAGCAGCTGACGATGGGGCGTTTAACAGGGAGAAACTAAAAATTTATTTTTTATAATACACCACTTGTGGTGATAAGGGCATATTAAATGTGTCCGCGCGTATGCAACACCCGGAAGGACTTGAGACACACCCACCTTTTATTATACCGATCAATTACTGAAGCTTGTCTATCCATCCTCTGTTCTTGTCTCCAACCTGCAGATCGAAATTTGAGATATATTTCGATGAAATTTGCTACAATAACGCGTCTTCGCCCAAGAACGGACGCTACTGCAAAACTTTCGAATCTGACCACTTTTCCGACCACTCGCTCACATAAAGCCTTATATTGAAAAGTTGTAGTATGAATAACTGTACTAAACGATAGGGTATTTAAAGATGCGCCATCTCCCGCTAAAGTGTTTCTACTTGTCCTTTATTCCAAAAATTCTACATCTATAACTAAGCGCACCGTCACGGAAAACAATTTTTTTCAAGGAGGACTGGCTGTGATCTAAGTCGTTTAATTATTTAGTAACAAATTTTTAATTTTGAAACGAACATTTAACGGCTTTTCAAGCAGAGTCAACAAGTGAACGCTTGCAGATAAAAATCGATGTCAAGTAGAATTCTCGATAGTGGCACGTGGATGACTTTAAATCTTCAAAATTCAACCAAATTAATCTATTTTGGTAAACTGCCTTCAGACTTTTACACAATCCGCAAAATAGTTGAAAGACGTTCATAGCAAAGTAATTGTATATAGATAACTAATGCAAATCATTTGCCGCAAATGTATGCTTCAATGGCCTGAGGAGATCCACAAGTGATTAAAGTAAAGGCAGAATTTAATACGAATGCTACCGATATCTATTTCAATGCTACAGCAAATATTATAACAAATCCGCTATAAACTTACATACACGTAAACGCACAAAGGTGTACATTAATGCGGGGGAAACTCAGCATAATTTTCCAACAATACGTACACTTGCATATCTACAGGCAATTGTTGTAATTTTATTATGAGAATATGATATACAACTGTAATTAAACAATGCCTATGTAAACGCAACGTAATTCTATTACAAACAATATATTGTTGTGTATATGTGTTAGTAAATATTGTATTCAATTTTCCGAAGCATTTTAACCGCATTTCAGCTTACATGTGCACCAATAATACAACGCGTTTAAGTTATTTGCTTAGATGGCACTAATTATTAGCAACCGTTATCCACACGTACACATTGACATCCACATTCATTACAATTATATTTTGCCTAATTTCCGATAATGCTTTATGCATAGACGCGTTTAAAATTTAAATTGGTTTACAAAACAATACTTATATGAACAATTGATTAAATACAAATGTGGACATGGATCTATTGCTAGATAAATAAAATAATCTATAAACAAACAGATATATTCATATATATCTGTATATATTAACAGATTTGTTTATTATGGACATATATTAATCTTAATAAAGCAATACGGGTTCAATTAGTTCCAGAGAATAGTACGAATTTCTATTCTATTATACGAAACACTAAGAAAATTTGCCAACATATTAATTACTTTGTTTTCTATACGAAAGTTCACATTATTACTTCAATATAATAACGCACTGCATGTAATCTTCATAAAGGTATTCTTACCTTTTGAAATTGAACAAATCTAATCTAATCGCTATTCAGCTCATAGTAGGTATCTATTTTTCATTATTCCATTCAGAGGACTGACTACACACGACACAAGCTTTCGTTGGGGAATGAGGTCCTTTTGACAAGCAAATAATCTTCTCTAATTCATTGCTATCGTGCACATACAGCCATGAATTCATAAATAGAACAATTAGCACAAATTTCAACTGTCACCTATGGTTGCCAAAACGGCAAATTTTCTTCTTTAAGGTATTTGTAGAGCTTTTTTGAGTGGACAATAAAGCCACGTTCCTTGTTGACTTAGTCCATCAGTTAATCTCAACAAACCAAAAAAAAAAAAAATTTTTTTTCATTATATTTTTTATTTCTTCTGCGAGTTTACAAAATTAACACATCACTCAGTAACTATCCTTTCCGTATCGCTAAGATGCATTCATATGTTTTCTGAATAATACGAACATTCAAATGAAAGCATACGGATCTCTGTCAGCAATGTTGCCATAAAGACCGTATATGACAGACTGAAGACTTTTTAGGTGATGTGCTAATTACCACAATACGTCACACTTTTCACGACGAATATATTCCCCATAAAATTATGAAAATCAAAAAACAAAAGTTCTTTGTGTCATAGAACGTTAATCTGAAAACTAAATTTGAAATAAGAGCAATCCACTTAATAAATCATAAATATAAACAATTTAATTATGGAAAATATAAAAATAGAAAGAGAAAAAACAAGTAAGAACATTGTAGTCGAGCAAGACCGACCATTTAATACCCTAAACCACATTGTCTAACACAATTCTTATTTTTGTTATAGAATATAAAAATTATATCTTGTTTCTATATAAAGGCATATTTTCCATGTGCGTATTTATGGGGAAGCGAGCCCAAAACACAAGATAATATAGTACAAGTTTAATCCTTACATATGGCAGGATCCAAAAATGGGCATAGATTTTTGTATGAAAATACTATTGTGGGTCAATTTCCTTCACTCAAACTTCGATTTTCTGCTCTAGGATTAATTTTCGTGAAAATCCTGCATCCTTTCGTAGAATCCAAAAAATAGGTCGAGATAATACAAATTTCACACAATTAAATTATACCTTTTTGTCGTATGAACTTCAGTTTTCCTTATATGAGAAGGGGTTCAAAAACTGCACCAGACGACCTGAAGTTTTCATATCAATTTTGAATGCCAGAATACTACTACTTAGCGACTTTGCCGGGAAATTTTGAAAATTATAATTTTTTTCCATGTAACAACTTTTCAGAATAGTGCGTTATATGGGGAATGGTCTAAAAAGTGCATCGATCCGAACCATTTTCAATAGCATTTGTTCTTGGGTCAAAACACGTCACTGTACCAAATTTCATTAAAATATCTCAAAAATTGCTACCTGTAACTGAACACAAATTTACATGGACAGACATCGGACGAACAGACAGACTTAGATCAATTATGATTATGATTCGGAAGCGATTCGTACAATAAATGGTGCGTCTGTCTTAAACCCTTCTGCGCGCTACATAGGTCCGCACTAACTTAATATACTCTTTATCACAAGTGGTGTAGATGGATGGATATACCCAGATCGAGCTAGAATATGATACAGATAAGAAATACATATAGGATCTTTGAAATTCGTTCACGTTCTAACAAAATTTGTATACCCCCAAAGTAAAAAAAAAAATCCATTTCGTAAAAGAAAAAAACGAAATTCTATTAAACAAAAAAAAAGAAGAAAACCAAATGAAAAAATTGTATTCAATCGTGACCGAATCTTTTATACCCATCACCGTTATTCTAAAAAAGACAAAAAAAGAAGAACTGAATTTTTATGTTTTCTAACATAAAGTGGGCGCGGAGGATTGGGTTAGTCTTCTGTCAACTGACTTATGTGGTGCAGGTTACATTCAACTGTTTTTCTTAACCTCTGAAACGGCGAGTCAGAAAGTGCATAATCGACATGTGATGTTTTGAAAATGTAAGCAAGACAATAGCGCTATGGCGGCAGCGGCAAAAATAGGCAGCGTATACGGTGAAGGATCGGGCAGTTAGAAATTGCCGTTTAACGGGACGTCCGTCCGACTTTGACGACACTAGTGGAGCAAAATCCGCGCCAATCAACAAGAGGTGTAGCAACCTGGCTGAACACCTTACTGCCAATTGTTGAATTAATATATTTTGTTGTTCAGTGAAAACAAAATAAATGTCTGATAAAACAAGGAAAGTTGCTTATGACTCGACCCAGTAGAAATCAATCTTTTCTTAATAATTTGTGCAAGACGTATAGAGCGACTACCGTGCAAAGCGGAAATAAGTCTATTTCAACCTGACATTTTTTTTTTTGTGACTTTGTCGATTTGTTTTATAGAATGTGTGCTGAAAAAAAGAAGAAAAGCTCCAATTATTATATAAAATATTTGCTTTTCAGTCTGAGTGTTTTGTTATGTTAACCAACTTAGTTCCTTCATTAAAGACTATTATGACGAGAAAGGCTATGTATAAGATTTCATAAGAATTGTTTACAATTATGCTATCAAAATATTCCTGGAAAATTTATTTTATAATCATCGAAAGTAAATCATTCATTGTGAGATGATACACAATGCAAAATTTTCCCAATTTTCTATAAACGCAAACTCTTATGAAAATGTTATACTGACTCAATTCAAAGACCCAATTAAATGAATAATATGTTACTACGATTTTTTTTTTGCTTTTTTTCCCTTTACTATTATTTGCTTTATTCAATTATCGAAAACAATAAAAGTTCAGTTTTCATGTGAGATTTCTATTATTACAAGTTGTTGAACTACATCAACGATGAATATATAGAATTTGTAACTACAATTGGAGGAGGAAAATTCATAGCAATAGGTAAGATTTTACATTTCACATCATTGAAATGCTATATAATTGCGTGGCTTGTGCAAAATTAGTAATAAAACTGATTGGTTACGCTGGGAGACTTGTCAAAATACTATTTATGCCATAATATAATTTGCTTTATGATTTATTTTTTTCGCTTTTTTTTTGCGTCTTTGCAAAACACTTGTTGGCAGATGACTTCATATGCTGTGCCATGTATTTAATTCAAGACTACACAAGTTGCGGTGAGTGCAATTATGTAATAGAACTAGTGTTTGTATTATTTTGATTGACTTAACTTATTACCTGACAGATGTGCTGGAAAGTGTTAACGAGGTATGTTAACCGTCTTATAGTTGCTATGGAAGTTTGTCTCTCGCCACAATAAAAAGAATTATCTTATCATTTAGTTAAATCAGAATTTAATTAAAAATAAAAATTTTACTTATCTTATACAACTTATGATCAAAATATACGCATAGAAAACAAAGTGAAAACTCTGTAATGGGCCACGGCTCCACATCACTCTACAATTAGTGATACAAAGACTTTTCAAAATAAAGGGTGATATGGGGAATGCTTGAAAACGTGGTCCGATCCGAAGCATTTCCAATAGTGTTCATCCTTGTTCTAAAACATGTCAGTCTATCAAATTTAATTAAAACATCTCAAAAAAGGCGCCCTGTACAATAAAAAACGGACCGACAGATAGATAAGCTTAAAAGGCGGCTCTCTCTCAAGTCTTTTGTCAGGGTGTTGCATAAATTCGCTCAAGCTCAATACACTCTTAGATCACAAGTGTTGTAAGGTATAAATATCTAGTAAAAGGCACGCCACTTATGACCGACGTACGGAGGATGTTGGTTGCAATTGAAAGACAATGAGAAGACTATGAAAGTCAAGCAAAGTAATAAAATCTGGGTGTTCTTAAAGAGAATTGTTAGGAAACGCCAAATGCACATTAAAATTATACATTATGGTTCAATTTGTTCAAAAGATATATTGTCGGGAAGGTATGAGAGACGGGAAATCTGATAAAATGCCGGAAAAAAATTTCATCCTGAGACAAGTTTTCAAACAAAATTTTTATATTTTAAAAAGTAAATTATATGTTTGTCAATCCTCTCTTCAAATGTAGATCATATTTTCGGACTGAGGAAATACGGAATAAACTATTAGCAGACAATGCCTACAGGCAGACGATCAATCGTCTCTGCAGTATATTAAAAATTGTTACGTCCAGAAGTTATTCCAATGTAAATCGTATTCTCGGACTGAGATTTTAAATTATTTATCTAGTTATCCAATTGAATATTTTCAAACCTAAGAGAGCGTTGACTTGGTGTCACAATTTTTTTGGGCACTTTTTAAGCAGTCATTTTTTTCAATTTAATCCAAGAAATCCCAACTATACAGCATATAACAATAGTCTACATTCTCTACTCTAAACAGCATCACAAAGACGTCATACAAGTCACAAGCAATAATTTTTGGGATAGTTTTCCAAATTTGTTTTTTACTAAAATTGATATTGCGAAGGGACTACCGGTCCGGGAGATCGCATTTGATATAAACTCACGAAAGCTCGTTATTTTCTCTTATGGATAATGACTGCTAACAATATGGTCAGATTACGGTTGTTAGAGCCAATAGCATAGCATTTAATGTCACCAATGGTTATTTTGGCTGTAACGTTAGGAAAACCCTATAGAGAATGCATTTTCTCAAGCAAAGATTTTGCTGGCGCACTAATTTATTTCAGTCAGGCTCGTTTGTCCATCGTTCGTTATTGAAGTCCACAAACTTTCAAAAATGTGCACAGAATGGTGAAATGTGTATTCGTCGCTTCTCTTTAATTGTATGCATTATTATAAATAATAAAAAAATAATACAAAAAGAATTTGGTATAACTTTTAGCGAATGTTTTCGCAGAAGTATACTATGAATGGCGTACTAACCATTTCTTCGGATAAAAACCGTTCTGCCGCTTCATTCACAAATTTTTTCTGATCTTTCCTTGCATGAGAAACGTCATTGTTCGAGTTTACTCTATTGCGAAATAATAGAAATGATTGCCGAGGGTTATTAAGTCGGTAAGTGTTATACTAAGCAAGTAAACTCTACAGCATGTAGGCTTGAGTCCGCGAACGCAGACTTGTTAGTCACTTTTCTACACGACCACTCATGCGAATAGTGATGAGGCTATATTGAGTTTATTCGGATGTGCGCAATGCTTAAAGGAACTTGAGATGGGCCCATTTTCTGAATCGTACATATCTGGCTGATGTCTGCCCATAACCTCTTTAATGTTTATCTATCTATTTGTCTGTCGTCTGTCCATAACCTGTTCAACCTACAGACTGTAATTTTCGAGATTTTGAGATATATGAAATATAGTGCACTGATATGTTTAGACGAAAGAGCAAACCAATCGGACCGTTCTCAAGATGGCTTCGCTACAGCAGATACATATTAATTATACAAGAAGGAGTTTCCAGTTTTAACGCTTCCTGAGAAAAATCGGAGGACAAAACATGCTAAATGAGTGCTAGACGTCTCTATGAGCTGGTCCTATGGGACGCTGCCCATATAAACGTTCTTACAAAAAATATTATAAATCTTTATATTACAACAAGGTACCGTGTCTTATAAGTTACGGCACAAATAGGTAGACAAGTATCAGCGAGAGTGGCCCAGCAGGTAAGAATCGTGACTACCAAGTCCGTGTTCAAATCTCAAGTAGAGTTTGCTTTAGTGAGTAACCAGTTGGTAAAGGCGCATAATATTTATCGATTGGGCGAATAGTGGATATTCTCTAAGTGATTGATTCTAGTAAAAAAAAAAAAAAAAAGGTAGACAATTGCTTTAGGCGTAGTGAGGTAGAGTATTTAATAGTCTCGACTTTGTCTGATTATACGGTTTTTAGTTCTTAAGTCTTTGGCAGCTTTTGATTAAATTATTAATTTCTCTCTTAAAGTTTAAAGATAAAATTATAATTATTTCAAAAACTTTAAGAATTCCCTTGAAACGCAGCTACTGTTCTACACAGCTCCCATAGTATTTTTTTTTGATTTTACCTTTGCGTACTTGAAGAGTTGCTTGTTTCTGTGGCTCGATACATATACATTTTTTTCTTATCATTTCGTCGCAAATAACGGTAAGTATGTATATCATTCACTGATTGTCACGTAATACGCACAAGTTCTTCTTTGTTCTATAAAAGCAAACATCATTAAATTTTCCATTTCAGATATTCTTGTTGTTGTTGTTGTTGCTGTTGTTCTCGTTGTTGCCATTGTCGTTGTGTCTCTACAAAACTCATCTACATAGAATTTAATCTTTTTAAGCTTAAATTTGTTTAATGAGAAAAAAAAAAATTGTGAAAAACAATTACCTGAAAGAAAAATTTGTATCATCATATTCACACTCTGTACATTTCGTTCGTATACGTTTTTTGGATTTGCGTGTGCGTGTGTGTGCGATGGGGAAAATTTGTATTTTGTCACGTTACCCCACCAAAACAGCAAAAAAAAAAAACAAGAAACAAGAACTATGATCTCGTATATCATCATATCCAACAGCGCCAGCGACACAAGTAAAGTTAGTTTATGCATCTGCTTCGTATGAAATAATGTTCATTCGACTATATACATACATTTGCATATGTTTTATATGAGCATAAAGTGATGTCAACTCCGCTGAGCACAAGTTGAAAGAGAAAAAAAGTACAGCATTCATATGTTAATGTAAATTATAGTCACAGCAGTGAAAAAAAAGAGCAAACGATGCATAGGATTATAGATGAAATTATATTTACATCTAAAGCATATCTATCTCTTAAGTTATTATTTTATTTTTACGTTCATGAACCATTTTTTTTTATTGTTACAAAATTCTTTCAATTCTGTTAAACAAGTTCAAACCTCTGCCACATTCATGGCGTCTGCGTAAGTTTTCAATTTGCATTTTTCATTCTATTCAAACTGAAATATTGAAAGAATGATTTTTTCGGTTTGCTTCATTAAGTTATATCTTCATTTCATTATGAAAGCAATTTTTTATTTATGCTACTTTTGTTTTTTTATTTTTATTTATTCTATACCAAGGGTATGTGCCTTCTCAAAAAGTCTTCATTTAAAGCCTTTGAATACCATATCACTTTTGCACTCTTTTTTCCTCTGCAAATTTAATGTAATTTGCTTTAAGAATTTCTTTTTATACAAAGGTATATTAAGTTTGTGCGGATCTATGCCACATGTCGAAAGACTTGCGATAGATCCATCTTTCATTATAATAATTTTACCTTGTCTGTCTATCTGTCCTTTTGTTGCATTCATTCTGCAGGTCACAATTTTTGAAATGTTTTGAGATATCTTGATACAAACACGAACACTATTGAAAGTTGTTCGGATTAGAACACTTTTCCGATCACTTCCCGTAAAACGCCTTATTGAGTGAAGTCGATGCATCGACAACTGTAGGGTAATGCAAAGAACTACAAAAAGTATATAAAAACTTTTTCTTAGACAATAAAATTTATTTGTAGTTAACACTAAAATTAGACAAAAAACTAAGAAGAAATTTCTATTCTCTTCACTTGCTGGATACTCAAATATAGTAAGGATTTTCTTGAAATAGATTGGCATTTAATCTTTGCAGAAGCTATTCCTATCCCTCTCCAACCATATGAAAATAGGTTACTGCTTATATGTTTACTTTCGCTTGAGGAACTTAATCATGTCTTAGTCATTAGCTTTTCATGGTAAAGTTGATAAATGGTGTTATTGACTCGCCGGTTTTATTAAATGATATCAATTTAATTGTTCCTTTCTCTTTTCATAAAATTTACCCAATGAAAATTCAATTATGAGCATTTTTAACAACTTAAAAAACTATATGTTAAGTTTATCACCTAATCTTTTGATCTGAGCTCGTAAGTTTCATCGCTCTTTTTTCAAAATCTGTGTATTGCTGATGTCATACTTAAACTAAAATTTATGAAATTTGTAATACAAGATACCAATGAAGTATATAACGTTGCTGTATTTTCGGCAGGCCTCAGCACGTTTGTACATGTGGTACACGCTTAGTTGATTTATATACGCTGTTAAGTGTGATTTTTGTTAGATATCTATACGCTCTTCTTTCGCTTTTTCTTATATTAATTTTGTTAAGGTTCCTCTTCTCTATGCCAAATTTAAGTTAAGAGTAATCTCCCCTACCTACCTCAGCTAAATAGGTAGTGTGGTTGAATTTTTTATAGGTGAGAAATACTAGGATTCAGTTCCCTGCAGTAGACCATGATTTAATTATCAACTGCGAGAGGCCGCAGATATATATTGAATGCTTGATCAGTAATTTCAGCTCACTTATCGACCAGACATACATATATAAACTGTAGCCGCGATATGTCGCTGTTTCGTCATTTTTTCTCCCTGATCTTCACCGTGTTTCTATATATGCATATGAGGGATATCTTCCGAGTTATTGGTTATATAAAAATGATGCCGCAGAATCCTCGTTGCTTTAGCCAATTCGGCATAACCGAGTCGAGTTACCGAACCACCTTAAACAATTTCTCTGTTTCTCTGCCAATATATAAGCAATGCATTCTCCAATCATCTTTTGGGAGCAACTATCTCCATTCATTAACAAAATAAATAAATAAAACTTCTGAATATTTGTGCACATTTGCAATTTTATAAAGAATTTTCGTTTTACTACTTGGCCAGTTTAAAATGTGGAGAAAAGTCAATAAAGACAAGTTTGTTAATTAAATTCTTCCTGTTAAGCATCAACAGCTTTTTTTTTACTCTATTCAACAAAGTTTATTATGACTTAAGTCAATTTCTTAAAAAACTGCAAATATTTCGTTTTGACATTCCAGAAAATTTTATCGAATAGTAATGGAAGCCAAGAGATGAAAGCCATTGTACATTATACATAGCAAGTCAGAGAAATTACGATTTTTTTAAAGAATTTTATTGGAGTTTATAGGAAACTTAATTTAAAATTTCTTATTGTTTATATATCGGGGGCAACATTAGGAATTTTGCACTACTTTAAAAAAAAGTATATCTCACTGTTTATGTGCCATATTTGATGTACATCTAAGCGATACATTACTAAGTGAATAAGTTTTTACCGGATTTTCCAAAAATGAGCCCGTGCTTGTATGAATGATATTTACTGCATCCAATTGCACCATTGTTAAGCACGAAAGCCATGTATCAAAGTGAATTGAAGATTTACTGCACCCGCTGCGTCTTTCCTATTGAAAATGTTCGATTTGATGCTTTAAGGCATGCATTGCTTTTCTTCTTTAATCAAAACAGCAGTTGTTTGTCTAGAGAAGTTTACGTTCAAGCAATGTTTTAATGCCAAAAAGTAGGTTCAAAGAATCTTTTTTTTAGAATCATCAAACCTTTTGATGGGCGCACAACTATATTTGATCCGCCGCAATATCAGTGAATGTTTACATGCCGTAGGAAGAATGCGAGAGGTAGGAAAGTGGGATAGCATATGCGTTCAGTGACGGGTGAATGGAGAAATGAAAATTCAGTAGGGAAATGCTGCTTCACGATATTTTCCGCGTATTGTCAGGGATGCAAAAAAATGCCGATACTTTAAAAATCTAAAGAATAAAATATTACTGTTAGGTATTTGCGAAAGTTCTGATCCCTTTTAGACTTTAAAAAGTCATTTATTGCGGAAAACTGGTACAATATATTTTAATCAAAATAGCTTGCATCATTTTCTGCAACAATTTACAATATTTTTGACAACATGGCGACATCATGTCGAGAGAACTTACATTGGTTTGGTAGCGATCCACCCACCGACCCATTTTCGCATTTCTTCAACTTTGCGGACCCGCGTTACAGCCAAGTCATGTTGCACCGATCTGAACAAGTGGTAAAGAAGATGCCATGTCTCGTGAGTACGCTGGGTATGGCAGAACTTTCCATTTGAGCTGCGACAGTGTACCGTGGGTGACTCTTGCAAAAAGTAGCCAAAAAATGGCATTTTCAGTCAAATTGTGTCGCCACTTTTAGACCGTTGAATCCATAACCGACAATTGGGATATAATGGACTAGCATCACCATAAGCCACTGAACGTGTTTCGAGGGCTTCGGCAACAGATTTCGTCAAGTAAACAGCAAAACTAATGAATTTGTGGGAAGAAGAATTTTGAGCACTCCACGTATTTTACGTAGAGGAAGGTTAAAAACATCAAATTCAACCAATATGTACACTGATATTTCCCATTTCCTTATCATTCTTACTTGTAGAAGTCGTTGATCAAAATTTTTGCAAACATCTAATAGTCAATCCTGGTCTCAACTCTTGTCATTATTGACAGTGAGACCAAAGCGTTTATGCAAAAAAAAAAATTGAGCCAAAAGTGTAGTCTTGTTTGGGCTACTAAAACCTGAACATGCGGAACTTGATAACCTCTCATCAGTCTGAATGATTGATTGACCAAAACTTGGCAAGTTAATCTTGCTGAGTGACAACGTATCAACGGGCATCGAAGAAAAAGGTAAAGGATAACTTGAAAGCACTTTCTCGGGATATGTTGCCTCACTCGTCATATTTACCAGTCTTGGTACAACAGAACGACGCAGAACTTTAAAAATCAAAGGTCAAAGAATCTCTTCTCTTCTAAAAATAATTGAAAGACGTTGACAAATCTCTTGCCTGACCTTAACAAAAAAACCCCGCTTATATACCACGCTCTAACCATTAGTACCAGGACTTATTTTCTATTTCTTTTTATGTTAAAAGAGAAATTTGTATTTTACAGAGCCTATCAACCAAAACTTAGGCTTCAGATTTCTACACTTTTGCGTATATCAGCAAATCTTTTAACGAAAGTTTTAAAATTTCATACAAAAATTTTCGCAAGCAGACATGTGACCAACGTTATGTTAATCCTTTTCAATCTTTAAATGATAAATGAGTTTATTAGGCGGATATCGACGGTGGTGAGTTGCCCTACTTTGTTAAACCTAAGCCTTCGGGTGCTTGTTTTAAATAGATATTGAATGATGTTATTTTGCATCTGTCGATTTTTCCACGGTGACACCCCCTAAGTGTTTTACTCAGCACATAACGTTTGCTATGCAAGAAAATCATAGTGAAAATACTGCCTTCGGCAAATGAATACACACAGCATTTTCTGCCAAACAAGGGTGAAGTTAATGAATGAGAGGAAGAGTGACGAAAGGAAAAGGTTGTGATACTCCTACGTCTACCGGTTTCATAAGAAATAAATCCCTTATGTATTGAAAATCGTAATGTAAATCATATTTTCGGATTGAAGTAATACTAAGTAGTGTTAAGCTCACTCTATAAGGAAGAAAGCAGTATTCCCCTTGCGGCGCGCCCTTAGGTATTTGCTTTCCAAAGTCCGTACATAAAATTCGCAAAGTATTGCAAACCGAACATTAAACGAATTAATTAGCTAATCATAAGCATTTTTAGAAATCGTTATGTAGTATCTGCGATCTATTTGTACGAAGCATATGATGGCCATCTGCTGGGAATTGTAATTGACGGTTATCGTGTATAGTGGATGTGGTTGAAAGTTTCCCAGCCCAATATTAGCTTTCCATCTGGACAGACGGATGCATGGGTGGAGCGGAATATATCTTAATGCCCTCAGAACTCAAGAATGAAATAATGCAAGTCTGAGTAGGGAGTTACTTCCAATAGTTATCCATTCCAACTTGCCTTCTTCTTTTGAACCCCGTACTAATATGTAAATAGATGTCTGAAGCTGTGTTTAACAATAAAACTGCAACTTGATAGAATTTTTATTTGTTCCTAAAGTTATATAACAGAAGTGTAAACACTTTACAAATTTTTAATTAAATTTTTGTTTTTTTTTTTGCTTTTTAAATAGTCATAAGTGGTATCACATAGAATGTAAAATGTGCTTACACATTGCAAAATACAAAGTCATTTTATACCTTTGCTTTTAATATCTCTTTTCAATGCCTGAAAATAATACAAAAGAAAAATAAAAAAAAAAAAAAAAATTGATTTTCAATTCTCCCAAGGAAATTTAAAAAAGACTTTAAGATATCAATCAAAATTACAGTAAAATGCCTACAAATATAATATTATTCCGCATCAATCTAACGTCAAGTTTACGAACTTTATGCATAAGCGATGTGTAAATATCTTATTTATGAATATTTATTCATTCAGCTTCTCTGCCATAAAATATTTTCAAATCTTTTCACACCTAAATGGGTCAACATGCATGCACATACACCAACATTTATATCTAAAAAAAAAAAAATTTGTATTAGTTCTTGTTCTCTGTGTGTTGTGCACACAAAAATGATAGATATCTGTTGTGTGTTGTGCGAAATTATATGCGAAGATGGTTTTTTTTTCTCTTCACTTTATTAAATTTTTTTTTTTTTTTTTTGCTGTCAGAGAACTTCTCAGTTCTTTTGAAAATTGAATTTCACAAAAAAAAAAAAAAAATAAACAAAAAGTCTTACGAAATATGGTAGAATTTCAACAAAAAGAGAAGAAAAACAAATTTATTATATATATACGTATGGTCTTTAAATGTTTGTTTATGATACGGTATGCAGCCTTGATGCAAAGTTCATATATACACATCTTTTATATGAGTCTACTACTCATTTATCACCTTTCAAGAATGCAAAGTTGTAGTCAAATAAGCCTTAGGCGAGGGGACTGTTATACAAAAACAATTTAAAATGGATTTTACTTTAAGTTTGCATTGACTGAAGTACAAACGGCTATCACAATCAATTCCAGAGATGATGATCACTTCCTCGTAAAGACATTCTGAAGCCATTCGATTAAATTAACCTCGTTAACAATCGACGGCTCAAGACAGTTGCCATTATAACTGACCCTTTTTATTGTTGTCCCATGCTGCTGCTCTCAGCAAAAACACGCCACATGCTTCGGCAAAAGAAATCGTAGAGAGAAATAGTACGGCACGACAGCAAGCCCACTGGCTTAAAACTCTTTGTGTATATTTAAAACCATTTAAGATTATCTTCTTGTAGATTCCTTGCTTTTAACAAAGGCAGTGCGTATTGTGAAATGATCCTTCTCAGCCTTGAATATTACGAGTATTGCGTGTGCCAGCTTGACCTCTTTCCATTTGCGGGCATAAAGAAAATGTGTGTAAAGCTGATAATGTTCGCATTTACTGAAGATTCTTTTACCTAGTCCCGCTTCTTAATAGTCTACACCTTTTCGCAAAAGAGTCAATTTGATGTCCTTTTTTTTGCGCAATGGTCGCAAAAATTAATTTCAATTGTATTTTGTCCTTCTTTTCCGGCAATTCAGCAAATCAACAACAGATGATTCGCTATGTTAAGTAAAAAAATTCTGTATCTTCTCGTTAGAATTATAACTATGACGTATGACGTTTTACAACTAATACTTATTGTTGATAAAAATGTAGCACAAGAAATATTTACTAAATTTATTTCGCATATTTGACAGACGATCCACTTGTTTTTTGTACAGCGATGTGGAAGTGATTACACGACAGCATTTGCCCCTTGGGTTAATTTCACTATATCCCCTGACCAAACGGATCAAGCACGAACAAGTGCGCGCGCAACTACACCCGTACAGCAAGATTTATATGAAATCTATGGCCCGTAGACCCCATCAGCGGAATGTTTCGAGATCTATTTGCATGATTTATAGCTTCTTCGTTTACCACGGCCACCACGATACTCCCCGAAGGGGTGTACTCATCAGTTAGGACTCAGCGGCCTCCCTTGGTTAGCTTTCTCTAGGCATATGCGCCGTCATAGCACTCCTGCGTCGGCATCCTTTAAGTAAATTCAACACAAAAAATTCTCCTAAATATATGCGAGTTCAATTGTGTGTGAGCACTTTGACCCCATAGTGGTTTAAACTTTTATTTTAGGCAACCATAATCCCTCTTGTCTTCGAATATTTCATACGATTCCCGAAATCTAACGTACTCATTACTTTCCAAGATATATGCATCGGCAGAAAATAACTGGCATCATCTATTCCATGCCCTCGGCAACTACTACTCCGCTGTACCATATAAACTAGCTTGCTCTGGCCATCCAGATTTGTACGGCTCCCATAGCAGAATGAATACCCGTTAGGGAAAAAAGTTCTTTTACACAGAATAAAAAGGTCTTTATCCCCTAACAGTCTATGAGGAAAATTCATCGCCGTTCAAGCTTTAAATCTTAAACTCTCCTTAGTCGAGAGTCCTATGACCATTGTTCTGGAGTCATCACGGGGAGGGATAGGTGGAAGCAGAGCATCTATGTCCCCCGTTCCTAAAACGCACTTTATGCTCCCACTTTTTTGGCCACGCTGGTCTTTGATGTTGAGTTTTGACGGTTATATCAGCCCGTACGCTTATTCGGTAATTTACGAGCATTTGCCGGCGGCCCCACTCCTCTCCTCCCCCAACTTTCAAAATAATTCCGAGACTAAGGGGTCCTATTCCAAGATTGGAGCGCCAGATATGAAGATCTGAATATGGCCTAAATCCCTCTTTCGGCATGGCGAATCCTACCTGCATCTGTGATTATTTAACGTGCCTGCAATTGAGGTGATTACAGCCACCACGAGTACTCCCTGAAAGAGCTTACCCAGCAGTCAGGCCCGACACGCTGTTTCAACCAAAGTATTTCCACCGCCGTCATTTCCGCTTAGGCATCTCTAGAAACGGTCTCCTAAGTATAGGTGATTTATGAGAGAGTGGACAATCTTACCTCCGTACATCCAATAGTTTTAGTCTCTAACGCATTAGAATTATCGGCGTTACATGTGTCCTTATCATTCATAATCTTCCAACCATTCTTGGATTGCCATCCGAGTTTCTCTGCTACGGATGTATAAAGAACCGATGTCAACGCAACGTTGTCATGCACCAAATCGCACTACAACTTCTCTGGTCATGTCAACAACACACAAACACAATAGAATTTGGCAATTTTTACATCCATTAGTATTCTTTTCTAGTCTTTTTTCCAATGGTTCGTTATGAACTTGTGACCTTAAGAACCAACTTGATCCCTGGTGCTATTGTATGCACTTCGCACAACTAATAAAGAATGAAAATAATTTTATGATTAATTGGTGAGGTGATCGGGACAATTTTTTGGCCTAATTGCCAGGCTGGCAATTGTTCCGAAATACATTGACGGGGTCAAGTATAAACAAAATTGTTAATATGTTTTCGAGGTTATCGAATAAATGTGAACAGATTCGACTCGTTTTTTTTTTAAGTGTTTGTGCCAGATTTAAGTTTCCTACCTTCGTTTTTGCGCATGTGATGATTTTGCAAAGATTACAGATCGACTTGACGCAGAGAGATGCAAATTATCGCTAGTTCTAGTGTGGAAAAAACTGTTGAACATATTGATCTTTCTTATGAGTAAGTGAAAGCTTGAATGTTCGGATTGGTTGTTCACTGCCCTAAGGCGATTAAATTGTACGCAATAAATTGTTTGACTTTATTATCATCAAACTTAGTCATGACATTTGTTCAACACCTAAAACAACTCTTATGGGTATTTTTTCAATTTTGCATATCAATTAATCATCATTTACTTTTAAAATTACTGTTCATAACTGCAATTATCTGTGATTACAATTAGTGCTGGTTCTTCCTATGTAGGCATACTAAACTGTTCTTTGAAATCGATCGTAATCGATTAGCGGTTGCGGAGAATTGTTTTCATAATCATTACAATTAATTATACGTTCGTTGCGCTTACTTTTAGCATCCCAGTTATAAAATATTAGAGAAAAATATTTTCTAATTTAAAATTCTTTTTGTTTTTTTCAATATTTCTTGCAGATTATCAGCATCACTTAATACAAATTTTTGTATTCAACGAATATTTAATAACAGTAGTAAGTAAAACAATTTGCAATATTTTTTCATCCTTTAAACGCATATACACATATATGTTGTGTGTTGTTGCTTTGTATTTAAGTTTTATAAATTAAAAATGTATTTTGCACGAAATACTTTATTAAACGTTAATTTACTTGACTGCACAATATTTTACTGGTCTTTACTTCTTTCTTTTATTTTTACTTTTTTTTTTTTTTTTTTTTTTTTTTTTTTTTTTTTTTTTTTTTTAATTTATTATTTTCCGTTTTGTGAAACCTAGAGCAAGCAGCAGGCGCACACATACATAAAATGTGTGAATTAATGAAACCGCTTTTTGGCACAATTCTCTTTCCGGAATTAAATGGTGTGAACTCAGTCAGTAGTAATAAAATGCTTTGTCTACGAAAGAGTTTATGGGCAAATAATAAATAATTCCACACACAACATATACTCTCACTCAAGTGTCACAAGTGCAAAGGAAATAATGAAAAAGTATAAATAAATACGGAGAGAAATGGCAGAACAAAAAAAAAACAAAAAAATAAAATAAAATACGAAAAAGTAAAAATATCTCAGTAAATTTTATGGTAAATGCTACACACATTCCATCAGGAATCCATGTCAACTATGGTAAGATGGAGAAAAATCAAAATGTAACCGAACCGTGACAGAAGAACATAATTGAAGAAAGAAAATTGTGAGATTATTTACAGCCTTCTCTGAATTGTGCTAAGACTCAGAAGCGAACATCAAGGATTCCATTAAGTGTAAAGGTTTTCTCGAAAATCTGAGATATAAAATCGCTTTACTGAAAGATCTGTTTTTTTTGCTTCTTCGCTAAGTTGCTTAAAGCAATGAAAAGGAAAGTGCAATTTTACACAAACAAATGTAACACGTTTCCTATGAGAAGATAATAAAAGCTGTCCATGCGACAGAGTTCGTTATGCTCGTGTAAATGCTAAAGTAATTGCTTAGTCGGAAAAGGCATAATACTCGCGCGCATTCACGAGCTTGCGGCCGCTTGCCTATCTTTTTCTCTTTTCTTTTTGACCGTGACCATGTTTCGTGTATAGTGGACATACCCTTAGTGATTGGCCATATAATAAAAAAAAAACAATATGCTGTCTTCATTTTACCATGTGTACCGCTTTCGGTACATGCTAACAATTTTACTAATTTTCAATAAACACTTTGCCCTTTGTGTTTATGAGGGAAAATGTGTATGTTTCATTGCCGCGTGTTTCGTTATCAGTCCACGCTTCAAACAGTATTGTAAAGATTGTTTACATCGCGTTAAATAGTGATGACAATAACTAATTTTTAAATTATAATATTTTAATTTAAACAAATGATAACACTACAGTGGGCTACGATCTGGCAATAAATACCTTACTACACCCTACGGTTATTCATATAACGACTTTTCAAAAAAAAATACATTATACGAGAAGCGGTCGGAAAAGTGGTCCGATCTCGTCCATTTTTAACAACCTTCAGTCTTGGGTCAAAACACGCCAGTGCACCAAATTTCATCAAAATATCTTTAAAATTGTAGCCTGTAGGTTGAACCTAAAAAAACAAGACAGACAGACAAGAAAGAGATTCTGAATCGATCGGTATAGTGAAAGGTAATTCTCAAGTCATCCGGATTGTTCCACACATACGTACAAACAATATAGCTTTCCACTAGCAGTCATGTAGGATATAAACAATTGCACTTGAGGATTTTAACCTGTACTGAAGTAGTATATGGCGAGTGAGGGGGAGAGGATCAAGTGCATTACGCATCAGAGATGCCAAAATTATTAAAGCGAAGTTTTGAGTCAACTTAACCATACTTTGTACGTACCATTTCGAATGACCGGGCGTCAGACCCTCGCCTATAGGCTTATACACCTTTTTTGCGGATTCTATTATATTTACCATCGTGACAACACCACATATTAAGATTATAATTTTGATTGTAACTCAAAAATTCTAAATCACTTCTCATTCTTTTTCTTTTTCATTTGCGCCTTTGTTTTCTAGATTGCAAAGCTAAAACCTGTGTAGCATGTACGCATGCACACACACACAAGTTCTAGTGCATGTATACATGACCCACCCAAATTAAAATAAACAATAATAAATACAACTCGAATCTATCAACGACACGATTTTCACATTTGCAAGTGACTAATGAAAAAGCACGGCATTGCTTGCTTTTTCGCTGTTTGAGAAAGCAAAACAATGGCGACACTATCTAAATGTGTCAATGATAACCAGATACAACTATTAATTATTGTAAATATTTGACATTGAATAGGGAGAAGACTAGAAATAATGAGAACCAAATTATGGCCCAGAAACGATCATTTTTAAGCGGATGTTCTAGCATTACATTCATTTATTTATATTTTATTGATTATTTATTAATGTATATAGACACTGAGTGAAGCAAGACAGGGAATTACGATGCTTTGTCAGCTAAAATTCATTTGATATTTAAGTTTCTATCCTTGTCGAAAACCTCGACAGCGTGCAAATAGCATCACAAAAAAGATCAATTTACACGCAAATACATTTTTTTTCCACGAAATTTTTGCTGTAGTACGAATTCGAAAAAAAAAAATGCTTTTTATTTCTAATTTTGACAGTGTCTCACAAAAACTTACGTATACAGCAATAGCCGAAGGTGAAGTTCAGCTATTAACGGCTGGTTTAATCTCGAGGCCTTGAAAGTTCCTGCAAATGTGAAACAACATTTTCTTACTCATTATCCTGACATGGAGCGTGCATTAAAATTTCAGTGTAATCTTAAGTTTTGTGTAGCTGGTTATCAAGAATTATATAAACAACTTGAAAAACCAATCAAGCAGGTGCTAATAACCGACCGATTATAACAAAAAAAACCAACAGACGCCATTAATAACGAAACAAATCCTTGTTAAACTCAGCAATCATCCCGCAAATCTGACATATCTCATCAATGATACCACTTTTGATCCAGTCCGTAATAAACGTGCACGCTTGTTATCAAGTAGCGATAAATAGTTTGGAAACTGATTTTTATTCCTAGTTTAAATTTATATTTTGACATGAAATGAAATGTTTTTGTCTTTTAAGTGTGTAATATGGATTATTTCTTTTTTTGCACGGATTTCTGGGAATATATTTGAAGTTTTTTGGTGTTAAACGGTTTTTTAAAGTTAAGGAACATATCACCAAATTTATCATATGTTGTATATATTTTTTTAATGAATTTTTTTTTTGCACGGATTTCTAAGGAACGCATATACCGTGTAAAAAAAGAGTTAGGGTAATTTCTTCCAAGAATAACACGAAAAGATTAAATTAACTCTAGCTGACAAAGAATCGGATCTCCCAGCGTAGTGAAGGATGTGAATAATATTTCACCCGCGTATCCAAAGTAAGCTCTCTTCCACACGCTATATAGTTCCCATTATTTGCATGACAATATAACTTTGTGTTTTTAAAGCGGATAAAATTCAAAAATAAACTTAATTTTGTTCTGCCTACAAACATGCCATAAAAATCTTAGCAATGTAGTACCCTTTCGAAATTGTGCTCAGAAATAGTCTTGATCGTTTAAGTAACAAGTAACAATTATTTCAATAGATTTCCCTTACTTGTCTTCTTACACCAACTTCAATCTCTATTCCTTAACCCTTAAGAAACGACGACAACAATGAAAGTAATCTTTCCCCTAGATGTTAAACAGCCAGCCAGCTACCTCAGACTCAAGTGATTGATTATGATCATCTTTTACATATAACTTTAACACTTAACTGAATGTCAAATTAAATGGAAATACGTTACGCTCTCAAGCAATTGCTTCTATATGTTATGTCTCAAGCAAGGAGTGTGCATACACTCAGCTGAAAGATTGAAATATATAATAACAACAATAACAATAGAAATCATTATGTAAGTTCATATGTGAAACAATCCGTACTTCATATCTACCAATAAAACTATTGAACAAGAACAATATGACAACGTACTATACATAGCCATCACAATTATAATACTTGAAGAAAGAAAGCATAGTTCTGTTTAGCGTCAGCTACACCAAACAAATGAGAAAATCAAACGAGTGTGCGCGTGTTTGTGTAGTGAGCGAAAGCCAAGCATGTCTGGGGAAAAAAACAAAAGCCATGTACAATAAAGAAAACACGAACACACTAACAATAATGATGAATAATGATGCATGTGCTTGACTGTGGTAAAAATAAAAATGCATATAAATGTATGTTTAAATTATGGTTGAAATGTAATTTTTTTTTTAGATCTGCACGTTGACAGAATGCGGTCTTATCTTATTTTAAAAGTGAAATAACATTTTATATGTAAAAGTCATAAAAATAATGATCTTAAACAAATTACTCGCTAACTAAAAAACAAAGTAAACCATTTATGACAAACATCAGGAGTCTTTTTCTCATAAAATATTCATAGAAAAACCTTTTGGTAAATTACCTCAACTTGAAAGATATTGCAAGCAAAAATATAAAAATTTTAACCTAAGATTTAATATCAAGCGCTTTTAATAGAATGACTCTTCACAAAAAGCCAAAAGGTCAAAAACCCTAACGAAAACGTGTTAGTTGCGGGTGACATGTTGAAAGTACGACGCCCGGACATATTACATGTTACAACTTATTTTTCAAAATGAATAAAATTTTCCAACAAACAAACCTAAGTATTTTCTTTCTCATAAGCGCGTCTGTTGCCATAACGTGATTTCATTTTCATCAATATTTTTCATACCAAAGGTAATAAAAGGTTCCGTTATTTAAAATTACGTTAGTAAATTGTTTGTACTTACTAGTTAAGTAACTACTTACTAGTTAAATTTTCTCCAAGTTGTTTCAAACGCATCAATATGCGCGATCCCATCTTCACTTTAAGGCATGGTAGTCATAATCTTCTTGAAAATCATTTTGATTCGATCGATTTCAGACAGCAACTGATCGGACAGCCGCAAGTTCAATTTCGTATCTGTAGTGATTCGTAATAAACCTAAGTTCCATCAACAGCTAGCAGATTCTCAAGCAAATCCCTTTCTTCTTTCGCTCGTTAAACAGCAAGTCCAGCCTAAGGGTAAATAATGAGCTTTTTTATTCTTTACGCCTCACCTGTAATATAAGGATACATTAAGTTTGTGCGGATGTATATAACACCCAGAAACACCGAAAAAAATTTTAACTTATGTTTTACCTATCGATTTAGAACCACTTTCTAAATCAATATCGACGGATGTCTATCCGTCTTGTTTTCTTCTGTGCAACTTACAGGCCGTAATTTTTCAGGTATTTTTGATATTGATACCCTGATGACATCACTTTTTCTACCACTTCCCACATAAGGTGCAAAGCCGGAATAAGTCTTTGGCATACGTGAAAATTAGGGTCCTTCTAAAAGTTAATTCAATATGCATCAATCAATTCAGAACATGATATTCGGATTTATTGATACGATGATAATGCAATTCTTTACAATTGATCTAAGTTTGTCTGTCTGTCCGTTGGTCCGTCTTTTTCTCTTGTGGTCAACCTACAGGCCGAAACTCTTAAGATATTTTAATGAAACTTAGTACACTAACGTATTTTGGTCCAAAAATGGACTCTTTCGAGAACAGTTTGGGTCGGGCCACTTTTTCGATCACAATGCCTTAATTTGAAATCTCTTTGTATAAATAACTGTAGGATGTAGGGGTATTTTTTTGCTGTGCCACATCCGCTCAACTAACTTTTTGTATTAAAATAGAGGGAGGTGCGGACGTGAGGTAGCCGTCAAAAATGTAATTTAATCAAAGTTCAATTACTTGGAAGAAATTGCAATTAATATTCCAAATGTTTCTTAGAAAAAGGAAAATATAAAAAAACAAGTGCAGTCAGTACACAATTTCGAATAAAATTTTCCATTTATTTTCATTTTACTTATTTTCATCTTCCATGTAAGTATAAATAGAAAATTATTTTTGTGATAAAATATCAAACATTATGCTTTGTTCCCATGTAGAGACGTATTTTTCTTCGGAGCTCTTAACTGATGCTGTCCAAATTTTAGCAAAATTTATTTCCCTCTTAAAGATCTTATTATTCTACGGCTACTTTCATTCTAAACCACTAAAAATTAGTCTTTGGTGCCCTATAAGTGCTTGCATTTTATGAGACCCTTATAAGCGGTAACGTCGAAAATTACGCCGTTCTGGTCCAAGTTTATTCAAAGCACTATTAGGATGAAGCAGTTTTCAACAGAAAATGTTGAAAATCGTAGCTTTCTGTCATATAAAAGCTTGCAAAGTGGTACGAAAAATTTTCGGTTCGGCCGGAATAATTGTTTGAACCCCCTCTTATGTAACCGTTCTTACGAAAACTGAACTTTTATAGGGTAGAAAGGTCTAATTTTCATTACTTCATGGTGAAAATTGGTTTATAGGAGTAAATTCACAAAGCAATCATTCTTACTAAATTTAGACCATGTCAGTCAATTCTTTGTATTCCATCGCATACAAGGATTGTCAGGAATTATAAATTCCTTATATGGCAAAAAGTCTCAATTGTTAATGTTTTATGATGAACATTATTTGGTCATGATAGTAATTTTACATAAAAATTAATTGAACCAAATTTCAAACACATGCGTCTATTTCTTGGACCCCACTACAAGTAATTCCTTCAAAAATGGGTTTAAATTTAATGTTTTGTGATAAAAATTGGTGCATAACCACTTAGCAACAAAACCCTATACCAATTCATTTATTACAGTTATTCAGCTTTTCAGAAAAAGGTTTTATAAGGGGAGTGGTCGAAAAAGAGTGATCGTTCCTGGGTCAAAATACGTTGATGTACCAAATGCCATTAAAATATATAAAAAATGGCGAACTGTATGTCAAACACCAAAAAATAAGACATAGGCACAGAGAGACAGGCAGATGGATAGACAAGCTTCGGAATCAAAGGTAGTTCTATCTCAAGTTCTTCTAGATGTTGCATACATACGCACTTACTTAATACACCCTTATACCCTTATACCACTAAACAATGACTCATTTTGAAGTCTCAGTTTCTCTATATTCGTATGTTTGGTTTTTTTTTCCTTTTTTTGTTTTTCTGATTGAAATCATTTATTAGATTTTCCAGTCTGCTGCACAAAAGTCATCTATCATTTACTTACTGAATAATTTGTTATTCTATTGTTTTTCCTTTTTTTCATTGTTTTTTGTTCATAAAAGTACAAGTTTACATATCTGTCGCCATATATAAATACTATGCATATAGTAACAGTAGAGTTGCAGGAAATTGTCTTTTTTTTACAGCATTTATAAGGATTCGAAGAGTTTCAGTGTCAATTGTCTGTTACATTCTGAAACTATTATTTTCTCCTTGACTTGAAAAACGATTACAAAAAGCAAATAAAATGAAAAGAATATCTTAAAGCAAAAAAAACAAAAAAAAAAGAATGTCTTTGCAATTGTTCTTGTTGTTGTTGTCTGCTGAAAAACATAAAATTTAGTTGCAACAATGATTTGGAAAAATTATATGCAAAGTAGGAGGAAAAGTTTCAAGTTTTCCGACAATCGCTTGACACGATGGCTTATGATAATTGTGGTTACAAGTTTTCAACTACGCATTTGAATTTTATCATAAGATGATTGTTTTGAAAACTAATCCAAGACTAATTTCAGTTAATTTGTATTCCTTTTCCTTTCCCTCGAACAACGATAGGAAAGAAACATTTGACAATAAAAAAAAGTAAAGATTAAGTTAATATATTGAGTCAGCAAAACCGCGAAGATTTTAATTGAAAAAAAGAATCAAGAATTCTTGAAAACTTGCAATCAAGATGCAATCCGTTTCCCGTTACAATCAAAAGATCGCTTGCTCGGTATATTACTCGGTTTAAGCTCAAAATAAAAACATGGTTCGAATTTTTAGTAAAAGTGTGAATAAGCGGACAAAGTCTTTCTTGTTTTGTAATTTTGTCATAATGAGCCATGACTTTAAGAGACACATGCACCTGGAAGATGGCTCGAAAGATTAACATTTTACAGAGCACAGGTTATTCATATTGACGAGCAGGCTTTTTAGTTAACTGCTTACTATAATAGGTAAGCGAAAAAGCTCTATGATGTCACACAAGGTAACCATATTGACGAACAGGCTCTTTAGTTAACTGCTTACTATAATAGGTAAGCGAAAAAGCTCTATGATGTCACACAAGGTAACCATATTGACGAACAGGCTCTTTAGTTAACTGCTTACTATAATAGGTAAGCGAAAAAGCTCTATGATGTCACACAAGGTAACCATATTGACGAACAGGCTCTTTAGTTAACTGCTTACTATAATAGGTAAGCGAAAAAGCTCTATGATGTCACACAAGGTAACCATATTGACGAACAGGCTCTTTAGTTAACTGCTTACTATA
>KK499797.1:1437621-1591025 GCA_000688715.1 Glossina pallidipes
ATATATATATATATATATGTATATATATATATATATATATATATATAAAGTAAACCTGCCATGAATTTACGGGAAATAGTAGGTTAGGGTGATGTTTTTATTTCTGTTGCACTCCCCCGCCCCTCCCCCAAAGCAGATGTCTATGGGGAGACGTATTTTGTTGTATTATTTATTTAACACCATGCTTGTGCATGAGTGACTTGTCGTATTCTGTTATTACATAGTCTGCAAGGCGGACGTGTTTTACTTTTGTTTGTTTGAAAAAATAACAACAAATTGTAAAATGTCAGCTGCGTTTTTTAGGTATCCTCTTCCCCATGTTTTCTTCTTTCTTTTTTTTTTTTCTGACCCGTATTGCATTTTCTATTTTATACCCTAAAGTGAAAAATCTTATTTGTTATTTACAAAGCACTCGTAAATCGACATTTTTCGTTCAGTCTCCTCCTCCTCTTGTAGTCAGTGCTAACGTTAATTGTTGCCATGTGTCTTAGTATAAGATTACATTCATTAGCATTAGCATAAATATAGAAGAGAGTGGAAGTAATGAAAGATATGTTCACGTGGGATTTTTAATTATTAAAGCGGAGACTTGGTATACATACAACTTGAGATTTATGCAGTAGGGATTTGAAAGGTCACTTATAACACTAGCAGCCTGCTTCCCTTAATCTAAACATTAAAAATATTCACTTTAACTAAAATTTTTAAAAGTAAACAACCAAAACCATTAGCGGTCCATGGTCGTGCAATAAATACCCTACACCGCTCACTTGGTTTACATATATAAAGACTTTTCAAGTGTTTTGTGTAGGGAGTGATCAAAAAACCGGTCCGAACCGAGCCATTTCGAATAGCATACGTCCTTAGAGCAAACAAGTCGATGTATCAAATTTTATCACAAAAATACAAGACGGACAGACAAGCTCAGATCGATTTGAAAAATAGTTCGGATAGTGATTCTGAACCGATTAGTATAATAAGACTATCCTATCTTCGACCTATCTCAAATCCTTCTGGGTGTTTTATGCATCCGCACAAACTGAAGGAACTTAAGATGCGTTCATAGGATGTCTTCACCTCTATGAATGCGATACATGTACCGACGAACTTACTCTTTGGGTTCACCTGGCAGCGGCTACAAAACTAAACTTACTTAACTGACGCAAAGTTAGCTCAACCATTCGGCTTTTGCTAAAAAATAAACTACGTTTACGCCGCTTGGGTTTGCTAACAAATATTTGATACTTAAGTAGCATTGAATAATGAACAAAATGATTACATTATTTTTACTTTACTATAACTCCTTTGTCTCGAAGAAATAAATATTTTTGACTAAAGTAAGATAGATGACCTCTAGCAGTCAAGACCATCTCTGGACTTTATTTAAACAGAAAAAATCTAGTTATTTAAAAGACTCGTTTAGATAAAGTAAAATATAATATTACGCTTTACAGGTATTTTCAAGGCTTCTACTGATCTAGTCGTTACTATGTCTTCCAATTGGGGGAGGTTTCTGATAGAAAGTCACAAAGTGTAGTTTCTTCTTAATGATCGGATTTTGCCAGCAATTTCGAATTGGAAGAGTAGATTCTTCTGATCGTCATAGAGACACCAATATGCTATGATCAAAATTTTGATCTCTTCGCTGTAACTGCCCATAATATTCATTAGTTTATCGATGGTGCTACAGCTAGATTCGTATAGTGATAATAAAAATTAAAGAGAAACAGAATATATAAACATAAATAACAAATAAATATTGTTGTTGGGCTTTATCATTAAGTAAAACTAGTAAAAGCATTATAGTGAGCCACGATCCACCCTTACATCACTTTGTTTAATACAGTTATTCCGCTTTTCAAAATAATGCGTTATGTGGGAAGCGGTCGAAAAAGCCAACCGATCGGATCCATTTTGAATAGCACTCGACGATGGGTCAAAACAGTTCAGTTTACGAAATTTCATCAAAATATCTCGAAATCGGCGACTTTTAGATTGAGAAAGCGATTCTGAATCGAACGGTAAAATAAAAAATGGGTCTATCGTAGGTACTTCTGGGGGCTGCATACATTTGCACAAACTTGATATACCCTTGTTTCGCAAGTGGTGTAGGGCTTACTTACAATACACAAAGTATGTTATATAGATTTTTGATAGCGTATTGAAGTACCGCTGATGCGCTTTATAACGGAGCTCGTGCACCGCCATGTTTCAGTTAGTGCACGCAAACACTGCATGATAATTGACATATGGTAAATGAAATAATTTTATTTTTATTTTTTTTTTTTTGCCTGCCTATGTTTTCTATAGATATTCAGTTTTTGTAATTATTTTGCCAGATTGACTTCACTGCGCGATAAAACATAACTTAGTAACAAAGCAAAGTTTTTATATTTGGCAAAGACACAAACCCCACAAAATGCAAGTTGGTTGGGATGCTTGTTGGTTTACCTTCACTGCGATGTCCACTAAATTGTATCTAAATGCACTATATGCACGCCCACTAAATGGCGTTCCTCCTTTTAAGTAAAGTTACGGATTTGAACGAATATACACAAGAGAAAATTTCTTGGAAACGTCTTAATGGAATTAAAAAGTTTTTTTTTTTGTTCCTCAAACTATTTTTAAATAAATTCTCCCCATTGTTCTACAAGAGTTAGGTTTCAACAATTTTTCTTTAACAAACTTAGCGACAAGTTTTATTATTCACTATTTTTAAAACTTTTCCCATTCATTTCGAAATGTTGCACAATTTTTCGCATTCTAATTAAAATTTACAAGCATTTTATACTATTAAGAGCTCTATTTATTTATACGTATCCCCCCCTTATTCGTATTAAAATATTTCAAGTAATTCAGATTTTCTGATTTTGTTTGCCCTAATAAGTTCGTAACAAATTGTTGCGGTACATTTTTGCGCTTCTTGCAAAAGTGAACAAGTTTTTTATGAAAATAATTAAAAATAAAAAAAAAATAGAAAAATTTTTAAGGTAAATTTTGTTTGTTCTTTACATCAGGCGGATATGTACAAATTACTTATAGGTATTTGAAGGAGCTGATAATGGCAATTACTTAAAGGCAACCAGCAGATGATCACTTTCTGCTACGAATTATGAAATATTGTTGCTAACTAACTGTGCTCTTTTCACACAAATTGGCTTGGAATGCTCCGAAGCTTTCGTCGATTACGTTTTATGCTTCGGCAATTCAAATTTTTCCAAATGCTTGTCAAAGTAACCTCAAAAGCGACCATCTATTTCTATTATGACCTGCTTGGTTTACAAAGGAAAAAGCGGACCTATGATATTGCTGTCTTTAGCCCCTAGCCCTGTGGGCTGTGGGAGTCATTTTAGGAATGTATGCGGGCAAAATATGACTTTAAGGACATCCCCCAACATACTATAGGATATCCCAAAATTTTAGTGCGGTAAACTGTTGCCAACCCAACAAAAAAAGGTGTTTCCCAGCAGGCAGCTCAGAAATAATGAAAGTTTATATGTATTTCTGCGAAAACGAGGCTAGTCAAGCAATCATTGTTACAAATGCTCGATATCCCGCCATGAAAAGCCCGTTCTTTCTGCTCTAATTAGATGATATTGATGTGAAGGACGTGTGGTTTTAAGAAGGCCGTGCCACATGCCTTCCATCCCGTGAAATACGGAGAGACATCCTCAAGTCGTATGGTCTCCCGTTTCTGTGATCAGAATTTCTATAAATGACCCAGCAAAGCCGCGGGGGCCGTTTACCCGAGGTGCTACTCCACACATAACTCTATCCCATATAGTTTATGACTCGGTAAAAAAAAAAACCGTGTTTTCTATTTAATTCAAATTCAAATCAAATAAATTTTGGGTCCCCCTATATGAAGATTGTGCTCTAGAATTATATCGCGGCTGGTTAGTCATTTAATACGATCTCTCTCAAATGTTGATAGGCTGGGGTCTTCGGCAAAAACGCTTAAACCGGTCGCGAGAGTCTCCAGCTCTCGATTGCAACATGTAATGGACTAATTCTGGTTATTACCACCGGCATTCTTGTATGAAGAGGGAATACTTGCTTCATTCTTCATACTTTTCTGCTTCTCTCGAATGGGGACATGGGGGAATGGTATGCATTTAACTTCTCATTGCTGGGCATTCAGATGATGCGCAAAATAAAGAGTACCAGAAATTTACCTGCATCCCTTCAATAAAGTTAATGGCTCTCTTTATATAGCTTTGATAATGTCTCAAATTAAAGTGAATTCTAAGCTTAACGCTTTCATGTTGTTTCTTCGATCTCATAACTGAATCGATTGATTGATTTTACCTCATTCAAAAAAAAAAAAAAAACGAAAAAAAATTCCTAACAAACACCTTATGGAATCACCACTTCATGCCTAAAATGTGAAGTATACGGATCTAAAAAAACCCTGTCAATTTGCTTAAACCTTAATGCTTCAATTGTTTAAAATTCCCATAAACCTTACTCTTAAAATCTGATGCCTTTGTCAATACGAAGAAAACATAAAAAAAAAAAAAGGAAAAATCCCTACTGTTGAAAAAGAAAATATGAGCAGTACACGAAGTACATGTGAATGAATGTTAATAAAATCGTTTCATCATCTTGCTAATCGTTGTGTTCACTAGAACATTCAGTCGCTGTTCGACGGACATCTCTGAAAATTTTAAGCACAATCTGTCCTAGTGTGCTGTACGTAGTAATAAGTGCATGCATGTATCATGGTTATGGTCAATGGTCATGTAAAAAAAAAAAAGAAGCAATGAATAAGAATTCTTAATATGAAGCCATATACTTGAAGCACGTACTGCTACTACACCATACATAACATGAGCTGATTTTTGCACACGAACGAACATTTAAATCCAATGTATAAAACGCTACACACAACTCAATAATTGACAGACGGATACGACGGCAGATGTCAGATAGTTACCATAATCTTCTGTATCACTTTGTAGCTTAAAATAAAAAAGGGAGTAAAGAGATTGAATTTGAGGTAAACACAATGAACAGACAGCTCGAGAAGTCATGATGTGTACTTTTAACATTTAAAGCTTGATAAGTGATTAATTTACACTTGAAGTTTTAATCGTTGGGTATAGAAGAAATTTTATACTTATTTTCTCTCTCTCTATCTCTCTCTCTCTGTCGTTTTCTAGGCGTATTAGTAGTTTAGGGGAAGTAAGGAGCATTTTTAATTAGTTTAACAGCAGGTTGGATTTCTTCTCTTAATAGATATACGAGCAATATATTGCATTGTTCCTCCCACTCCCAAGATTAGTACTAATCTATAGCATTAACTTTTGTTTATATGTTTCCACGACGAAGAAAATTATACTAATTTATGCACTCAGTTTGTGAAGCTCAAGCATATTCAACACTACAACACATCGAACGCAGTATAAAGCATAAGAATATAATATGCCACCCACTTGTCCATCTGTCCCTGTTTTCATAACATCCTAAAGTAGCAAAGACTGAAGTAAGGCTAGTGGAAAATTAAGAATAATTTTACAAAATCTTAATTTTTGGCAAGGAACACATTAGGAAGTGCAACAAACAAAGAAAAAAAATTCTCAACAATTTTTGACTTATGACAGAACTCGATTCGAAATTTAATTCGAAGGTTTTTTGAAACCTTGCAAAGTAGCAGCAGTCAAGGTCGGCTCACCAAGTCGTCCGTGAACAAATGAAAAGATTATGATGGGGCGCGGCTCACCCTCGACACTCTACATCACTCTATAGCTATTCATATAAAGACTTTTGAAAATAATGAGTTACATGGGCAGGATTCAGAAAAGCGATGCGTACCGAACAATTTTCAACAGAGTTGGTCCTTGCACCAAAATACGTCGGTGTACCAAATTGATCAAAAATTGCGGCCTATAAGTTGAACACAAGAAAACAAAATGGACAGATAGGCTTAGATGGACCGAGATTCAGGATCGGTATAATCCTTCTAGTTGTTGCACACATCCGCACCGATAAGTACCACAAGTGTCGTAAGGTATAAAAATATTTTTGGTCTGATCGAAGAATATTAAATATTCTTAAAGACGCCACCGGTAAATGCGACGACCATTGCACATTTTTATTAAGCAAAGCATTTGGCGTCACTAAGAAGTACGTATCAAAAATCTCATAAGACGATCAATCAAACGGATATTGTGCAGAAGGTGAATCTAGACCGAAGGAATCTCACCAAGCTCGTGTTTACCAATTCCATTGATTGCTGCGTTGTTGATGAATTTCTTTCGCCAAGACAAACTAATCAACAAATAATGTTATCTGTGTGTTATGAAAACGATGAAATTGGATTGGAAGCATGAGTAGACTTTTTTCATTTTATAAACCAATCTTATAAACTCATAGTTTAACTACAGCTCTTTAATCAATAAATCACGTTCAGTAGAAGAAATCTATTGGCAACTTTGCTCAATAATACAAAATTATACGATGTTCATACAACCTATGGCACAGAGTATATTAAGTTTGCATGGATGCATGCAACACTGACAAGGATTTAAGGTAGATGCTACTTTCTCTAATTGATTTTGAATCGATTTACCTACGTCTATCCGACCGTCCGCCTGATGGTTGGTTCAGATATTCATTGTGATGTTCAACGTATTATCTTCAATTTGCACGCGCATATATTTTGACCTAATGATGAACACTATCGAATGTGGATAGCATCGCACCTTTCTTATCAGAACGTTTGTTGGCATATTAAACGATTGTGAAAAATTCGAATAGAATGGGTGCGTCTACGTTCCTGCAGTTATGTCCACGTTCTAATATTTTATAACGAACAAATAGTTTGATGCATACATTTTTGGTATTACGTTTGGACTCTTTCCCATGTGAAGACGGTCATGCAAAACCAACCCTTTATATAGCAACAAAAACTACGTTTTCGTCTTTTATGATGAAAAATGATAACTTCTTTGATAAAAAGGATTACTTTTACTAAGTTTAAATAACGTCGGTTTACGTTTTGGATCCACTCCCCTAGAGCATTTAGCGACCGTCCTTAACTGGCTACATTATATTGCTTCCTTAATGACGTTACGAGCCATTGGAAGGAAAAGTCCATTTTAATGAAAAATTCTTTGTCTCACTAAGCGGAGATTTGTCGTTTGAAGTGCTCGTATTAGTCACTCATTCTCTAGAAAGCAATAAACCTTCTTATTAAAGGTGTGGACACATCGAAACTTCTTAATGGGCCCAGCCGTTAATCGTGATTGCAATTATCGTCAACCAATATTTGTTTCTTCCCTTTTCTGATTCGTCACCGTTGAAAGTGGAACGTAAGAAATTTACATTTTCCCTCGTTGTTTGCTTCCTTGTCATACCGCTCTAGCAGCCATTAAATTGTTTCCGATGAAAGGGATACAGAGATGCTAAAGTGTAAGCTAACAAAAGATACTTGCGAATGTACATTTTTAATATTCACTATAACTAAATTTCCTCAATTTTCTAACGGAACTAAAACATTAACAATTTTACATTTCATAAAACTTATTTAAGTGTTAATTTGTTAAAGACTTCGAGGAATAACGAAAACATGACTTTAAAATGTCTTTTCTTTTTTTTTTTGTTGTTTTTTTTTCGTGTCAAACCTTAAAACATCTAAGCAAAGTATAAATTGCTTAAAATCGTCTAATGCTCTATCATAGTATAGAACATAACTACCACTCAATAAAGATTCGTAAGAATTTCGCCAATGCTTATGAATAAGCCAAGTGCAAGTGGCATTCCCTTACCATTGATAATGACTTGGCGAAAAAAGCACGTTCGAAAAACGCTTGTTAATACAAACAGAGTACGAAAAAACCGAAAAACGATGGCGGTTGAATACGTGCTTGCTCTTGCTTACTTAAATAACAAAAATGAAAATAAAAAAAAAAAACCTAAAAGCTTTATGTGTCGATTCCAATAAAAAATTTTCAATTTTTTTCCCCCTTTTTTCATAAATGTGAAAAGAAACCAAAACAGAACAGAACAGAACAGAACACAACTGAGCAGAACCAGATGTGTTGAGTATGGTGGTGTATGTAAACCAATCCAAATGAAAAGATGGTGGAACAATACCAATAACAATTTTTATATGCTTAACGAGAAATGAACAAATCTATGTATGCTCTTATGTTCATAAGCAGACATATGTGCGTTTATGTACACATTAGTACTACATATGCATGTACATGTGTTCAATAAAAAAGGTAAAGAATGACTTGAGCGCAGATAAACGTAGTTAACGAAATTGAATTATTAATAGTTAAAGAGAATTTTCATTAAAATTTATTGAAGTCAGTTAAACATGATAAGTTATTGCACGTTAGTCTTATATTGAAGGTTAAAAGAAGCAAAAAAAAAAAAAAAAAAAAAAAAAAAAACGAATGAAAACAACAACAACAACAACAACTACATCAGTTTCCAGCCGAGTTTTATAGAAGCAAGATATAAGCAGACACGAATTCATTCATTCTTTTGCATATATCTATAAATGTAATGCATATGCATGCACATATCCATACATATGCATATATATGTACATTTATTTATAAATATTTCCCTATCATCTCTCCAGAGTATTAAATAACGCAATAGAGACAACCGCAGGGAAACCAATTATTTGTTCGTTCAAATATTCATAACACAATCTGTTACTAAAAAGTTTTCTACGCAAAACTCATGCATGCAAACTTAAGATATAGAAAATATAAATTTAAAAATTTTAAAAATATTTTAAAAATAAGTTACACAACACAATAGTCCAATAAATATCGATTTTCCTTTGCTTGTATATAGATTCAAGGGCAAAATCGTAAAACTACCTAAAGAGACTTTGAATGCTTAGCACAAGAAGAAGATTGGCTTTGGAAGTGGTTGTCTGTCTCTCCGTCCACTTGTCTTTCGGAATTCGTAAATTAGCTGCAACTGAGAGAGAAAGCAAGCACCGTTAGTTTTATCCGATTATCACATATGGTATTTCAATATAAGCATTATCCATCCATAAACACGCCCACAATTGCCGAGATTTTAAATTTTCAAATTTCAAAAAGTGGTTTGAGAATGGAAGACGCATAACACATCTTGGAAAGACGCGAAGTATTTAAGCTTGCTTAGCTTCTTCTCTCCATTCGTCGGTCCATCCGTCTATTTCAATGAAATTTGAGAGAAAGCTGACACTTTTAACTCGTATGGATAACTATCACAAATCGAGCCGAAGGATCAATGTAGACCGCAATTTGCCTATAAGTACACCCGTGATTACATAAAAGCTTAAGTCTTTTTACAGTTTTTAGGATGTACCCATAAGAAATTCAAAATTCGAGAATATATTAAAGCTATCTATGGAGTCTCGTAACCCTTTCACACCTTTGCCGTCTGTGGGTCGGAATATCGTTATATTTATTTTGATGTCCTTTAAGCAGTCATTGTACTGTATCTAGAAGCTTTACTTAGCATTGTAGATATGGCAAGAAAAGCAAACGAAATAGAATTTGAGTCTCAAACACTTCGCTGAACAAAAGTTGAGTCAATTTTCATACGCTTGATAGATAACCAAGATTTCTCCCAAGGTAACCATACCTTGCTTGTTTACTTTTTGTATCTTTTTATGTATATTTTTTCTTTCCACTAACACAACATCTTTGTTTTTTATTGGCCATAAGAGCATTGCATGCATTGACTTTTCGAGATAAGAAAAGTAAAACTTTCTTTAGTACACTGATCCCTATATTTTCACGATACCTCAATCGCTTTATAATAGCTTTTTGCATCCTAGAAATAATGACGAGAAAAAAATGATGATCTGAATTACATTCGATGTGCAACAAGAAAAAGAAGAAAATGTAATTCCCGTCCTCTGTTAATCTATTGGGTTAGCAAATAAGTAATTGCCAATTTCGGTTATAAGTGTCTGTCACTCCCATTTTTATGACACCCGTAAATATTATGATCTTCTTCTTCTTCTTCTTATATATATTAGCTGTCATTCTTACCTAGCTTTACAAATTCCTTGCGTAGATATTTTCTTAGTTTTTTTCTACCTCAATATTAATATGGAGTGCAAAACCGAGCATTTTCGCCATATTTTGCTGTATTATTTCCGGAAAGAACGCAGTGCAAGCCGCCAAAAGGTTACGCGATGTGTATGGTAATGAGGCCTTTAAAGAAAGGCAATGCCGAAATTGGTTTGAAAAATTTTGTTCTGGAGATTTTTCTCTTAAAGATGGCCAACGTTCAGGTCGACCAGTTGAGCTTAATGAGGTTGAAATCAAAATCATCATCAAAGCGAATCGTCACGTAACTGCGCGGAGGTTTGCAGAGTAGTTGAACGTTTTACATACATTGAGAAGCATTTAAAACCGGCCCGTCTCGTTAAGAAGCTGGATATTTGGGTTCCGCAAGATTTGAAAGAAATTTTTTTGACAAAGTGCATCAGCGCTTGGATTGCTTGGAAGCAATTGGTTGGGAATTGATGCTACACCCATTGTATAGCCCTGATCTCGCGCCGTTGGATTAGCCTATTATTTCGATCCCTGAATAACTCCCTTCGTGATAAAACTTTCAATGATGATAACGTTGTGAAATCTCACCTAACTCAGTTTTTGGCCGAAAAGGATCAGACTTTCTACGAGCGTGGAATTTTCAAGTTGTCAGAGAGATGGCAAAAGGTCATCGACCAAAATGGAAAATGCATTATAGATTAAACTTCATTCCAAACAAAAAAAAAATCATTTATTTCATTGAAAAAATCGGCAATTACTTAGTTTCCAACTCAATAATTAGCGGTCGATTACACAAAATTGATGATGAAAAGGCAAAACAAGTAAGAACAATTAAATACCATATATCACCCTACAGTTGTCCATATATCAACTTTTCAAAATTAATCGTTATACGGGAAGTGGTTGAAAAAGCCGTTCAATCTGAACCATTTTCAATGGCATTCGTCCCTGGGCCAAAACACGTCAGTCTAAAAAATTTCACCAAAATATCTTAAAAATCGCCCTATAGGTTGAACATAAAACAACAAAACAGACGGACAGACAGACAATGTTTGATCGATTGAAAAACATTTTCTTGTCTTATGTACATGCGTGCACACTTAATATATCCTTATACCTTGTTTGCCTTTGTTAATATTATAACTACTTATTTTCATGTGTCTGTAATAAACGAACAAAATGAAATTCAGATTTTTTTTCTTTTACCGACAATTTACGGCAAGCGAACTCAATCATTAATTAAATACGTTACAGCTTCTTGCGCTACACAAATCTTCACTTATTTCCGCTATTAAATAAAGTGCTTCTTGCGATGTGAAGGTTTTGTTTTTATAAGAAAACTTACAGAGAAGGGCGACACAAGGACAAGGAATTCTTCACTTAATTTCCTCATGAAACAACAAAAACCAGACCTTGTTGCCATATAACAGCTTATTTTTGAAGAAAACAATTACGTAGGGAAGGGTTCGAGAAGTATAGCTTTGTAGGCCAAATCACTAGATTGAATTAATTTTCATGGTGAACAATAAAATAAACACTTATTTATTACTAAAGATATAAGACGCAAAAATGAAAGGGCGTGAAAAAGCAGATTCAAAAAATGATCCCATTGTATCCAAATATTTTATACGCGTCTCAGGTGCTAAGATATCGATCGTTGTCGGCAAATGTTAAAACTACAAAACTTCTTTCAACCGACTACAATTTTCAAAAGAGATTTTATGCATTACATGATCGCAAAAGTGACCGGATCGAACTGATTTTCGAGACTATATGGCCTTGGGCCATGTTGTGACAATATGTCAAATTTTCTAAAAATGTTTCGAATATTGTAACCATTAGGATGAGCGCACAATTGTTCATCGACGAACACCATATGGACAGACACGGGCAAACTTTGTCTATTCTTGTGACACAAGTGACACAATTATGATCGTTTATCATATTCTCGGACAAACATTACTATTGTGATTAATTTAGCCAGAGAAATAAATTCTAAGACTAAAGTCTTAAAGCACTAGCATCTAAGGCTATCGACTTTATTGAAAACTCTATCGCTCTTGAGTTTTGAAGCCACGAGTATTGGGTTGCCAGTCGAGATCTTTTGCTCATTCGTTCCACCAATCGAATCTCTCTAGATATAACCTAAATATAAAGAACATTTTGCTTCTATGAACGAAACACATTTTAGAATATTTCCTGTTACGCCCTTCTTCACATGGAATCATTAGGATGTTCCCACTTACGCTCTTCTTCACAAGATAGCACGGCTCTGTTGTGGTTTCTTATTCACATGTGAGAATCAAGGGATAAGTGTATTTTTTTTGTGCCTTCTCTGCTTGAATTCCTTGCTGCTTATTATACTCGTAATGTGTGTAGGTGTTGGTACATTTCAAATATAACCAAGTTTGCGGGAACGCCAAACATGAGAACTTTGCACTTGAGGAGACGCTAATCATTTTGTTATTTATGGCTTTACGTTAACACGTTTTTATATTACATTCGAATCGTACATGCAACTACGTGTTTCAGATTAGATAAATTGCAAAAATTCTGTTTGAGTATTTCACCTTGAATATGAAATATAAATTTTTTTTTTGCTTTTCTATCACTAGTCGCCGTTTATAAGTCCTGTTCTTGTATATATTTCACTCATTTGCTTAACTTTTGTTCATTCATTTCGTTCATATGTTTTTCATCAAATTATCAATGATGAGTTTGTGAGTTTATTTGTACCAATAAGTAAAATGATTTCACAAATTGTACTTGTTCCGGTTGCACGTACAGTCGGTTCAATTTCGAGAATCTCCAATAAAAAGTTTTCTTGTTTGCCTATCAAATCTCTTTGTTGGCTATGACTGAGATTTAATAATTCTTCGAATAAATATGTTTGAGTTCTAGTTAGCTGTTTGACGACAAATGTATAGTAACTGGTTGTTAGTAATCGGAATGGAAAGTGAGTCTAACGCAGCAATGGAATAGCGAAAAACACAGTATAGTCGACATAGTATATCAAGCTTTCTTTACATTTTCATCAAGCCATAATAAATGCTGTCTTAGCAAAATTATTTCCTAAGAACACTAGAAACGATTTATTCAGATATTCACTTCATCCACTTTAGACATCCATAAAATTAAAAGATGAAATTCCTCTTTAATAAGAATGTCTGTTGGTATATAAACAAAGCCGTAGGCTGCTGGGGTAATATTCAGATTTTCCTCCTTCACTACTGAATGGCCGGAGAAACAACGCTACAATTTTGTATCGCTTTTTACAATAAGTTCTAAGCTTTGGAAAAAATTTGAAATTTTCAATATTTTGCTTTTGAAGATGTTAGGATTTCTTAATTATCGTCTGTCGGGATAAATCGTAACTCATTTTCACACTTAAAGGTCGGCTACCTTAGCAGACATCGCATGAATTTGTATAGACATACCATTCAAATGATTTAAGAATATTGCAAAATTTCTTGAAAAAGCTATTTGTTCCTAAAAAGACTTTTTCAAAAAAAAAGTGAAGATCAGACGGGAAAAATGTTACGATCCAACCAATTTTCAATAAAGTTAGCTCTTGGACGTAAGGACACACGTATTTCGTCAAAATTTTTAAGAAATTGCGGTAAGCAAGTCAAACACGAGAACGTATCTACAAAAATTAGATGGACTAACGGACACACGTGCTTAACACTGGATCTACTAGAACTTGTCAATTCGAGCAGTAAATTTTATGAATCGTCACAGTCGCAAAAATGAAGACAGAAACGTGAAACTTGGCACAAGCATTGCTTGATCGATTAGAAATACGACACTAAAAAAATGAGCATAACTTATTCACAGGCACGCCCACAATGCAGAAGAAACTTAAACTACCACGAAAAACACCGATGATTTTTTCATATGTTCGATCGCAACTCTTTTGTTCCTGTAAAAATACGTGTACGACATCACATTTGCATCAAAATGACAAAAGTGGGCGTGTCCCAGAGAAGAGAATAAACATATATATATTTGCTGCGTTGTATCATTAAAAATCCATACATATAACATCTAAAGATATCGACTTCTTTCTGCTGAATTAAATCACTTCAGAAAATTAAATAACATACATCCGCACAAACTTAATAATTCATATGCTATAAGGATTGACAATATTTAATTTTTCTTTTTAAACCGGCTCCATGCTACTTCTCTCTACACGCTTGAATCAAATTTGAATCTTCATCTGATCGCTTCAGCGAGCATACGTTCATCTTCGCAATAGTTGGAGAGCATCAGCTTCGCTGATATATAAAGTGCTCATATAAGACTGAATTGTACAACACGGTCGAAAAACCGTTTCCGCATTTGTATAACACGATAAGCGAATGAGACAAAAAATACGTATCGATAAATTTTCACACATTTCTCTCTATCTCGTTTTTTTCCCAAAAAAAAAACATTTGGTTTTCAACAGCCACAAGAATTTGTTGTCATAGAGACATTGTGTTAAGTCTGATTAATAAAGAAAGTTATTTTAAATATATCAAGTAAACTAATCGCTTTAGATGGTAAACGGTTTGTATAACGTAAGAGATTTGCACAATGCTTTTTTTTTTGTTATAAAAAAAGAACACAAAACTAACTTTTGGTATTTTCGTACTTTAACATTGTGACTTTTTAATCCCACCTCCCAACTTATTTAAAAGTTTATAAAAAACAAACCAAATAAAACTAAATCAGTCCATTAGCAAAATTAATCCCAAATTTTTTCATTTATCTACGAAATAAAATTAAAAAAAAAAAAAAAAATGATAATGAGCTTAAAAATGGCAAATATTTTTCAGGATAGTAAATAATTTCGCTGATTTCCTTTCATCCGTTGTGGATTAGTTCATCTGCCAAACACACACTTTGGAAATTTGTTTTTTTTTAAATTTCAATGAATTTATTAAAGAATTTATTATAGAAGTTGTTTATCTTGCAAAAACAATGACGACGTCATCACCTATAAGCTCGCCGCAAGACGTTATGTTTTTCATACGATACCCAAAAGTATCTTAGGTAAGCTTACATCCGATATCCCCTTCCGTAATTTGCAGATCATTAGCAGACTCGCTTAACCTTGAAATTTCAAGGTCGGATGCCATCAGCTAAGCATATTTTTGGTAACTTTCATTCTTCCTTGAACCTTAAAAGACTCTGCGACATTCCGCAGACGAGTGGAAAGATAAGGTTACATAAAAAGAAAAATCGTTGGGACTATGTAAATATATCTTTTGGCAAGTGTTTTCTATTTTAAGTAATGAAGTACGCAAAGTGATTCCCATCATTTATCTTATGATAAATATGATATCAGTAGTACAACTAGAAGAGAATATTATGCAGGTAGAGATAGCTTTCATTCCTTTCATTCTCTTCAGTAACCAACAAAGGAGCAAAAAATATTCACATCTTTCTCATATCAAAAACAATTGAAAATACTGTAGTGGAACAGGGCCTTATACATGTAAAGACTTTGCAGTATAAGGTTCGATATGAGAATTGGTCGAAAGAGCGTTCCGATCCGAACTATTTTCAATAGCGTTCATCCTTAAGCCAAACATAACATAAGAAAACAGAAGACGGACAAACTAGCTTAGATTGATTAAACAAAAGATGAGCCTTTCCCACTTCCTTCAGAGTGTTGCATATATTTGCACAAACTTAGTATTCATTGTGTATCAAAAATGGGTAGGTAGTGGTGTAGGATTTAAGAAGAAAACAGTATCCGTAAAAGATGAAAAGTGAGTAGAGAAACCACAGGCATTCATAAGCAGATATTAATGGCCAACAAAGTATTCACCGATTAAAACCAAGGAACCGGCCGCGCTGCCTCTGACAGCAGTTAAGCCATATTAGATGTATGAAAACATACACATATATGTATAGAAAAAATGCTCTATATATTCTCTGTATACATATTATGCAATATATATGTATGGTGCAAGAATGGACTTTAAGAAAAATTTTTTTTATATATCTCTTCTCACATGGCTTAAATGAAAAACGTTTTACTTTGTGTACTTTCACACGTATTTACATATCTGTGCCTCTGTGCTTGGCATTCTATAGAGCTGGTGTGCGAATAAAAAATGAATTACCATATGTCGTATGCCATATGCATCGTCAGCTGACAAATACACGCGTGTACACGAAATAACAGTAAAATAACAAAAGCGTAAGCAAATAAATAAGTTTTAAGTTTTTAGTAGTGTTTCTCAAAAGGTCGTGCCAGGCTAACATATACATATACAACAGGCTTCATACTCTTTTTCGCTACGAGTATATATATATATATATATATATATTTATATATATATACAGACATCCATGTAAAAGTAGATAGTGTTTTGAGAGCAGCTATATATGTGTTAGACTTACAACGACCAAGAACATGAAGTCCACACATGGCACACATAACGTCCTCTTTTCTAATATATTTTATGGTTACAGCCAGAAACAAAAAAAAAAAAAAAAAGAAAATATCATCTAAAAAAGTTAAGCTTTTTTAAACTACTTGACTTACATACACACTCACACATATATAGGCGGATACTTGCTTATACACTTGTCAGATACAAATAAAAGTTCATAAACAGTTTCCTTTTTCACAGACAATGTGTGTGTGTGTGTGTGTGTGTGTGTGTGTGTGTGTGTGTGTGTGTGTGTGTGTGTGTGTTAACATTACTTTTTTCGAAACGTAATCCTTTCTTTTTTAAATCAAAAAAGATAAATACATGCACTTAAGCACTATGTAACTGTGTCAGGCTTTCCTTTTGAAATGTTACACACAAATCAGTTATTCATATATACAGGGAATTAGTTACCTGCCCGTCCACAATTTATTCATCCATCCTAGCCCCATCCATACATTTTTATTTACCAACACCGTTGATTGCTGTTGATATGAGAATATTATACAGCGTCTGGACATGTGTGATGATTGTATGTCCGAGTGACTGCCTAGAGTTATGAGAAACGTCTTCATGCGCATCGTCGGCAACGCAATTGAAATATAACGCGTTAAGGAGTATCATCACCTGGTGGGTTTTCTTTTTCCGTATTTTCTCTTTTATTGCCTGAAACACTCTATTAAGCCACTGCATGGTTGCATGAAGAGGGAAATTTCAAATGCCCCGAAAAGTTTATTTTTTTGCATAGAAACGTAGAGTCCATCGAAAAATTTGAGGACTACAAATATCAATTGCGGCAGATGGGAAAAAAATGTTAAGTCATTAAACCAAATGAAATGATGATGAAAATGTCGCATCTTAAAGGTAAAGCAAAGTGATTTTTTTTCAATTAAAACTCAAAGCTTTGAACTCGAAAATATATGTCATAAGCTAGTCGTATCCTCCTTTCTGTTTGTTTCAACTTTTACCTCATCTTGAAATCTTAGCTTCAGCTTCAAAAGAAAATTCTTTTAAGGAGTTTTTCATAAGTTAAAATCTTTTGATTCCATAATTGATGTTTGAGCACTTGTTCCCAAAAAAATCAAATCTGCACGACTTTTTTTTCAAGCTATCAAAACACTCCAGTCAAATCCACACAATCTCTTTTTCTTTCTTGAATCAAGGACAGTAAAAAATGGGGAAATTCTTAATCCTACGTGGGCCATGACGGAACAGCAAGGGAGATCATTGTTTTCCGAAAAGCTGCCATGCCTTGTTTTAGTATATATTTTAAGGTTTTCTTTGTAGACTTTCATACCACACATTGCACGCCCTCTATATCAAGGGACGGACCAACTCTCCTTAATATGCAGAGCGCGAACACCGATGGGCTCTCAACCATAAGCTACAACATGATTGAGCTGATCACCAACAAAAGCGAAAAGAATATCACATTCCAGAGTGCTTAAGTGTGTAATAATCCTCGACTTTATAGAACAAGCGCTCATGCCCACTACATTGCTTCCACAATCTTCGGATAGCATCGTTGTTACTGTAGTTTGTGCTGTAGGGTCTTACGTTAAGTCTTCGAAAGTGCTTTGACACTTTCTTTAGAATATTTGTGTTTATTTTGGATAGGAAGTACTCGGAGCCGGATATGAGAGTCACTCATGAGTTTTTTGAACGAAAGATACGCATAGCATTATGCAAACATTCAAAAATTAATTCTTTTTTTCTTAGTGGTAGCTAAGCTACTTTTGGGGAGCGACAAGTTGTATACGCACCTGACATTCTTCGAAGACAACTCTTATAAGGCGGTTAGCAGACAATATAAGTCATCCTCACCAGCAATCTGAAGTTTCCAGCAGATAGCGATCTGGCTCCAATGCAAACATGCGAATAAATATTTCATATCTTAGATTAGTGTCTCTTAATGCCCACAAGCCACAGCTTGTTTTCTGTAGCAGTTGTGTTTCACATTTTTTCTCTAAGTGTGACTAAGTTATAGCCATTCGCTTATTTGTGAATGTAGCTGTCATTTTAAAGTAAAATTCATTTCTCAGGGGACGTCTCCTATAGGTATAGCAGAAAAAAGAGAAGGTAACAGGGAGCCACCTTACATAGTTTATTGAATATATGCGCAATTAGTAAGTGTTGCGGCTTTGCCGACTGAGCATTCAGCATTCACTATTACTGTCAAATTGCACTGAGGTTTTCACGCACGAACACCGACTTCATAGCTGCAACTCTTATCAATCTGACTATACGGCAGCAAACAAGCTTCAGCTGCCTGAATTCTTAGAAAGATGATTGCTCCAAAAATAGGATGGGAGACAGACGCGACCTGAGGGACGGAGAACTGGATAGAAACAGATGGACATAGACTCAGAATTTTATGCTAATCACGACTACATTCATATATGCAGAACGTAACGTACGAGCAGCGGAATATACCTAAGGCAAAGGGAGTTGAATGGCGATATTCGAAAAAGGTAATCGAACAAAATTGTGTGAGGTATCGCGAAATACACAGAACTCTTCCTCCACGCGGCTTTCCTTCACCCGATTTTATCAATAAGACCAAATGCACCTTTTTTACACGAATTTTTTGTTTTACAAAAAATCCCAAAAAAAAAATTTTTTTAATTCCAGTTTTGACAGAGCCTTACACAAACTTATATATGCATACTCGAACTTTATCTTCTTTCTTCGTTTGAAACGAGCCCGATCGTTGTGGCATATCTAGGAATATTTGACGCATCTCCTGATGATAGCTTTCTTGGTCAGGTCCGAAATAATCTTGCGCACCCGTTATCTACAAGTGATGAAAAGTCGCGAAAATGATTTTTATTCCTATTTACAATTTAAAGGTTTATATGCCGTAGTTATGGACTGAATTTTTGCTAATATTAATTTTTTTTTTCACAAAAATGGATTGTTTTGGTTTTTGTAGATATATGTGTTGTGGATTTCATTATTACATTTTCTGCTCGGTTTTTTGCGGAAATATTTATTTCATCTTACACGATTTTTTAAAATAGTGGAGAAAAAATCCTCAAATTTACCATATATCGTATATTTGTTTTTGCACGGTTTTCGAATAAAAAAAGATTTGGATGTGATATAACTCTAGTTTCTGTATATAAGTTTGTTTTAGACTTTGTCTGTCGTTTTATTCTGTAAATAGTCTTTCAATCTTGTAAGTACAATCTGGGGAATAGGAAGACCTATAAAATCCAAAAGAGAACTTTTCATAAATTCTTGACATTTAGGCATAAGGATATGATTTAGACATAACGTACCTTTACGATTTCTAAATCGAATTCTTAAGTGTTCACTTTCTTCGGTCCTGAATATAGACCGCTTTCTCCCCTTTCATTTAACCTACCACTTAAACGGGAAAGACAAAAGAACTTAAAGAAAATCTTTTTCTCCCCACCAAAATTTATTTATAATAATTAACTAATTAGAAAGTTTTAGGACATTATACGAGTATCAGAGAGAAACCTTTTGACATAAACTAATTGCGGTAGAAAGACTCCTTCATATAATTCTAAATAATAGCATAATGTACCGAAAACTTTATTAAAAACTTTTACAAGAATTTTTTACTGACAACCTGTCTAAACAATTCGTAGTTAATTTGCAATAACATTTACAAAAAAAAAAAAAAAAACTGCGCACAAAACTCTACAGAAAGGAGAAGCAACAATAAAATCCACTTGGGCACATAAAGCGTCTTAATTTGTGAATGATTCAGTTTTTCATTTTTTTTTTTTTTTTTTTCGTTCTGTCTATGTAGGCACAGCGGCAATAAGAGCGACCCCTGTATAATTACATATTTCAAGCAAAGTATGTAGAGGCCCACGTATATATATATATATATGTACATACATCGGTATGCATATGAGTGTGCGTATCCCGACGTACGTATATGTGTATATAATTTGCAAAAGTTGGTCAAGTGACGAAACCCTTTAAAGCACTCTCGGTAGTTTATGTTATAGACGGGGAAGTAAAAAGTTTTCCTTTATGGCTGGCTTTGTTGTTTCAGTAAACGTCAAAATATTTAAATTCTTAAACTTATGCATGTGTGTAAGCATTGCTTTTTAAGTCTCACTGTAAAAATTCGAATAAAGGAGTGTTGCTTGGCATATTTATTATATGCATTCACTAGCGACAGAGAGAGCAAAGGGGGGCGTCATAAATATTTTCTCAGTCAATTTGTTTATAAAATTAAGAAAAATTTTTCATAATTAAATCAGTAATGGGTCGCCTTTTACATGTAAGAATATTGCAATAAATTTTTTCCAGTCTTTCTGAAAACTTTTTTCACGTCTTTAAAGTAAAGTCTTGGAGTCCTTTTTTTTTGAATACCAACATTTTGTCTAACGGGTTTTTCACACTCTACTCTTTTAGTAACTAAGCACAAAACGCCGCCGGATAATTAGTAGGAATAACTTCGTTTTGATACCCACTACAAAACAATGGTGAATATACTCATTTTATCATAATGTTTGCAACACCCAATAGCAAACTTCAGAGACCCTATAAAGAATATATATATTCTCGATCAGTATGAAAATTTGAATTGATTTCGAAAATATGAATATACTCGCAGCTCCAATTGATGTGATTTTTTTTAAACCTAACTAAACGAATCTTTATATGAGACAAATATTTTGAATCGATTCATTTCCCTTAGCTGGAATGTCTCTGTGCACCGAATTTCATTAACGTATTGCGATCTGCAGGTTTATACATGAAAAGGCATCATGCAGACAGATGGGCAGATATTAAAGCTTTAAAGTGTACCTAGACCTTAATAGTTCATGAAAGCACGGCAGGAACATCTATATACGCGCTCAAGTGAACAACCTCAAGTGAGGTATCTTTCGCACTTAAAAGCTTCATCACATTTATTGAGCTGTTGTGCGGAAATTTCCCAAATTTCAAATTAGATAAAATTTGCTTTTAGTACTTTTTTATTAAATGTTTTCCCAATTGTCGAACACTATTAGTGTGAGTCCGTGCTGTAGAAGTGCCGCGTTATACGTGAACCGTGCTAAAGTGAGTCCGTGGATAAAACTGGTGCGGTATACGGCGGTTACGCGTACTTAAGTTGATTCAAGATATGATCCTAAACGGATTGGCATTAAAAAAGTATTCTCAAAAGTTCTTCTGGATGTCATATATATCTGCATTAATTTGGTGTACACTGTACTCTAAGCGGCGTAGAGCATAGGAAGTGAAAAATAATATTTGAGACTTTTCGTTTATTGTTAGCCGATCACGTTTATTCGCGAAGATGAAACTCTTTTAACCCCTTTTAAGCATCTTCACCGAGCTTTTGTCATTATGGTGACATTTTTGAATTTTTTTGTTTTCTTCGGTTTCTCTTCTATCCATCTAGAGGAGAAGTGTTTATTGTCCCTTCCATCGGTTGCAGGCAATTTTTTCCTTGAAGATAAAGTAAAGACAATAGACTTATCCCCGAGTTTGACGAACATAAGCTTTTCATTGGCGAAAATAAACCGAATCAAAAATTTCCAATGGTCAAATCATATATTTATAAAGCCGAGTGTACAAAAGTACGCCGATTTTTCCGAAAGAATTTCATACAAATTCCTTTTTCAATATTAGGTCATATTCAAAAGATGCCGCGCTTTTTTCCGCCATTTCGAGCTTCTTTTTGTAGCCTGCTCTTTTCAAATATTTCCAAACTGTCATGTGGTCGATGTATAGTGTCCCCGCTATGCGCTGATTTCTTGCATGCTCGTCTTGCTCCATGAGTTGCGAAATTTCATCGACATTTTCAGTGACTGCGAAATACACCTTTGACATCGAAATTGTCAGAAAGGAATCAAGCAAACCACTACTGGGTCCTTCATTCGCTCATAACATTTTCACCGCACACTTCATAAACTTTTTTTTTGTTTTGAAGCGTTTCTACTTTTTTTGTAGTCATTTTTGTGTATTTCTTCAATTAGTTCACTCATTTTCAAATCAATATAACCTTTCACACGAACAAGGAAGAAGAAGAAGAACTCGCTCTGCACGAAAAATATAAACTGAAATTTCACCTTTTAAGCACATGTTCGTTTGAGAAAATCAGGTGTGTGTTGCCCGATATATACGCATCAATAACATCCCGCGTAAAAAACCGCAATAATTTCCAACAATCACAGAAAACTCTTTAACGTGCAAGCTTACAATACGAGCGACATGAAAATTCTACTAGAGTCACTTAACCAGAAACATTTGCATCGATAATCAAAGGGAATGTCGTTATAAAATAAAAATTCCCGTTATTTTCTGAACACAGCACTATAAGACAACCTTCGACAACGTTTTCAAGGCGTTTCCATTAGCATTGCCGCTATTGTTATCGCATTTATGTAAAAGCAGGCGCATAAGGTCACGGACAGATTCACTCAGACTCTGAAGGCATTTAAAAATAAAAATTATCAGATCTTTCGTAGGGGTTCCCCTCAATACAAACGGAGAACAATAAAACTTTTGAGATCGGTGTAGAAGCTTGTTGAAGTGTAAATACTAATTAAAAACAAAAGGAAATATATTTGCACAACATCCATATGCTCAACTCATCTCATACATATGCAATTTAAAGTTTTCTACTTAATTTTTCCAACTTTGCTTTCTTTTTTAACAATTCATCTACTGGTTAGGTTAGGCAGGCCAGACTAACTGCATATGAGTAGTAAGCATGACTTTGCTTCTGTGTATAATATGATGATTTTATCGAAATATTTTATGAGGCGACTGTGGGAAAAAGCAAAAAAAAATAAATAAATAAAATGAAAAAAACTAAATAAATAAAAAATGAAAAAATATCATCATATTATATGTTTTCCTCCTCGTTGACTTTTTCATGTGCACACTAATATGCAGAAACTTATATGCACACATTCATATACATATATCCATATATATATATATATAGGAATTTAGAAAATTGAAGATACATCCTTCGACTGTTATATCATTCCGGCTCTATCGCACATCTGTACAAATTCTTTATGTTTATGTCGTATACATGTATGTAGATGTCGTCGCATCCTTTCCTCGGCTTGTAATTGAAAAACGCAATTTACTGCTTGTGCCAACCAATCGCACTACCGACATCCTGTATATCTCAGCAGTTTGCACCTTACGTCAAAATGAGGTAAGCGGCATACCAAGAATTAGGAAAAGAAAAAAAATAAAAAAAAAAGCAGAAAAAAGTTCACATTATCGTAGAGAAATTTCCGTAAAACATTTATATTGAAGAATAAACAAGACACACAAGGCAACGAAAAACGAATATATTCTAAGGAAGCTGTCAGAGATATCTTACATCAAAAACGTATTTACATATGCATTGCATATCTTCGTCTGCTTTCCTCAATATCAAAAGGTTGACACTTCAAATTAAAGGAATTTCATTTTGATGCATGCCCTCTCATCCGCCCTTTAATATATGAATAAATACATAAGTGTTGGCAGAATTAGAATAATTCTGCAAAATTGTTTAGTTTCTCTTCCATGTTAAATTCATCAAAGATAAAAAGCTAGAACAGGTGAGAAATTCCTGAATACATCACAGAGGTCGGCTAACTAGCATACTTTAGCAGTTTTGGAAGTTTTAAAGTTTTCCAAAGGGCATGCTCTTGTAGCGTGGCTATGACAAATTTATTCGAAGAGTCAATAATGGCCTAGCAGATGAATGACAACCGATGAGCTTCACTATTAAGAAATCAGTAATCAATGGTCCATGTCCATTATATATATATATATATATATATATCTTCACATATGAGCATATGTTTTTGGTGAGATGGAAAACCATCAACAGGGCAGTGCGAGACTTTAACCCGCTAAAACTTAGCCCTCCTATTCCCTACCCTGTAGCATGACCGTTTAGGTATACCTTCACAGGAAGGGTAGCCGTTTAGGCACTACTTAAAAGCCTACGTTGACGTTCCTCGTGCCTTTGTTTTTTCGTAATGTTGCGGCGAACACTCCTACCGCCTTCCATATTTCCGGGTCGTGCAATGCATTTGTCACGTGATTGTCGGGGAGAGGTAACACTCCAATTTCCGTCTGTAGTCTCTGTCGTTCGTTATGGTATTTCGGACAGACAAAGAAAACATGTTCATCGTCTTCGTTGGACTTATAAAAACTACAGAATGGGTCCTGCTCTATTTTAAACCTATACAGATATGATCCAAAACAACCATGGCCACTAATTAGCTGTGTCAAATAAAAGTCCACCTCTTGTTCCATGAGGAATTAGTTAGATTCATACAAAAGATCGATTGTACGCTGGGTAGATACAAATGCAAGCATACCTGCCTGGATCAAGGGATTACAGTGAAGGTCGAAAATTGTAAAGAGAATCTACGTTTGCTGTTAGAGGTCTTGATGAACTTCTCGCTCGCAGAGCGAGCATTGTCATTGTCATTGCCGCATCAAGACCTTTTTAATACCTTCCTCTATCCTTCTCCTGTACCCGTTATATCAAATTTAAATTTCTGTTTCATCTACAATGTAAAATGTTATGTCTAATCCTACCTATTAACCATGCGGCATTAAGAGGCTTTTCCCTAATTAGGTAACAATGGAAAAAAATTAAATATCGTTTATCCACTTCAGTGAACTCAAGCAGAAATACGCTTTTAATCCCGGGAAATACTACTATTATTGTTTTACGTAAACATTTTCAAATTTAATTTTAAACTTTTTGCATACTTATATGCACGTGCAAGTAAAATCCTAAATAAAGCTTGTATTTATTTAGCAAATATGTTGTATATAGCATTTATTTCCTGAGTTGAAAAACTCATTTTCAGCATTTTCGTTCTTTTTTAACTTTTTTGCTAAAAGCTACACACAAGATGGCATGTTGAAATTGTCACAACTTCTAAACATAGTCGTAATAGATGTATATATAGATATATGTATCTATATATATATATGTATATATATATATATATAGCAGATGTGGAACTCGGAAACCGGAATTTCCCCTAGATGGCTGTATATGATTAATGGCAAACTGCACCGTTGGTATCATTTTCTTATTGACCTTTGACATCTGCAACTCACAGCAATACAAATTTCATTCAGCAGCGTAGTTTGCAAGAGCGTTGTACATGTCGAATATTGCGACAAGTAGAGAACATTTGCCGACAGCATTAGATTTCCTTCTAGAACAATACAAAGGGAAGTTGTTGTTGCATCGTATCGCCACTGGCAAGAGTTCTTGCCGCGAATTTCGTGAGCAATATAGCGATGATCTGATGGGACCAGAAGGTTCTGCTCTGTTATTATCCCTTGAAGTCTGTGAAAACGGCTAATACCAACGACAAAACGAGGAAATTTTTAAAGACATGGTCTTAGCTATATAATCTAAAACTCGCCTCTTATCGAATCTGTAGCCCGTCGCCCTAAAATTTGACATAGAGAGACATAAATGTATAGAATGACATATGTCAATGTAAAGCCATCTATACATATATATAGTACATGGTGTGACAACTGACTTTATCTAATAACTATAAAAATGAATACTTATAACTTATAATAGATCGATTAATAGTCGATGGGTCTGACAAGAAGAGACATGTATTCCCTACAATTTAACTTTGTTTCTGAACATAATCTTCTAAAGAGTGATACAACCAATCCGACGCTTGTCTACCATTTCAATGCCCTTTTTATGAAATCTTGTGAGTAAATATCTCTATAGTACGCTTCGATTAACGCAATTCCTTCACTGTACCCTAAAACATCCTCTTGAGATTAAATAAGCAATAATCGCGGTGGTGACCATGTCGGAAAAGCATGGGGCCAGTAATTCAAACGTCATTTCAACCAATTGTGCCACAGTAGCCATCGTCCCATGGCAAGACGCATTTATTTCACTCTGACTAAACGTGGTATCCGTTGGGAACCTAGCTTTTTTTGCTTAAGTTTTCATAGAAAATATTGAATATGCTGCCCATAACATCGTTAGGATGTCGGCTATATTTTACTGCTTTACTGCATCTTCAGAATTGTTTTTATTTTGACGTTTTTAGCTCTTATCTGCATCCACTGCATTCGTTCGCTGCTTATCTTAAAGTCGACAAATGGTTGTTGTCGACAGAAGATTATCACCATAACAATTCTCAAGTCAATGCTGTGTTTGAACGGTGTTTTCTCCCCATCAAACAGCAATGTTTCATCAACTATCATAATGACGTAATGCCGTATGTAATGCCATTAAACACTATTACACATTCAGTTGTTGTGCCAATAACATAAAATTTTGACACGCCTCTTCAAAGGGTTGAAACTTTTTAAAAATAACATGGATGTTAACTTGATTTCACGAACAATCCATTAAGAACCCATTTTATCTACTTGCGAATATGAAACAAAATTTCATTACAATCAATTATCTGAAAATTGAATAGAGAAGTCTATGGTCGGCGCTAAGACGTTAAAATTGTTTTGGCCACAAACTTTTAAAGAAAGCTTTGTCGGGATTTTCGCAACAATATGGGCCATTGAACTACAATAAATCGAAATAAATCGAAATGGAACCACTGTAGTCAGACAGCAGAGTAGAAGAAGAAGAAGAAGAAGAAGAAGCAGAGTAGTCGGACATGGCCCGCCATTAGATTTTCCACATCATTCTACATTTATTCATATAACAACTTTTTAAAACGAGGCTTTATAAGCGAAGTACTGATCCGATCCAAACCGTCTGCAACAACATTCGTCCTTAGACCTAAACAAGTTAGTGTAACAAATTTCACCAAAATATCTCAAAAATTACGGCCTGTAGATTGCATAGAGAAAGGTTAGTCTACTTCAAGCCGTGCTGGGTGTTTCATACATTCGCACAAACTTAATGTACCTTTGCACCACAGGTTAACACATTATAGTCAGACGAAAATGCCCATGAAAACTACTATGTCTTGATTTAGTTTGGAGGTAAAATTACAATTCCAGCTGAAGGCATACTTTCTATGGCACCTTTGTGTTGTGTGGTGATGATTTGGAAGCGATCGTTCCCAGTAATACGTAAAGGATATGCTATTTGACAATTATCAACTCGTTGATCTTATCGTTGCCTTTATAACATCATCGTCATGTCATAAATTATATATAAATTACATAAAATTGATAATAAAAACTTCTTCTTCTTTCTTCTTTTTAATGAAACTTTCCAACAAAATCTGTGATCTACCCGTAACTATGAAAATCTATTTTATATATATATATATATACATATATACATATATATATATATACATATATACATATATACATATATATACCCATGCATGCTTTTACTCTAATGGAAAGTGTAATATAACCAACGAAATGATGGGCAATTTTTTCAAATGTCTATTAACAACTCATCATCTAATACAAACAACAATCTTAAACGTGAGCTGCAACATCAAAGTAAGATTTTATAATAGCTGTCGTGAGATACCGCGTAGTCTAGTAGATGAGAAACGTGACTAAAAGTGGCCAACAGTAGATCGTACTTTAATTACGATTGGCATGTGGCCGTAGATCAGTCACGGTTCAACCGCAGTCATACATCTCTTTACATGGGGCCCCCCTTTACCCCCTCTACCACTACCTTTTTCTCTCTGTCGATCAACTTGTTTGTATACATACATATAGGGAAAACCCCCCATATCATAGTAGAAAAAAAAAAATGAATTAAAATTTGTTGATTCTACAGCTGATTTTCGAAGCATTCTTTCCAAACAAGAAAAGGAAACCAAACCAATCCTCGCCAGATCTTGATTCTTATTTTCAGGAAATTTTTGAATTTCTCTTTTCCCCCCCTCCCCCCTTTCTCGCACTCTCTCTCTTTCTCTCTCACTTCTTTTTCTTCTTCTTCTTCCTTCTCTTCTTTCTCTTGTTCTCTTATACTTTTGCGTATAAGAACCCATACGTTACACAAATTTTTGTCTTATCTACCGCCTGACCTTAAAGACACTGGCCGAGCTAAAACCTATAAAGATAGTGTTAACTTCGCGCGGACTATAAAATCATAAAATTATTGCCTTTATGGGTTAGTAGTAGTACCTTTGACATCTAAAATTTTATGTCAATACATTCACTACTCGCTACTGAGTTATGCGTATTTTTATAAACACACACAAGTGAGTGTTTCGATTTTTATCATGTCATGGCAACAATGACAGGACTTCGCGAAACGCATCACTACATGGAATTAAATATGAATATATGCATATGACAAGGAAACAAAACTGCGTCAAAGTCGCTCAAAATGCGAAGTCAAGTTGACAGGCCATACCGTTAAGCAGCAACATTATTTGAGTCTTACAAAGACGACAAAGGCAAAGGAAACGCACATTATTTTTGAATTCCAGCATTAAAAACATTGATCCTTGATCCTGGTCTTAAATCGAACAAAAATAACTGATACAGAAAGTTATAACTTGATCCATAGAGTTTGCTTTATTGACCACACAGATCAAATTAGAAAAGAAACGGGACTAGTCATCCGTAAAACAGTTTAATAAACTAACAATTAACCATTAAATGCATATTGTTGCCAATTGTCTACATTTCGGTTTCACTTAATTTTGAGGGCTAAGAAGGAACAATCCTATATACATATACGTAGGCCTTTTTTGATGGCGGTGGAACGACGCCATGAAATTTAAAAATGTTAAAAACTCCTTTAACAAACGAACCGCCAATTGACGCGCCTACGCAAGGGCAACAAGAAAGCCTCGTTATTATTGAGGCAATCGAGTGCTCGGTATTCGTCTAAAGACTTGTATGTCTTTTATTTCGCTTTATTTTATTTTAATATTTATATCCATAACATTTATTGGCAATGACAGCTTAACAGCCATTTATTTACAACAATCAAATCGCTAAAAAAAGCAACAAAAAAACGGAAAATTAAATAATATAAAAAGCACAACAACAACAACAACAATATCTTTGTAGCTTTATTGCCTGAAACTGACGTTAACAAAGCGATACAGGTGTAAAACTAAAATATTAAATTATTTATAAGCGAAAATACTAAAAATAAATGCATTTTTTAGTTGATTTTTTCTTCTTCTTCATTATCAGCTTAAAATGTTCAAAACGATTTAATCTGAACAAATTAATTTGTTTGTTATTAAATATTCCGATTAATTCAATTAATTAGATATGTTTTGTTGTAAACCATAAACTCCTTCTTCTTAGCATGAAAAGGCGGGGGAAAACAAAAAATTAAATTGTCTTCAATTCCGATTGCTATTACTCCTCTACTACTACTATTACTACTACTACTACTACTACTAATGCAACGTGTTGCGGTTTTTTCCATTTCATTTTCACATGAACACAAAAAGCATTTAATTGCTCTTTCAATGCAAATAATTTTCATTACAAATTTTTCCAGCTCCTTTACTTTAACTATATAAAAACGAAAATAAAAAAAAAAAAAAACAAAAACAATTAATCATTAAAGCAAAAAAAAAAAGGAAATATTTAAATTGCTCACAAAATATTAACAATAACGAGTTCGAACAGTTTACCGTTTGTTTTGTACATTTTGTGTGTGCGGGTTTGTGTATGCAATAATAGGATTAAGTGAATGAAAATTGCTTCTAGCAACATTTTCATTCTCATTAACTTTTTGCAAACACATTCGAATTCACACGCATGCACGGCCGAAGACACGAAAAAAATATGAATAACTCTTCACTGAAGTGTGTTCACTTTGACCAACATAGCCATAAACAGGATAAAAAGTAGAAATGTTGAAAAAAAAAAAAAAAAGCAAAAATTTTGTAAATGAATGAAATATTGCGCATAAATTGGTTTAAATGATGCTTTTTATATTTAGCTTCAGTCTATATATAGAGTAAATCATGTGTAGGGTAAATGAAAATTGCCCACGAAGTCTGTTTGCATATAAATTTCAAAGGGTACTTTAGTTAATAGTTGAATAAAAACGGGCAATTATGCAATGTAACTTCATATACGAGGCGTTTACTTTAAAAGCAAAAGACTCTCAAGCTCGTTCTCCAAACAAAATAATAAAAAATAAAAAAAATTAAGGAAACAACTTTAATATCTATAACATTAACATTTCCGCAATTACTTTTCATTTTGAGGTAATTTAATGGGTGCTTGCATGTATTTTGATCAGCAACATTTGCTACCATCGAATGAAACTACTGCTGCAGATGGCTGCCGAAGTCCATCAAACAATTTGAACGATGCATTGTTGCATAAAAGATCGGCAATTAGCGATTAACAGACGCGAAGTCATTCCTTTGCATGACCTCGGCCTTTCCTCGGCCACATGTTGCAAGAGTAGTCAAGGATACATTGTTGTGGCTCGTATGGGAAATTCTGTCGCAACCCAATGTGCTCCAGAGACATAACGCCTTCTGATTACCATTTGTTCACACCGGTGCAGTATGCCTTCCGCTGGTACACGGTTTCAAAATGCTGAAGAAGTGTGAAAATAGATCAATGATTGGATTATTGCCAAACCAATATCGTTTTTTCGACGCGGTATCGCCCTGTTACCAGAAAGATGGGAAAAAATGGTGTATTGTACCAATTTTTCTGAATGAATGCCTTTTTCAAGTAAACAAGTGATCAAATTACAAGCAAGTACCTAACATATAAATTTTTGGTCGGTTACAGATTCGGAATACACCTAAGCATGTCCATCTGTCTTTCCATCTGTGGTAAACATTCTCCCGTTCTCAATGAATGCCTTTTTCAAGTGAAAAAATGATCAAATTACAAGCAAGTACCTAAGATATAAATTTTTGGTCGATTACAGTTTCGAAATACACCTAAGCATGTCCGTCTGTCTTTCCATCTGTGGTAAACATTCTCCCGTTCTCAATGAATGCCTTTTTCAAGTGAAAAAATGATCAAATTACAAGCAAGTACCTAACATATAAATTTTTGTCCGGTTACAGATTCGGAATACACCTAAGCACGTCCGTCTGTCTTTCCATCTGTGGTAAACATTCTCCCATTCGCAAAAATCGCGTACACAATTGCGAAAAAAAGTTTGGAAATGGCCCAAACAGGTCAAAAAACACGCCCACAAGGCCCGCAGGTCTTTACAACCAAAGGGGAGAACACCTTTGTTTTCCGCATTTGTTGGTCGTTGCTCATAAGCTACAATAGCTGCGTGATACAAATTTTCATAAAATTATTTTACAAAAGTCGAAAAAATCAACCCACATCCACCCAATATTTTTTATTTCAATCTTTCGAAGGTTAATTCCATTCAATTCCATTTTTTCAAAGAAAGCGGCACATGCTTATTTGATTCTTGATTTGAGTTCTCTCTGCTTTTATATTATATTACGAATTCTTGTTGTTTAGTAATGACCTCGACAGACAAGTCTTCCTTTTAGCTTGGAAAAAAGGTTCCCATAAGAAGAGTTTTTTTGTAGTTTCGCGACAAATTTTGCTTTCATGGCCCTCTCATGTGCAAAATATTATTTACAATCAGCGTCATTCTGACGTTGATTCCTCATTTTTACAAATTTTTCCAATCCTCTCATTAGTAATGAATGCGCTCTCGTATCATATGAGCTTTAGTTTTAATATATTCCCTGGAAACGTGTTTAACATACTACACACAACTTTTGCTTGTGGCATTGTATTGTTACGAAAAACACTTTTTTCATATACTCAGTGCTTTATTGCATGTAATTCCGCATTTAACAAAAAAAAAAAAAATCAAATAAAAAATTGACGAATACACTGCACTGAGAAACTTGTTGTCATAAACAAAACAAAAATCAGTTCGATATGAAAGAAAAAATCTTAAATTGACATTTATTTATTTCCAAGAGGTTATGACCTTTGTTGAAAGGACATGCAACGCTTACGCTTATATTTAAACTTAATTTTATCGTTTTTTTTTTTTGCTCATTTAAATCCAGTAAAGAAGGACATAACAATGGACACACGTTTGGTTGAGTAATTGAGTTTATGTCGTAACTTATAACTAACTTAAAATAGTACATAGCACTGCATTACTAATTGACAGTTGTACAGATCAACTAACGATGTCATATACCAGATGTGTAAACATCAAACCGGAATTTTTTATATCATTAGGTATTCCTACGGGTTTTTTACTACGAAATGAAATAATTTTTTATCCTATATAAGGAATAAATTTGTTGTTTTGGATAAATTAAGTTTTTTCTACAATCTCATGAATCGTTATATGTCGATCGGCTTCAATTATAACCTTTAGTTGGTCGTCGCCAATGGTGTTTGGCCTATGATAAAGCTTTCGGTGAAAATTTCCCGAACGAAATTTGGCAAACCAACTTTGGCCAACGCGTTCTGCTTCAGCATTAGTTCCACACATAGAACATATTTCTCTATGTGCCTCTACAGCTCTCTTATCCCGATTGAAGTAAAATATATCTTATAAGCTCACTTTGATCCTCCGCCTTTTTCTTACGTCCCACTTTGCAAGTTTTTTTTACAGAATAAGCTTAAGCCTGCTCTTCATAACTACATGTATCTTTAATCCTCTATGCAGCTTGCTAACAAAAAAGTTATTTTAACCTGTTGTCCGCAAGAATCTTCCGGACTACCTAATATTATCATAACTTCGCGCTATCAAATGGCGTCTTGTTTTTTAGTTTTGCAACACACAACAATGCAAAAATTCCGATTTTATATTTACGTACCTGTTGTATCTTCTATGGCCAAAGAGGAATAAATTTCTCATTATCATTTATCAGAATCAGAATCAATTGTCTCTGTCTGTCTGAACTAAGGGTTCCCATAGGTCCGTGTGTGTGCTGCTTATTTAGTACAAGTTAGGTCTTAGACTTAAACGACAATAACGAACGATTACCAATTGTTGTTATTTTCGTTAAAAACTTCATGGCTAAGGCAAGCAAGCCCAGGTCGACCGGCTCTACTATTGATTTTTCCGTAAAGAAATATATTTTGGGATTTATTCTAGAAATATCCAACCATTGCTTGGTTGAGGCCTTCATAACCTGATGCAGTAACGAAGTATTTTCCTTTTATTAATTACTCTCGACTTTTCTCAATCTGCTTTGATTATGTGATTACTCTAGAAGGCCATAAAAAACCCAATTTTTTGTTTTCTGTGATCGAGCAAACCATGTTGACAAGTCCTCGCTTATAAAACAAGCAGACTTGGGGAGTTGCCCCGACAAATAGCTTATCCAAAATTCAAATCAATAACATTTACTCTAATTCGATTTCCATTATACTCTTACATAGAGAGAAGTTAGAAAAATGTGTCTTTTTCTTCACTTATCTTCACCTCGTCTTCAGTAACCAAAGACTTCAATGTTGATATACAAAACGAGTTTCATAACAGAAAATTAATATATATCACGTGAGAATTTCTGTCGAATCTTTTAATCTGTAATCTTAACGGTAAAGCGTTTGTCTTTTTATCGAGAAACGTTCCTTTAAAGTCAATACCTTTGGTGGAATTTTTATGCTGGCAGTACCAGACGTACCAGACCTTGTTACTTATTACGTAGTCGGAATGTAGTCAAAGACTCACCGAGTTTATCGTCGGTCGATAGAAAAAGTTGTGGTTAATAATGCTAATAATAGGCGTTCAAAAAAATTCTGTCCTTCTCTAGCAAAAGTTGCCCTGAGAAGTTTGACCGGATCCGTTATATTCTGCAGTAACCTAGCTTCTTCTATTTACCATTTATTCGGATAGTAAACGATTTGCAGAATCTGAAAATGTAAGAAAGCGATGGATCGATAACTGTTCCGTCTCCAAATCGGCAAGTTTTCACCGCGGAGCCATCTATAATTTTCCCGGTAAAAGGCTAAACATCATAAATCCGCAAGAGTAGCCGAGTAGGTAAGAAACGCTGCTAACAAGTCAATATTCGCCGATTCAAATATTGGTGCGGTAGAGTTTAATTTTGTTCGTAGCCATGGTGAGTGTTCAGTCGGTGAAGACATAACGCTTATCGATTAGACGCAAAACCTCTCGGCTATGTGCCCAATGTCTATCTCTTTCCTCTTGTGCTCTCTATGTCTTTCTCTTTCCTCTTGTGCTCTCTAGGTCTTTCTCTTTCCTCTTGTGCTCTCTATATGTTTCCCTTTCCTCACTTCTTCCCGACCGTCGCCGTGCTCCACGAATAGGCGATAATCCCCTGGATGATTGGGTCATATTTAAAAAAAAAAATACACTCAATAAAAATTAACACCTAACATAACAATTAATAAAAATATGTAATAATTTAATTATAATAATTATACTTAATGTACTTAATTATAGGAATCTATAACCGCTTGTACTTCACAATCTGTTTTTAGGGCCCTTCGACGGCTGGGTATTTTAAGTTCTACAGAATTAACGTTAGGATGAGGACGCAAAGCCGTTTGGGCCATTGCTTTATTATTTGCTTTTTTTTGCATCGATATCGAGCCTTTGTGTTACGTCGCTCCCATTAAATGTTTTGATCATCAACTGTTGATTATTCATCAGTTAATTTATGCAAATTAAACCCTGATGATGTTGTAATTTTCATTATAAAAGCTTTTAACAGGAATTCTACGCAGTGTTCTCGCTTGTAACAAACAATTACGTAAAGTTTTGGTGGATTTGATTTTTATTCACGTTCTCTGAACACAAATAAATCATATTGTCATGTAGTAGGAGGCATCGAGCACAACAGGTTTTTAAGGATTGTCCACATAATGAATGCAATAGCGGTCGGAGAAATTGATGCAAGAGGAGACTTAGAAGATAAAAATCGAAAATAACAACGAAGAGGTAGTATGTAAGAAATGTTACGATAGCGGGAAGCTTCTAAAAACTTGAAAAATCATTAGAAAAAAAGGCGTTTGATGTAAAATAAAACAATTAGACTGACTAACTGACTGATTTCATACAACCTGTTGAGATGATCAAGAGCATGCGATGGAAAAGTCTATGCTGAATTATGTTTCGTTTGCAAATGATTCCATGTAATTAGAAAATAGTGCCTTGAAAAGTATCGAATGCCGAAATTCTTTGCTTCTCGAATCGTCAAGGTGTTGGTCCAATCGCTTACTCACTAGTAATTTCGATAAAATCTAGACTGATCAATAAAATCTTGGTCGACTTTGAACTAAATACAACCAGAGAGCTTTGACATATTCTCACCGTCTAACGTACAGCGAAGTATTGGAGAAGCACGACTGTCAATAGGGCATACCTTGGTTCATCCAGTCACCAGTGCAATAATCTATTCTTCTTTAACTGCGATTGGTGTACGTTCGTAGCAACACTGAATGCTCGATATCGGTAAAGAAGTCGCGCTTACGAAGGCACGGCCAGTTTACATCTCTTTCTCTCACTCTCTTTCTCTGTCTGCCTCTGTCTATCTGTTCGTCTGTCTGTGTCTCCACTTTCTGACCATCCCTTGAGTAGTTCCGTAAACACATGACAAAAAAGGCTCGCTCAATAAGTCCACCGTCTGACACCTATATGGCAATAATGTTGACAGAATTGTATGATTTCTGAATAGTACCTACCTTCAATTGAAATGGGCCAAAATTTCATAACATACCAACCATTGGCTTAGAAATTGCAATTAATTTACTGACACTACTTTTCAAAGCAGCGTGAAAATCTGAATTTCGTTCCTTGATTAAACGTTGCTTTTATGATAAGAGAAAGTGCCGTCCACAAACTAACATTGACTTGAAAGAAGTTATGGCGACTCTTGTCTATCGAAAAAGTAAATTTGTGAGTGGTTTGCTACTTTTAAATAAACTCGATTCCTACTTTTGATGATCTTGCACGCCCTGACCGCCCGCAATTGGCAGAGGGTATCCTTTTGGAAGACCAAGAAGTGAAATTGTGTGAGATAATTGATAACTTAATTATACCAAAAGTCGATATGCATTCGCTATATCCCATATACATTTGTCAAGGAGAAAGCTCTGCTCGCAGGGAATGCCGCGAAGTGCTCACTTTTGACAAAAGACAACAACGTGTTGAAGACATTTAGGCAAAATAAAAATGATTTTTTCTTGCGATATGTGACTATGGATGAAACATGCAATTATCGCTACACCAACAACAAAAAGATAAGAACGCTACACCAGAAGAATATTGAGCAACCACAAAAACGTTCCCTTCTTTAAATATATTTTGCTACAGAACGATTTGATTGATCGGAAATTGAATTCTTTTAGAATTAATATAATTAATAAATGACTTAATTAAAACCGAATACGATCCAAATTTGTTTCATACATCAATTCCATTATGTAACTGATTCGTTATAAATATAATAATCCAAGATCCACAAAACTGAAGCAATTCAAATCCTCAATTAAAGCGAAAGAAAAACAAGATCAGAGATCCACCCATCACGTCAAGCAAAATGTAATTTTACCTCCTCCTCCTCCCTCCCAAGAAAACTGAACGTTTATAATGTGAAAAAAAATTAGTTCATAATAGTAAATTGAAAACGAAACCAACCTTAGCGAATTTGCGGAACGTAGGTCCATTTTTTCGATATCACCGCATATAAGGATTTTAAGGATATGTGTTCTAGGGAAGTGTGTATGCCAAAAAGGCCTCTTTGTTAAGACTTTATAATGAAAATGTTTTTCCTGATAGTAATTTGACTTAAAAATTGAATGGACCACATTTGTACCACATGGGCCTATTTCTTGGACTCCACTGCATGTTAAATTTTTTGATCTTCGGGAAAGTGTTTGATTTTTAATATTTTATGCTGATATCTGGTCCATAGTAGCAATTTAGCAAAAAAAATTAACAGTAGAAAATCACATAGGTCTTTTTTTTGAAACCCTAACGTATACAGGGTTTACCATGAAAAGCAAGCCCTTATATGGAGAGAAAGACTACTTTCTACTTTTCTATAAGGGGAACTGGAAAATAATAAAATCTTTGAGAAGTAGACTCAGTTTGCGATATCTGGATCATGTCATATGATGTTTTCGCATCCTCCAATATGCGAACTTTCATGACAAATGTGCCTTTGCAGTTTTGTGGGTGTCATTAGCAAAGCTAATGAATAATTGTATAACACTAGGCGAAATTGTATAGGGTATCTCTAAGGCCGGCCTTTGCCTCCCGACTATAATGTTCTTACTTGTTTTTTATCTGATTGGTAATTTTGCACAACTTTAACTAACTATATTAACAAAGTTTTACGTTGTTATGAGAACCATTTCGTTTTTCCCTTAATAGCATCAACGTTATGTGGAAAAATGAAATTACTGTCATCTCCCCCAAGTCTAGACCGGATTTTTACCAATAAACGGAAATGAAATAAGTGCTGATAACGGTAAAAACGGTAAAAATTTACAGCACATGCACATGCTCTGTTATTTTAATAATTTTATGTTGTCTCAAAAAGTTCTCTTTGCTCGTAAGCTGGCAAACTATGAAATTTGACAAGTTTGCCGCATAAATGCGATAAAAAGTTTTCCTTCTCCAAAAAAAAAAAAAAAAAAAAAAAATATAAAATAATAATAATAGTGAAGTGAATGAAATGAAATGAAATAAAACATAAAATAGTTTTTAAAGAATTCTTGATTTATTTTCTTATTCTTCTTCTTATTCCTCTTGTTTTTAAGTACTTTCATATCGTAACGTGATTGCAAATATTCGTATTTGCTTAAAGTAAAGAGTGAATACATAAAATGCATTCGTTGCTTAATCGAATCTTGATTACTTACGGATAATGGATTAAAATCTAATGCCTTTCTATATTTTAAGCAAAAACTTTTTAAATCAATTGTTAGTTACTTAATTCTTGAAATTCAAAATAAATACCAAAGAGAGTATATAACAAGTAAGAAAATTGTATTCGGTCGTAAGCGAGTCTTTTATACCCATCACTGTGATCCAAAAAAAAAAGAAAGAAAAACAAATAAACTTTGATACTCTCCAAGGATGGGTGGGCGTGGTTGACTTTTTCTATTTTCAAAATACAAGTGGAAATTTATAAGCTGTGTGTGTTGCACTTTATGGGTAACAAACATCGAAAACAAGGATTTTCATAATTCTTGTTACAGTGCGGACTTTGTAGATATGTTGTTTGAAAAGTTTGGGTCATTTTCAAATCCTTTTGCAAGTTCGTAAGCGATACCTTCAGTTTCGCGAACGGAAGAATATCTACCACGGATATTACGCAGTTGCGTAGACGGACAGATGGACATGCTTAGATGCATCCCGAATTGGAAACTCGCCAAGAATTTATTTGCTTTATCGAGTTTTTGAATCTTGCTTCTGTACATTATAAGAGTTTTGAAAAAGAAATGAATTTATAATACGCTATAAAATTAAAAGGCGTGACCGATTTTTTACATTTTTCTAGAAATACTAAAGCTTCACCCATAGAATGCATGGCCAAACGACGGCTGTAGTTTATGAGTAACGAGCAAAGAACCAATTTTTTATTACTTTTGAAAAACGGAGGGGTCCTTAGTTTACGCCTGTGGTTTGACCGATTTAGTCCATTTTCAACATCGCGTGCACCGCGTGCAAGAGCTGCTATTGTTGCCAAACTTGAAGTCGTTAGCGCTATTTTTGCGACTAGAAGAATGTTATGCAGCCACACACAGATGGACAGACATGTTTAAATTGGTTCAGAATTCGATGCTAATCAAGAATAAATGTACTGCATAAGGTCTTCGAAGCTTCTCTTAGGTTGTTGCAAACGTTTTAACAAAATGAATATAGCCCTCACCCTACTGTGATGGATATAAAAACCTTATAAAATTTTCTGGCATGCGAACTTAAATCAAATATGGCGCTCCAATCTCGTCAGCAAATGAATTCTGATGAATTTTGAATAAAGTAATAGTGGAGTGTATGCAATATTTTCCTTTTTTTTATTATTCGATTGTACTCACAACTCTTAGTCTATATGATCTCCTCACCATTTACTAAGTTGCATATTTGTAGAATAATCACATTGTTTTTTTTTTGTGATGGATGGGAAATGTAATTTACAACCGGCATTGCTTAAAATATGAGTACATTGACATTTTTCTTTTTTTTCAAACACAAGTACAGGGTCTACAATATTTATGAATATTTTTGGCCTTTGTTTGTTTTTTTTTCTTTTTTATAATACAAAAAAAAACGTATAATATGAAAAATGATAGTGAGGTTATATACGACTCATTTAGTTACAGAATGTTGTGCTATTCATCATCCGAACAAACCGTTACAAGTATGTGTTATGAAGGCCTTAAAATATATTTGCAAGTAAATATTCCACTATTGATCCCTCATTTTCTCTATGTAGTCGGATCAAGCCAGATGTTTAAAAGTTCGATTCCTTGGCTGAGATAGTAAGTAAATTAGGCCAAGCTGACTGGTGTCCATCGTCACCAATTAAAATAAGTATTCTACGGGTTAAGTATTTATAGATTTGATCTGCCAAAAAAGTGACGGGGATTTCCCAAAAATTGTTTCGAGTTTTTTACACTTTCTCGAACTTTTATGTGTTCCTTAACATAGACATATCTTACTACAGCCCGACGTCACATTTCTGTGCGGCAGACAATTTACTTAGGCACGCTTAACCCTGTTATTATTTCAACAAAGCTGTTAAGTTTTTAAATGCAAGAATGTATGAAGACTGAAGTCCGTTTGTAGTGTTCGCCTTTCGAGTCGATGTATGATACATACATATATCTAAAATTTATTTCAGATTGATGCTATCACGAACAAACTCTTCGATTGTGATGGATATTTTTCCCAGGCTTTTCTGGCATTGAAAGGATTAATTATAGGCGCCACTAATATACCACACATTATCTGTAATGCGTAATCCAGTTGATGAAACAGTGTTCAAAAGCATTTTGTTAGGTCTCTTTAGAATTATTGCACGACTTTTCTATCGGTCAAATCTTCGGCAGCTTGCCGAGAGAGAGAGAAAAAAATTCTCAAAAATAATCATATCCGATAAAGTCTCCCGAACTAGTTACGACTGTCTTTTGGTCAATGTTAAATCACTCTCTTGGCGACATTTAACTTCCATGCTATCATAATTTGAAAGAGAGAAGACAGAGCAGAATTTGTGTAATTACTTTCAGAAACTTTTCTCTCCAAAGCCTCCTTCTGTCTGACAGGTTTAAGCTAAGATGCTTTCAAAAACCCCCAGAAACCTTTAAAGGAAGACAGGTACCTGAATATGTTTTTTTTTTTAATGAAGAAATATTAAATTTCCAGTGCCTTCGGAAACCGCAGGAAAGCCGCATTTAGTGCTGTGTCTGTTACTGTATAAGTAACGCCTAAGTTAATATACTCTTCTCTGATGATGGATAAAAGAAAAAAGAGCTCTTTGATTAAATGCTTATCAACGAATAACATGCGCAACACACATCTGAAACGAGAGCCACTCATACATACGTTTACACACGCATTCATAAAGTATTCATTTACAGCAATCAACAACATGATGTATGCTTACGTGTTGTTCTACGTTATTCTACTCTCTATACGGACCAGATGGTTACATGAAAATCTGATGATGAAAAGACTTTTGTTTTTAATGTTTACATGCAAACGAAATCAAAAAATGAGGAAACCCTCGTGGTTGAAATCATACTCGGCTTGAAAAAAACAAATTCAAGTCAGAGTGCGCCGCAAAAGTTCTCTTCCTCTAAATTTCAACATCAAATTCGATTTTAAAGTTATTATTACTTTGTTTCTTTTATTCTATTTATTTATTTACTTTGCATTGTGATGTAAGCTTTTTGAAATTATTCATGTGAACCCAGCTCTGTCCGAAAAAAAACAAAAAACCAATTTAAGTCTAAAGAGTAGTACAGAGGTAAAGACAATGTCATCATTTTTAAGAAGAAAAGCCATTCGTACAATAAATTATATAGAAAAACAAGTAAGAAGGTTACAGTCGGGCAAGACCGAGCATTAAATACCCTACGCCACATTATCTAACACAATTCTTATTTTTACTATAGAGCAGAAAAATTACATCTCATTTTTATATAAAAACATATTCTCCAAGTGCCTATTTATGGGGAAGCAGGCCCAAAATGCAACCTAATGAAGTACAAGTTTAAGCCTTATATAGGGTAGGATACAAAAATAGGTGCAGGTGGTCCAATTTTTGCACAGTTCATTTTGTATGAAATTACTATTATGGGTCAGTTTTCCTTCCTTATTAAGGTGGAAACCAAAAAATAGACCGAGACAATCCAAATTTGATACAGTTAAATTGTACCTTTTTGTCGTATGACCTTCAGGTTTCCTTATACGAGAGAGCGTTCGAAAATTTTCCCCAGACAGTCTGAAGTTTTCATACTAATACCGAACGCCGGATTACTTAGCCACTTTTATCGAGAAATTTTGAAAATTGAAATTTATTTCCATGTAATGACTTTTTAGAATAGGGCGTTATATGGGGAGCGGTCGAAAAAGTGCACTGATCTGAACCATTTTCAATGGCGTTCGTTCTTGGGTCAAAACACGTCATTGTACCAAATTTCATTAAAATACATCAGATATTGCAACACAAAATTACATAGACAGGCATCAGAGGGACGGACAGGCTTAGATTAATTTAGATTATGATTCTGAATCAATCGGTATAATGAAAGGTGGATGGCTTACCCTAAGCCCTTCTGCGCACTAACTTAATATACCACAAGTGGTGTAGGATATAATGAAAATTTTATATCAAAAGTTTCTATCTTTTTAATGCAGTTAATGCAAGAATTTCTATAAAATCTTTCAAAATTTCTTCCTCTTAAAATTAATTTATTAAATTATCTCCGTTTTGAAAAGTGAACTGAAAATTATTTGTATAAGGCTCGCCCAGTAACACAATATCACATAAATGCATTAAAATTTGATTATAAATTCGATATTTTACAAATCCAATCTCCTCGTGTTTTGTGATTGTTAATGAGTTTATAAAATCTTTTGTAAACTTCAAAATTCTCTCACAAAAAGCTTTCAAAACCATTTGAACGATGTAAGTGAAAACTACTGACGCCAGCAACGTGAACGAAATTTAAAGCAAATATTCAAAAATAAACATGAAATCCAATAAACTTTTAACCAAATAATCAAGTTTCATAAAGCCAGTAATTATGAATGCATGTACGTCAAGGATGTCCAATCAATGATTCAAACACCAATAATTAAAAACGTTATTCAGAGAGATTATTGAGAAGCTAACTGTAAAGCAACATGAATTAGATTAAAAAATGGAGTTTTGCAATTCCGAAAAGGTTTTCCTTAACACCTGCAAAGCCCAGTTCAAAAATAAATGAATACGTAATAATAGTTGGTCTTAATAACTCGAAAGTCTTTTCGTTGGGGGCTTGTAAACAAAGCATTGATACGTTTTCTTGACAAACAAGTGAAAACGCTATAGTGTGGCCCATCATAAAGTGCCCTTCAGTACCCTATATTTATTCATATAATAACTGTTGAAAATAATGCCCTATTTGGCAAGTGGTCGAAAAAGTAGGTTGATCTCACCCCTTTTGATAAGGTTCATCCTCAGGTCAAAACCCGCCAGTTTACCAAATTTTGTCAAAATACCTACCAATTACGATCTGTATATGTTGAACACAAGAAAACAAGACGGACGAATGGACTGAATAGTTATATCGGGTCAAAAAGTAATTTTGAATCGATCAGTATAATTAAAAGTGAGCCTGTTCCGAGTCCTTTTCGGCAGCACAAACATTGCTACCTTGAACACAAGAAAACAAGACAGACGGGCGGATAAACGGACAATTTTAAATCAACGTAATAAATTAGGTCCATCTCAAATCGTGCTGGGTGTTGCATTCACCCGCATAAACTTCATATACCCTTGTATCATAAGTGACGTGAAGTATAAAAATGGAATAATTTTCATGGTTTTCTTGCTTAAGCTGGGGCCGGTTCTATGGTTCTCCATATCGAATGAATTCGGTCATAATGTTTGCGTTTCGATTAATAGCTCTCGATCTATCGATTAGTGAGAGACTCTGCGGCAGTCGATAAAGCATACATTTCTCTTACTGTCGGGTGAAAAATTGCTCGGTCATTTAAAACCGCTCTCGAGTAACTAACAAATTAGGGGAAATAATGCAAAATATCATTACGAAAGGCACATAACTGATACGATCAATAGGTGTAAAGCGTGCCTAGTATTAATGATGAAAATTCGAAATTGCTTGGAAAAGCAAATAATTGTTCTCGTTGTTTTCATTTGCCGTGAAATAAAAACAATCGTACAATGGAAAAACAAATAGAAAAAGATGAAAGATTACTAAAGCATATCTATTAAGTACTGCCAACAAGTGTATGTATATACATGCATCCCATAAATTGAAAAGCAATTTCTTTGGTTTATTGTTTTCCTTATTCAATTATTTATTTTCTTGTTCTTCTTTGGCTTTATTTGTATGTATATTGTTATTCACACACCAGACGATAGCACAAATACAAACTCATTCATCTTTCGACCGTTTAGGTTCGACCGAATATATATCACAAAACAATAATACCAAGAATGACTCTAGAATTAAGTGCACTGTCGATATCGGGACCCGTCCCTCTTCCCAATTGAATCACATGATTTAAGCCTTCTTATCTGGTATTTTTCATCCCGATTTTTAAATTTTTGTTTAAACTTTTGACGGCGATAAATTAGTATAAAGTTAAGCCGATAGGATTAAAACAATCCCTCTTAAGATAAGGTATGCTGTCCTGTAAGCAATTTTAATTATCCCGCTCGTTGATTTCAATATGTCGGCAAACTCATAAGCTTGACGAAGTCACTTCTCCCTCATATACACTGTTCAAGAACAATTAAGAATGCTATAATCGGACAAGGCCGAACCTTTGATACCCCACCCTACTTTGCCCCCGAGCTGCAGGACACTCAAAAGTCAAATGTAGTAAACTTAATTTAAATTTTATTGTTTTCCAATTATTTCCGCCATAACAAAGCACAAATTAGGGTTAGTTGTCATAGAATGTATACGGTGCGGTCTAAAAGATAGATTTTTGTGATCCAAATATTCAATGGTTGATTTACTAAGCGCAAATTTTCACCAAAAAATATTAAAAATTAGATCTTTTTGCCTTATGAAGCCGCCGACTTACCTAGAATCCCCTTATAGGGTGGGATCCAACAAACAGACCTGCGTGCTCTAAATTCGGTAAAGTTAACTTTCATGTCAAATTATTCCTACGAAAGAATTTTCATTAAGAAGTTTTGAAAATTCGACTTTTTGCTATATAAGGATTCACCTTCCGTAGAAGTGATCATATGGCAAGAGATTCAAAAAACGGTTCAATCCGATTCAAAGGTTTCACAACAATTTAGAAATCCGAAATGCTATTACTAAACGGTTTTTGTCGCGAAATTCTAAAAATTATAATATATTCTCTTATAAAAACTTATCAAAATGAGGCGTTACATGAGGAGCGTCTGTCCTTGAGCCAAAATACGTCAGCGTACCAAATTTAATCAAAATATGCCGAAAGTTCATAAACAGACGATAGACAGACAAATGGATATATAAGCTTGGAATCATTTTCTGAATCCATCGGTATTATGAAAGATAGATCTTTCTACTTCAAGTCTTTCTGGATGTTACAACCGTCCGCACAAACCTAATATACCCTGTACCACAAGTGGTGTGGTGTGGAATGCATAATTTATAAACATATGCGATGCATATGTTCATACGTCAGACTATGTAATGTGCAGTGCATATGCTAACCCAGCAGAGGCCCCTAGGGTGAATTGAAGGTTAGACATAATTCCTATGCCTACTCATCTGCACACATATATCAGCGTTTTTTTTTTTTCTTTTTGTAATCGATATTCAAAAATGTTGAAGATTGTCTTCTCACAATCTATTTTGCGTTAAATTGAAATATTTTCAAAAGGTTCTTAATAAAGATTTTATTGCTTACTCAACTCAAGTCGGAATATTACAATTGATGCCTAGGCAGACATAAATACATTTTAAATAATTTATTATATAAAACGTACAATTCCTGAAATGTTTGTGTCTTTGTTCCATCTTAAGAATTTTGTTGAAATATGTCTTAAAAAGCCATAGATTTTACAAATTATTTTACGGACTCTGAGCACACATTTAAAGGATTGATTTATTAATAAATTATTAGATGATGTGATATTATTTGCAAAATATTTAAAAAAAGAAAAAGAATAGAATTTGATATACAAATCTTAGTTATTATCACATCACATCATCACATTGTCCATCTGTCCAGTTTGCCTGTGCGTAACACAAATGTTGCAATTTGTTACTGATGTGTAACCAATAAAGTAATTTATAAACTGTAAGATGAATCTTTTGCAAATATTGCCAGTTTGTTAATTGTTTTATATAAAATCCCTAGCAAAAGAAAGCCGAGTATTATGTGCAACCTTTCAATTCTTAAGCCTTTCACATAAGAGAGATTGCATAAAATTTCATTTTATATTCCAAGTCTTCCGGAAAGAAAGTCAAATAAAAAATAAACCACTTTTTCGATATATTCCAATTACTTAAGTTGAATATATTTTTCTGTTTTTTTTTTTTATATTTATTTTACTACATTTCATTTTTTGTTTTTTTTTTTTGTTTTTTATATACAATCCAAAGATGTACAAATCTTTTGTTTGCTAAAAGGAAAAAAGAAAAAAAACACTTTAAAAACTTAAACAAGAGAAAGAACAATAAAATATTAAGTGGAATAATAACGCCTATGATTCATGTTTATGGACAAAGGAAGCCATAAAGTCAAATAAGAGTTTTCTCTGTAATTTGTGAGACGGGGTTGGTTTGGTGCTTACTGCTGCAAGAAATACTGTAACATAACGAGATAGTAAACTAATCTTCCAAATTTCTAAAGGCTTGTTGCAAGTCCTCATACAATTGTTCAAAGTCGGCTTTGATCTTTGCTTCTCCATCTTTGACGGGGTCCTGGTAAAAGAAAATGAATAAATCGAAAACCTTTTCCCACAAAATTCTAAATTTTTTATTTTCGGTGCTTACCTTGAATTTCATGGAGGACAATTGATACATATTATTGCCCATGGCTTCGCGTATAACATTCCAAGTAATTTTATTTTCCGATTGTGCCGTTGATTCCACGGAATGACGAGCCAAATCATAAAACGCAATCATATTCTTTAGCATGCCCACCGTTTTGTAGAAAGGACAGAAGCGATCATAAGATGAATAAGAATTCTGTTGCAGAAAATCGTCTTTCAACAGCTTGGCGACTTCCAAAGTAATTTTATCGGATTCCGCCAACGAGGCCTTACCAACCAGTTGCACAATTTCTGAAAGATCTTCCTCCTCCTGTAAGATTTCTTTCACCTTGGTACGCAATGGTACAAATTCAGGAAAATTCTTATCATAAAAGTCGTCTAGGGCGCGCATGTATTTTGAATAAGAAATCAACCAATTGATCGAAGGGAAATGTTTACGTTGGGCCAACTTCTTATCCAAACCCCAGAACACTTGGACAATACCCAAAGTAGCGGAGGTAACGGGATCCGAAAAATCACCACCAGGTGGTGAGACAGCTCCGACAATAGATACTGAACCCTCACGTTCAGGATTACCTAAACATTTCACGCGACCAGCACGCTCATAAAATGAAGCCAAACGAGCTCCCAAGTAGGCGGGATAGCCAGAATCGGCAGGCATTTCAGCCAAACGTCCTGAAATTTCACGCAAAGCCTCAGCCCAACGAGAGGTGGAATCGGCCATCATGGACACATTGTAACCCATATCACGGAAATATTCGGATAAGGTAATGCCCGTATAAATGGAAGCTTCACGAGCAGCTACAGGCATGTTGGACGTATTGGCTACTAAGGCAGTACGTTTCATAATAGATTCGGTAACGCCGTCAATTTCAACCGACAATTCGGGAAAATCGCGCAAGACTTCAGACATTTCATTGCCACGTTCACCACAACCCACATAAATAATAACATCCGAATTTGAATATTTCGATAAAGCCTATAAAAACAACAAAAGCAATTGACACCGGTAACTCATTGCCACTATTAGAAAACTTACTTGTGATATTACGGTTTTACCACAACCGAAAGCCCCGGGAATGGCAGTGGTGCCACCTTGTACGCAAGGGAATAAAGAATCCAATACCCGTTGGCCAGTTAGGAGAGGATGATTGGCTGGTAACTTTTCGGCTACTGGCCGAGGTTGACGCACTGGCCACACTTGTAACATGGTATGTTTTGTAACTTCACCATCAAATTCCGTTTCTAGGACGACATCTTCCACAGTATAATTACCAGCTGGTGCTATGTAACGCACCGTACCCTTGCCACGAGGATTAACAATCATTTTATGTTTCACCAACGTATTCTCATGAACGATGCCGTACACGTCACCTCCGGTTATATGGGAGCCAACTTTAACATTTAAAGGATTGAATTCCCAAGATTGTTTACGTGCTAAGGAGGGTACATTAACACCCTTCGGAATGTAAATGGAACTGGTTAGTTCGTTAATATCCTTTAATGGACGTTGTATACCATCAAAAATGCTACCCATAATGCCAGGACCTAGTTCAACGGACAGCGGTTTACCCGTTCTTAAAACGGGATCACCAACTGTAACGCCAGAAGTTTCTTCATACACTTGAATAGTAGCCATGTCGCCCTCCAAACGAATAATTTCACCCACTAATTCGTAATAACCAACACGAACCAATTCGTACATAGCCGAGCCAGACATCCATTCGGCCGTGACGACTAAAAAAAAAAAAGAAATTAATAATACAAACACGTAGTCACTACTTCAACACTTAAAATAATTTTTAGTTATTTTTTGCTTTTCTTACCAGGACCAGAGACAGCGAACACTCGTCCAAATTTGGATTCATGTTCCTCATCGTCGAACATTTTTAGGTTGGACATTTTGTAGGCTTTTTTGTGCGAACTTGTTTATGTTAATGGAATGATCGGAAAATTTCTAAAGAAAACCAAAATATTTTATCAATTAATTTATTTAAAAAGTTTATTTTAAAAAAAGCAAAGTTTTAACATTAAATTTTGCTTTCTAAATACAAAGTAGTTTTTTTTTCACTTGTCAGCTGACTTCTCCCTCCCATGTTAGATCATTTGATAAAAGTTAATCAATTTCGTGATAGTGAAAATTATAACGAATCTCTTTCCCACTTAGCTTGTTAAAGCATTTACAAATCTTTTTATAATTCTATTATAATAATTTTTCTTCATTTATTTACTTTTTGACTTAATTTGTCTTAATTTATGTAAATTATTTCTAATCAAATTAATTTCTCTCCACAAAACTTGAAATATTTCTTAGCCGAACGATGATCAACGATTTAATATGATATTGCTGCGTTTTCTGTATTCGGCTATAGAGTTTGCAGAAGAAAAAAGCTTTTATTTCACGTGACATTTGGAATTGTTAGTCATTTCCAATAACTGGATTTACTTTACACACAGAGTTGCCAAATATTTATTACTAGCAGTGATCATTTTATCGTTTGTGTATTTATATTAAGTTGGGTGCGGTACTGTTTTTTTGTCTTTTTTTCAAATCAATAATAATTACGGCAAAAAAGAGAAATGTTTACATATATTTATATATGTATAATGCAGATTCTGTGTTACTTTGTTCTTTAATCGGTGCATACATTTGTATACAAATTCAATGCTTAAAAGTTGACGTCACACTGTAGAGATGTTTATTATACAAGTAGCTTTTTGATAAGCTTTTTATTTTATAAAAAGTTATATTATTACTGCTATCTCGTTGTGTTAATGAGACAAAGAAAGCAAAATTTCACTAAACTCTTTCAATATATGTTATGACGAAAGCAGATAAGGTGCATTGTACATAATATACGAAATCCTTAACAAAATGAAAACATTGGCTTTAAGCTATAGTAATAGTAAATTCTTGATGATGAAAATATTCTTTGCAATTCTTTGATATTTTACTATAAGGTGTTACCGAAAACTCTGTAAATTCTTTTCTAGTTTTTGATATGTACATGTACTATTTTTTTAAAGTTAACAGAATATTGAGACCTTATTTACATCGCAGTTTTACTGCTATTTTTTCGTATTAGCGGGAGCAAGAAAGCAGAGCTGAATTAAACGTTTTCAATGTACATTACCACGAAGCATTAGATGAAGTACTTTATCGACTGTAGATGATGTATTTGATCGATAGTAAAATGAAACTCTATTTTCTCTAAGCTATGATAATAGTAAAGTCTTGATGATATCAGGAATAACTAAATAACCAGATGAAGCAGCATTTATTTAAAAATTCAAGCCTGGGGATTATTACGTACTTTTCGTGCGTCTGTTATCAATAATGTAGCAGCGCTGCTAATTAACAGCAATTTGACTGCTTGGTCTCTCATTTTCATTATTTTCATGGAGAAAAATTCTCTTAATGGTTTCTTGACACAACACACACATTCTCTCAAACGTATGCACAGAAGTAGCATACGTAAATCCGTGTTTTAAATAAACATGCGCTTTGGTTTTCATATAAATGCACATAACGAAAAAAACCAAATAGTACGTCTGTATGTATGGCTTTGATTTCACATTGAAGAATTTTAAGTTTTATGTTCGACATGTACTTCAATGAATGTTAATAGAAGTTTCCATATCAGGAAATATGGAGAAATATTTTATTACCAAAAATATTATGTTGTAGGAATAATTTATCTTTATCTAATCTACTACTAATATATATACATTTATATATATTTATTAATTTTATGTGCTTATATTTCTTTATATTTCTACAATTTCCCACATCACATATGAGTTATTGTAAACGAAGCGTTACCTATTTATTTCTAGAGTATGTTCTACAATGTTCCGAAATATTCTACAATAATGTAGAATACTCTGGAATTTCTTCAAATTTCTTCATAACATATGTTCATTGAAATATATTGTAACAATTGCTGAATATAAAATTTAGAATTTCTTAATATCAAGTAAATGATGAGAGAAAAACAAATCCTCCTTTCTATCTACCTACTGTTTGTAAATTCGTTCAGAACACTTATATATAAACCATGGCACATATTCAAATAAAAGCATACCTCTGCTGTGAGGGATTGTGATGTCATATCAAGAAACTGTTAACAGAATCCTTGCCCATACAAAGAATGAGAAAAAAGGAGCAAGCAATCAAACTGCTGCTAATTAACAGCGTTACTACTGTTATTGATAAAGTTTGTAATGGTCTTTTGGTTTGAATTTTGTAGAAAATGTCGAACTATCTTGTCATTTAGTTGTCTCTGATAATAATCTTAGCAAGTCTTTGTCGAGATTTTACTACAACACATTATCGAAAAACTCTGTACATTTTTCTCTGACTTTTGAAATGAAATATTTTCCAAGTGAATAGAATATTAAGACCTTATTTGCATCCCACTGTTACTACTATGTGTTCGCATTAGTGAGAGCATGAAAGCAGAGCTGTAAAGTACGTTATCGTTTGTATATGACTTACGAGATCGAGAACAAAATGAAATTATTTGCTGTAAGTAAATTCTTGATAATAAAGGCATCCTTTGCAATTCTTAAAGATATTATATTATAACGTAAATTAAAAAACTCAATATATTCTTTTCCACTCTTTGAAACGAAATACTTTGTCAAATTTAACAGAATATTGAAGACCCTTATTGGCGCCTGAAAAACAGTAAAAGAGAACAAAATAATTTGCTTACTATCGACAAAACAAAATGTGCACTTTTGTTATATATTCAAATGTTTGCCAGATGCAGTAGTTAGTGGCAATAACAACCTATTTTTTGTACCGATAAATCATACTAGAGTAAATTTATTGCAATTCCTATAGAACATAGTTACACTTGTATAAACTCTTCTTCTTCTTTTTTTGTTTTTGTTCTGTTTTTTTAATGAAATTTTCAAAAACTAACTTTAGTAACGCAACCCGACAGATATATTGATCCTCATATTTTGTTTTCAAAAAAGTCATAAATATTTGTTAGCAAAGCTTGGCTATGACAAATATTTATTTAACAAAAAAGAAAAAATTTTATTTTTTAATCTTATACCTGCAAAAGTCTACATTGTTGGTTATGTTATCTCTGAGCACAATGTCCTCTAGTTTGACAAAATACCAAAAGGGTGCAGAGTAATTTTTCCAAGTGCCGAAAGAAAGTTTCAAAAAGTGGTCTTTTTTAGTGTAGCACCATGTGCATACATACAGCTTTATGCTTTATGTTTTTATGGGTGTAGTTTTGTAGTTCTATGATGCGCACGTAAATTGCTCAGTTACATTTCAAGCTCTATAAAAGTTTTTATATAACGAATTTTTATTCTTGAATTACGGAATAATGCTTAAGCTACCGGAAGTATTCGGTATGCATGTAAATGCACTTAGGAACTGTGCACGAGTACGTACATCCTTCTGCATACACACTTCTGGACGTTAACTTTTTGAATGCGTTTTACTTTTTGCATATACAAAATATAGTTCTTTGCATAAATTTGCTTAAAAAAAAATATATATAAAAGACACAAAAGCAAAAACAAAAAACATTTAAAGGACTTACTTTAATTCTAATTTAAATCTTTTTTAAGATGCCACAGACAACAGCTTAAAAGTGAAAAACGTAACAGTCATCCCTTTCAGCTGAAATTATTAACAAAAAAAAAAAATTTGAACAATTTTCAGATCGCTTTTGGACTAACCTTCTAGTTTGCCTTCCTTCATAATTGCCAGTTAACATTCACACTTAATCTTACATATATACATGTAAACGCTATGGAAAGTATGTTGCCAAGTGTAGGCGTGCTAGTTGTCAGACTGTTTGCTATTTTGTCCTTATGTTTGCTATATCCGCGTCTCAAAATACGCACAGACTTCTAAGAGGAGGACATACATTATGGCGTCTCGAATGCGTGACACTGATACTACTTATTTGGGGCCACGCTTCCATGTAATCTGCTCATTTATTTTGTCTTTATGGCTCAACATCACTCCTTAAAACTCTGTTTTAATATTCGCACCTTCCATTTCATGATCTTAAGGTTAATGTCAGAGCAGAGATACTGAGCAATGATGTATTGCATCAATTTCTTCATTGTACCACCGGCACGAGTTTCTTTCTTGTAGCTTCTATATTGCCTAGTAAATGATGTCCACTGTGTCTCTACTATTGGACAAACCCCAATGTCATCCCCTAGCTTTGCTTGGACACTATGCGCGAATGACTGTTCAGGGTAAGGCTTCAGTGTCATATAGCTTGGTATAGATTCCATATTCACACAGCTTCGATATTGCCTAGTAAATAATGTCCACTGCGTCTCTACTATTGAATAAACTCCACTGTCATCTCTTAGCTTTGCTTGGACAACGTGCGCGTACGAATAATGCTTCGGTGTGATATACGTTCATATAGCTTCGTATAGCTTCAATATTCATGCAGCTTCGATATTGCCTAGTAAATAATGTCCACTGCGTCTCTACTATTGGACAAACCCTAATGTCATCTCTTAGCTTTGCTTGGACACTATGCGCGTATGACTGTTCAGAGTAGGGCTTCAGTGTCATATAGCTTCGTATAGCTTCCATATTCACACAGCTTCGATATTGCCTAGTAAATGATGTTTACTACGTCTCTACTATTGAATAAACTCCACTGTCATCTCTTAGCTTTGCTTGGAAACCGTGCGCGTACGAGTAAGGCTTCGTTGTGATATACGTTCACATAGCTTCGTATAGCTTCAATATTCATGCAGCTTCGATATTGCCTAGTAAATAATGTCCACTGCGCCTCTACTATTGGACAAACCCTAATGTCATCTCTTAGCTTTGCTTGGACACTATGCGCGTACGACTCCTCCGAATAAGGCTTTTTCCCCTTTGAGAAATTAGAAACTTTATCGTGTTTCCCTTTGAGAGCCAAAGCTTTATATGAGTATACAAAGTTTAGAGCCGTACCCGTGGTGAAAAAAATGGAAATCGCTTATCTTCAGACGGCAATTTTCAATTAGTTTTCAAGTAAATCTTTCAAAGGCAAAATAAGAGAAAGTATTTCTTAAGGCTCGCTATTTGCAACAAAAAATATTAAAAACCGAACTTTCAAAACAATTGCGGTAATGATCTTAACAAAGTATGCGAACAGGGCGATAACACTACGCGATGCGTACGGAAGACTGCTTGCCTTTGGCTTCTTTTTAGTAGTTGTAACGTCTCTAAGCCCACTGGCATTAGTAACAACGGTAACAAACGAATAGTTTGCAAACTGTGAACCTAGTGTCGAAACATATCAAATTTCGTGCTTGCAAGCATATGAAATGAAACAAAAACTTGTAAATTGCATTTATTATCGAGCGTATATGTGTACATATATATGTCAATATGTACACACACATGTATATGTACGGGATGCATCATGTGGGCAATTAAAAGCAATACTTTGCTTGCATTGTTTTTGTTGGTGTTTTACAAAAAAAAAAAAAACACAAATTTTCATTTCCATTTTGTGTGGCTACAACGGCACACACGTATGTGTGCGTGTGGCTGTGTGTGTCTATGATAAAAAGTAAACATTTTAAAAACATTTTATATTTAACAAATGTAGTATGAAAACTTTTTAAAAATTTCATAAAACAATATTTAAATATGTACATATATATATACTTTGTATTATAAATAAATTATTTGTTTTCCTTTGGCGTTTATGCACAGTGCATGCGAGCTTATGTGGAATTTGAAATATCCGAAGGCGCTTATGAGATCTCATGTCCGGATAGTCAATGTCCGGCTCAAGGTGTTATGACATTGCCAGAAATCGCTCACCTTACAACCAGCAATTTAATGAAAAAACATCATCGTTACCGTTTAAATCGAGGTAAGAGAGAGAGAGAGAGAGTGTAGTTTAATGAAACCAAGAATGATACAAAAGAGGAAAATTTTTATCATTTTTTCAATTAATAGAAATTGAATTGGATAAAACTCGTACCTGGTGTCCACGGGCTGGATGCGAAACAGTTTGTCTGATTGGTACTAATCATCAACAGCAACAGCAGCAGCAGCAGCATTCTGACTCTTTACCTTCTACGTCAAATGCGCCAAACACTTCCGTATCCTCTAGTTTTGGCATCGTTAGCAACGAGTTAAATGGCAAGAACAGTGACACGCTGAGTGCAACTACTCCCTTGTTATGTGCCGTTCAGTGTCCTTCGTGCAAAGATGAATTCTGTTCTGCTTGCAAAAAGGCGGTAAAGAAGCATGCGACGACTTTTTACATTTTATTACCTTTTTAATTAAATATTAATCTTTGTTATTGTCTTTCTCGCTTTTTCACATTAGTGGCATCCGAATATTACTTGCGAGGAGCATAGCCGCCGTTTGGTAGCAGATGGCCAAGATGATATTGGCATACCTTTCGATAATGACCTTATAAAATGTTGTCCCATGTGTGCTGTGCCCATTGAGAAGGATGAAGGCTGTGCTCAAATGATGTGTAAACGATGCAAACATGTTTTTTGTTGGTATTGTTTGGCTAGTTTGGATGTAAGTTACAATTTTATGAACTTTATTTTTTTGTTTTGCATGTAAAAGAAGAAACTTTTTACGTTCTATTTTAGGATGACTTTTTATTACGGCATTACGATAAGGGACCATGTAAAAATAAACTTGGACATTCCCGTGCTTCGGTGGTATGGCATCGAGCTCAAGTTATTGGCATTTTTGCCGGTTTTGGTATTTTATTATTGGTAGCATCGCCATTACTATTACTGGCGGCTCCATGTATTATCTGCTGTAAATGTCGCAGCTGTAGTGGCTCCAAAATTGACGAGGGCGATGGTGAAATGGATGAAGCTACAGCGTTGCAAAGGTAGCATTTATTAATATTTTTTCAATTTTGCAGCTTTGTAGCCATTGCTCTATATGGCGGTGAAATTAAAGCATTTTTACTCATGTAAATTAGAGAAACATTGTATGATAGTGGACTTAACGCTGAAGCTTTAGATATCCATGTGCTTTCATTTTTAAGAGAGTGTAGGGTGTCGCAAAATTAGCGCAACCTTTTGAATTAAAGAGAAAACAAAGTTATTTCCTTTTAATAGTAATTTTTTTATTGAGTCATATTTATCTCTAGAATAGGTTTCTGTGTGGAATAACATATCGGACAAATGCTGGCACATATTTTCCATTACCAATTTGCCTAAATGTGACTGGCTTTCCTTGAATCTGCGAAAATGGGTTCCTCTTTCGTGTGTGATGCTTTATTCTTACCAATCCTAAATCCTGATTCCTTTTTTGTTTTTGGTTCGCCAACACTTTACCGCACAAGTGACAGTCAATTCAAGTCTTACGCAAATTTTCGAACACCCTATATTATTCCATTTCGTCTATCATGTCTGGATCTCAAAGAGCGCTAATAACAGTGATATCTATACTGAGGATATTGGCAGCGCTTTCTAACATTTTCATAGTTTCAAGTAAAATTAAGACAAACGTCGCTATTCCGTCATTAAAAAATATATCAAAATTAATGAGTAAAAAATCTTAAGCTGTGGCCGATAATGCAGCACCAACCAACTGTGTACCCGCTTAGTGCCAGTATACTTGGGAAAGCAAAGAAAAGAATGAAATTTCCCGTTATATAGAAGAGTAAAGAAAGCAAAACAGGTTGCCCGAAATTAATATAGAAGGCCAGAGTTACAAGTTCCTTCTTTCTTCCATAGTCAATAATTACTTTTTTATATTTCCATGTTTCTTAACTTTTCATAACTCAATCACATGTTTTTAGTCCACAATTAACTACTTTATGGTTAGATAGCAATGTTAACAGCACTCTTGAATGAAATGATCTCGTGAAGCCATTAAAATTTCCTTAATGTAAACGGTACTCTACAAGTCACTTTAATCACGAAGATATCTATTCGTGAAATCCGCTAAGGCGAAACCGCTCAAGAGCCAGTTCACGGTTTTCGTTATCGCGCAAATTCGATTGCATCCGTTAACAAACACTCTTTGACGGGAATTCCATTGATGGTACTAGATAGCTTTTGAGTGTTTGCTCAATATCGAGCGCAAAATGTCATAGTTTAAGTCAAAGCGAAATAGCTATCGAAAATCATGTTTAAAGAGATATAACGAATGAAAATATCGGTACAAAAGAAAATATTTGATAAAATTAGTCGGCGTAGGAAGATTACTTGAACTCAGAAATACACCTAATTCTCTTTTTACACGATAACGACGTTCCTAAAAAATTTGTGTAAAAAAAGCTATTGGCTAAATGAAAAAATAGTAGATTGGTTCCAAAGAATTGAAAGGCATGCACTCAAATGTTTGCAAAAATAATAAAATCAAAATAACGGTGTATTAAAATATGAAAAGGAATAAGAGAAACGCGGATTGACAACAAATTTCTGCAAACGACAAAAAGTGAATTACTAGAACCGATTTAAAAACTATTCTGGAAACATGATATTTAGGCTCCATTTGGGGAGTGTATAGCCAGGCAAATTTCATATAACCATCAATCTAAATATTATGAAAAACAATAATATTACATAAAATTCATAAATAACACTTAAGTTTAATAACTTTCTTTTATATATATATTTTTTTCAAAAAACGTCAATTTTTTCACCAATTGCTTCTTCAAATTTTATGTTTTCTTTCTTTATATATTTACTTTTTCGCCTCTTTTTTGCATTATTTTGTTATGCATCCACTGCTAATATCACTAATATTCCGTTGCAAATGCAACGAAAAGGAATCTCTACTCGATAAACCGAATACCATCAACCCAAGCTCCGATCGTATCGTACAGTAATTCGATAACGAGAACCCCCTAACCCAGGGGTAAAAGTTAAATTTTGACAAATTGAAATAAACTTAAAACCGTTCTGTCGCAAGATGCTCTTAGATAACTCCTGAAGGTTCTCAATTTAAGTCGAAATCTCGATACAAGAGGTTTCTTAAGGTTTAATGCAATTTATCTTTCAATACTGCAGGGGTATTTTAAATATTCTTAGTGTTCAGCAATATTCCATAACGGTTTTGGTGATCTTCTAATTTCTCTATAAAATTTATCCTTAACGGTTTGTGACCTTTTGTGCCATATAATAAAGTGACTTGCTAGTCTTTGCGGTAGTTTTTTTCACTTATCTGCATGCAAGTTTTTTTTGCTTTGCTCTCAACTGCTTGCATGCGATGTTCTTTTCATACTCTACACCACCTATGATATAAGGGCATATTAAGTTTGTGCAGGTGTTTGCAACACTCAGAACGACTTGAGATAGCCCCACCTTTGTTATACCGATCTAAGCTTGTCTGTCCGTATGTCCGCCCGCCTTTCTTACGTTCCTTCGGTCAAGGTAGCAATTTTTGAGATATTTTGAAGAAAGTTGGTAAACTGACTTGTTTCGCCGCAACGACGAATGGTGTAGAGTATTTAAAAGTGGGTCATGGCCCGCTATAGTTTCTTCACTTGTTAACGAATAAAAATTTATAAAATTTATTATCTCTTTTTAGTTTAAATTAAACAAAATAGAAAAATATAACGACTGGTACTAATGTGCAAAAAAATGCGGAAAGTAATGTGAAAATGTAAATTGAAGCAGCTAAACTAAATGAACTAAATAATAAGCAAATATGTAATAAAAATTATATAATAAATAATAATAATAATACAAAACAAATAAATATATCTATATATAAATACTTTTCTTCTTTATATAAGTTTGCATGTATAAAAATCGTTAATAATATAAATTATAAAATAAACAATTGTTTATAGTTAGGAGAGCACATAGAAATATATGAAATCAATTTTATTAAGTAATAAGCAAATAGTACAGCAACACTTTTATTGTTTTTTTTTTTCATTTCTAATCATGATTGATGTATGATTGACTGTCAAGAAATGAAAAATGAAGTTTAAGTATAAATTGATAAAACATAAATCGAGTACGACGCATAAAAAATATGAAAAATGCAATTCATTTATGTTAAGTAAATAATTAAAAATTAATAACATCAACTCTCTATATATACCACTTTTACCTAAACCAGTTTTTTATGTAATAAAAATGTATATAAATATATTTATATATATATATATATAAATATATATAAATATATATAAATATATCTATACATACATATATACATATTTATGTATATATATAAATATATATTAATATATATACATATATATATGTATGTATGAATGAGTATGTATATAAATCTTATTTACTTGCGTTAACATGTATGCGAAAATACATTAAATGTAGACTGTACATACACATATACATACATACATACATACATACATACATAAATAAATAAATACATGCATATATGTGTACATGATGATGTGTACATGTTAACTAAGAAATTGTGATATTTACAGTGATTCGTTTTAAATAATTTAAGCATATTATAATTATTTAAATCGATAACATTTGCAAGATTGTTATTAAATTCTTCTTATTATTATTTCATTATTGTATTAATGTCTTTTTTTTCGTTATAAATTTAAGATTAAAATTAATTACATTTTCTTTTGTTGCTGGCTTTTTTTATTTAAATAATGAAATGTTTTAAATATGAAATATCTTTGTGTCTCTATTTCATACATTATTTACATACATGTGAAGAAAATTTTTTTTAATTTTTATTTTCAAATAAATGAATTAATATAATAAATAGTATTATTTTCTTTTTGTTTTTTTTTTTTGTTTTTTTAAATATTGATTAACGCACGTGTATAGTAAAAAAATAAAAATTTTTTTTTTAACAAATACAGAATTTGCATATTTGATATTTAATAATAATTGAATGTTTTATGAAAATATGTTCTATGTAAAATAACAGATCTTTTATAAAACAGACAGTTTCTGGTGTTATTAAAAATATATCATAGCAAGTGGTGTCTGCTTAATTTTGTAGCTAAAAGTTTTTACTTCACCTTTTTTATAAATCGCTTTAAATTTTTTTCATTAATTTTGTTTGGATCATACTTGAAGGGCTTATTACTACTGTAAAATTTTTTTCAATTCCCCCCAAAGACCTGACTCCGGAAACCAGTATCACTATTTTAAAGTTTCTTCTCCCATTAGTTTAGCGATCTCACGGAAACACTAACCGCCGTATTTTCACTTTGCGCGCAGTCACAAGTCATAAGATTTTTTTTATCAGAGTTTCCGTGACTCCTGCGGTTAACTCACAAACCAGAGAAAGATGCTGGTGATTGCATTCCGACAATCTCGGTAATATTGCTTAGCAGACGGCTGTTAGTTAATCTACCGAATCGCTTCGGCCTTCGAGAAGGCTATTTTCCTCAGGGGTGGCCAGAATTATCATTTGCTACTTTCTACCGTTTTGATCCAATTCATATATATACATACATATATAGGTAGGTAGCGCTAATTTAAAACACAGTTGAAATTGTGAAATCGCTCTTCTTAAAACTTCCATCCATTCGACACTTTCCATTACTGCCTACCTTCACAGTTGGAACTGTTGAATCCTACATAATAAGCATTAAATACTGAAGTGAGAATTACTTGTTTTAGGACATTGAACAAAATGTAACCGATTTAGCTTTTTTGACGGGTACTGCTTATTTAAAGTCAAACGCGTGGAAATTATTAGTTTATCAACATTTTTGAGTTTCGCCAAGTGTGAAGTTTATTGGTTTAATAAGATCCTTCTCTAACCAGAAAAGATCTGCATATAATTCTTGAAAGGTGTTTGTTTTTACAGAAGGTTCTCTAGATTCCCCTGGTTATATATTTGTTCTCCCCACCACCGGAAAACGGGGAAATGAAAGCTTTTGTAACTTTAATTAAAATTCGAAATCCTTTTCGAAGATTTGTTTGTTTTGTCTTGGCATATATGCAACATAAAATAACTTATCTAATAATATTTTGTAAATAAATGCACTTAAAAGCATTTACTATTACGAAAGCAAAATTTATCTCTCATGTTATTAACATGGTAGTGCGAAATATTTAGTACTACAAAATTTTTTCTCATGTTATAACCGGAGTAATTTCATATATTTACTGCTACGAAAACAAAATTTTCTCTCATGCTAAAATTGAAATAATGCGAAATATTTACTTCTAAGAATCTCTCGTGTTATAAATAGAACGAAATGAAAGATTTTCACAAATGCTTGCTCGACACGCGCTCTGTACTTTACGATGAATTTAAATACATTGTCGACATACCTAGGTGGCATAAACCATTCTTATCACCATTTTCGACTTCTTCCTAGATTTTGATTTTAAAATTTTCTTTTCACATGTGGCGCTTATATTTTTATCTGTAAGTTTGGCTCTGTTCACATGATTTATTATACACATCTTAGATCAAAATTGCATTATTTGTAATCAATACTTTGTCGTTCCTTTTTTTTGTTAGTTATTTCCTTAGAGTAACATTTAATTATTCTTTAAAAAAAAAAAATTTATTAATTTTAATGAACTGCGTTATACCCCTCAATGCTACCACTACATAATTACAGAAAAAAAGAAATGAAAAGAAAAAAGAATACAAAAACAAAACAAATTTTTATTGTGCATATTTCGCTTAAATTATTGATTTATTTAAAAAAAGAAAAAAAAATGAATAATAAAAGTTTTGTTAATGTTTAAAACACGTTACACGTGCATGCGTGCACATATGTACATACTTTTAGGAAATTATATTTAAAAACGAAAAAATTTTATTATTATTTAACTTGTCTTGTTCTTCTTTCTGTCTCTATTAGGACGTAAAATAAAAAAACCGAATATAAGAAATGATTAAATAAAAGCTTGTATTTAAAATATTAAAGTCTACGATATGTGGACCTTAGAGCTGCATATACATATACATAAATATAAATGATTATAAGTAAATTAAAAAAAAAAAAAAAAACTGTTGTAAAATATATCGTCAATAAATTATCTTAATCCTCCTTATAACGACGTCATCTTACGTACATACTTACTTATGTAAATCTAAAGAAAATGTATTTAAATTAACGATAAAAATAAAAACTAAAAAGATTTTGAAAAAAGAAAAATTCAATAAAAATGATTACAAAAATCCTCAAATTAATTTTAATTAAAAAAAAAAAAACTTTTCATTATAAATATTTAACACATTGCGAATGGCGCGGACCATCGGTGAGTCGCACGCAAATGGTTCGCCTGGTCATCGAGGACTGCATCACCCTCGACGTGTTAATAGGAAATCTTTAGTTCTTGCAAAAAGACTTACAAATCATGCTTTCTATGGTTTATGTTACTTGTACCGCGTAAAGATAGCGTGTAAGGATTCAAATGATTTAATTTTTCTAATGGTTCAAAATTTTTTTTGTACCCCTTAATAATATGACGCGGACGCAAATATTTATTTATATCCCATAATTTCGATGAATGCACGGAAATAAATATTAATCATAGCAGTCGCGACTACGAAGTGAGTGTTCGCGGATTAACATCGTAGTACGGTGTCGCCCTCGTAGCTATAGTGAGTGCTCAACCGATAAAATCAAAAGACTTACCGATTGGGCATAAATGCTCCTTGTTTGCGGCCACTCTCTACCTCATTCCCTATTTCTTTCTGACCACCACTGTATTAGACGAATAGGAGACGTCTCCTGAGTGTTTGTTCACATTAAAAAAAAAAACATACACCTGTGAAAGCAAAAATTTGCTGCGCTGTGTTGCTTCTGCAGAGTTTTTCGATACACATTTATATGGATGTACGAAAAAAAAATAATGCAAAGAAAGCGAATGTAATTTGTTTTCGATTCGTGGCTTTTATCAGCACTTATTGAAGGTTTCCAATACGCTATGCACGCTATCATCGTCGCATCAATAAATTGAACATTGAGTTGAATTAAGTGAACAAATTCGATAGACCTACAGGGAATGGTTTTGTAATTAGAAAAAAAAAGTTACTTTGAGAAATAATAAAGACCTTTGCTTTTCTTTGGAAAACGTATGCGTTTTATACCTGATTGCATTCTGAGCAAGTTACTTCTGTTGTGGACGAATATTTTGTAAAAAATGTTCTATGGACACGTATTTGTGTTTCCGCATATCCTATAGAGGATTACAAGTTTCTATTGAGAAGAAAAGGAATATGTTTACCTTATGCCACTAAGCGGTGTATTCATTTGCAAAGAGATATTTGCTGATGGAAAGATGAAAGACAATTGCTCCCTCTAGTCACTTATTTCGACTTTCTAAAGAACATAGAATTTAGATTAGTTCATAGAATAACAGAAGAAATATGAAGATCCTACGCAAAAAATCATAAATCGCGTGGTAGGTCTTCAGGGGGATGTCGTGTCTACGTTGGGTAAAGGGTGATCACACCAGTCATTCCTTAGATTCAAATACTTTCGGCCCAATGACTGTAGGTTTAATGACGGCTCGGACGTCAAAAATTTGAAATTCTTATCAAATATGAGAAATCGAACTATTTCTGTTAAAGTGAGAATCGTCAGCAGTACGTGAGATACCTGCGTTGTTAAAAAAAAACGGATAAAAATCTAAATAATTACGAAATGAAGCGAAGCACAATTGGTTTGGTTGATTGAAATGCATATATTTATATTTATATAATATATATACATATATATATATAATTAGTGTACATTATATCAGTATACATTTACATATATTTAACGTAAGATCAATAAGAAATTTTGGCATAATGAATGATGGCGTCTCCTTCGTAATAACGCCATGTTGTGAATTATTTTATTGTGAAATCGGTGACAATCGCATACTAGAAGACTTATATATAAGAGAGTTATATTCTTAGTAAGTGTTGAGCTATATTTAATTGCCATAGTAGTTACGGTTTTAAGTGGCGGTGCCGGCATAGATCAAGTTGCGTTATTAGTAGTAATTCAATTCCGCCTGATCACAAACATTTAAAATCATCAAGACTATCCTTTGTTAACGTTGTAACGTTATCGAACTCGTTCCATCAATGTGCTTCGTGGACTGGAAAAAATTATTCCCAGATTGTGCGGCATTTTTTAATGTCCATGTCTAGCCCGAAGCGGAAGAAAAAGGCAATGAATGAAATGTGTAATTTATGGAAAAGTACTGCATACATACGTGTGTGTGTGATATGGCATTCGATTGTTTATACACTTAAGATACTTGACACTCACCTGTGGAATGAAGAACATTTGACTTATTTCTCCTTTTTTAATTATGGTTAGTTTTGCTAACCGCGTTTGGACAAATTCTTAAATTTGCGAATTTAAGGTACCATTTACTTTGGGAAGAAGTAATTTTTGTACTCTAATCGAAGTTTTTTTAATAATAGCAAGAGGAGGGAGGAAATTCCCAAGCCAACTACGTGAATCTCAGATGGGTCTCCTTCTCAATACATGAAATAAACTATTGAAACGCTTAACTTTGTTAAAACTGTTTAAAATCCAACTTATAATTTTAACATTTTTTGGATTTTTCCTTATTTCAGTTTTATATAAATGTTTCAAAAACTTCTTCTTGTATTTTTTAACCTTTTCAATTTCCCGTTTTAAATTTCTTTTCGCAACTATGCACTTCTTATCACCTCGTTGTGTACATACGTTTTATGAATATATATAAACAAAAGCTACACATTTTTCCATGAATATAAACAAAAGCTGCACATTTTTCTATGAAAATGAACAAAAGCTCAGAAAAATTCTCTCCGCAACATTTTTATTTTGTTTATGGCACATGTTTCATCCTGCTGTATGAAATTTTTTACTAAAAGAGAAACACACTCAGATTAATACGTAAGTGGATGCATAATGAAATTTAAAAAAAATATAATTTTGCAACTTTTCTTATAAAATATATTATTCCGTTTTCATATTTGCTGTTTAGCAGACTATTCAAGTCAAGTCTAGATAATCATCGCTATGATTTAAAGTTGAAAAGTTCACTTAAACCAACATTAAGCGTAGAGCAATATTATTATCTGTAGTTGGTTTAGTATTGCGCACAATTATGCCGAAGGAGACTCTTTGGTCAATTTTTATACCCTTCATCTGTCAGTGTATGCATTTTGCAAAACGTTTGCAACGTATTCTTGATCTGGATCAAATTCTCAGTCGACCGATGTCCGTCTGTCCGTCGTGTAATATCTATGGTAAACGTTCTCTTGGCCGCAAAAATGCAGCTATCGACTTCAAATTTGGCAGAAACATTGGAAGTCCTTGCAGGCGTGTTGGTTTTGAAAATTGGGCAAATTATTTTATTTATTTCCGTTGTGTGTGAAGGTGGATGTAAATCTTTGAATTCGCGGCCTACGCAAGAACTTCGCATTCTTGTACCAATTTTCTTTATTTAAAAGGAAAACAGTTGCTTTCCTCAAGTTTAAGCGTTTGTATTTTTATTGTGTTTTTTATTGAGCTGTACGGCATTCTCATTTTGGAAAGTTGTTATTTAAAAATTCTTAAAAAACTAATGTAAGAACACTTTTATTTATCGTAACTCTATCTCACTACTGCTGCAATTATTTAACTCTTGTTTCTATTGTATTCTTGAAAGATGCGTCCAGATTTCTCCGGATTCTTTAAAGGATCATCCAGTCGTTAGCAATAGACGTTGCCACATGGGATTAAGCTCTTTAGAACCTACGATTCCCAATTAATGCAGCAGATTTGCAAGTATCATCCCACTTTCCTCAAGACGTTTATCACGTAAGCGCGCCCATAGGAAAATTTTTGAAACCTTTTTTTTCTGAAACTCCGCAAATCAACAAAAGATTCGCTGTGCTGTGTAAAAAAGTTTCAATGTAAACGCTAAGCTGTTCCTTTTAACCTGGACAAACTTCTTTAATTAATTATTATTTTTATTATTATTATTGAGAAATAAATTCTAAGGCTAAAGTCTTAAAGCACTAGAATCTAAGGGCTATCGACTTTATCTTATCGACTTTATCGAACGCTACTGTAATAAGTATATTTGGTAATTGCTGTTATTTTCAAGTATTCTTTATTTTATTTTTCATTTAGCAAGAGCTAACTAATAGCTCGATTGCTTAGATTCAAAAGCTTAACTAATCTCTGTTGAATATTTCGATCTTATGGTTTATCCACATAATTATTGCTGAGGTTGCCGTGTTTTGTTCAAGCGCCAGTGAATTATTACATATTAATAAACATATATAAATTCTTATATTTAAATTATAGAACTAAATTATAAATTAACTGCATAAGCTGTCGAGTCGTGCTTCAATGCACGCATGTTATTGTGTGCCGTGTTCTCCTTAAAGAAATAAAATTGTTGCCATTCTTAAGCAAATTGTCGAAACATTAATTTTATCTTAATTGTGGCAACATTTGCAATTGATAAGCAAGTAAACAATGAAAAAAGTGTGGTTTCGCGGAAGAAAAGTGTAATTTATTGTGTGAAGGACTTTGTGAGATCAAACAAATAAATAATAATGGAGGATCAGGCTTGCCCACGTTGCAAGACCACAAAATATCGTAATCCTTCACTAAAGTTGATGGTTAACGTATGCGGGCATACGCTTTGTGAGTCATGTGTGGATTTATTATTCTTGAAGGGATCAGGCTCTTGTCCAGAATGCTTGGCACCCTTAAGACGAAATAACTTTCGTGTACAACTGTTTGAAGATCCTATGGTGGAAAAAGAGGTCGACATACGTAAACGTATTTTGCGTGATTACAATAAGAAGGAAGATGATTTCGCTTCTCCGCAAGAGTACAATGATTACCTTGAGGAAATAGAAACTGTTGTTTATAATTTATGCAACAACATTGATGTGATTGGTACCAATAAACGTATTGAACAGTACAAAAAAGAAAATCGTGAATTTATACAAAGAAATAAAACACGCATGGGTCGTGAAGAATTTGAGCTCGAAGAAGTCTTAGAATTGGAAAAGGCTCAAGATGAATGCAGAAAGCAAGAGTTATTAGCGCTGGAGACCGAACAAAAAAAGAAGAAGGCACGCGAAAAAGAAGCTCTAATAGATGAACTTATGTTTAGTGGTAAGGATGCTTCTGACATTGTTAATGAATTTGCCGAAAAAGTTGAAAAATTGCGAGAAGAAGAAAAACAAGTACCGCCACCTAAACCTGCCACACAATTTTCTACGGGTATTAAATTTGGACGTTCGGCAGATCATCAGTTTTTGCCTGTGCCTAAATTGGAAGAAGGTCCATTATACATTCATGAAACTCCTATCCTCTATGCGGAAGGACCAAATTCTCCAACTGTTTTTGAAATCGAAAACAAAGGCTTTATGAATCACATAAGAAGCGAAAATATTATAGAGCGAGCTGGCGGCTACCGTTCTTTAATAGCTTGCCAACGTGCTTTGCAAGACGCTATGCAAGGTTTATTCTACGGTACTGAAACATAAATCTCTAAATGAAACCTATAGGGTGTAAGTAAATTGCAAAAATAGTTGTCGAGTCGTTAAAGGTGCCTCAAAACACGAGCAACTTTCTTTTGAGTTCTCAGTACAATTCGAGTTGGTGAGAGAAACGGAAATAGGTTTACAGGGAACTGAAAAGCTTTAGCAAAAAAGGAACTGATTGTATATTTAAAGTATAATAAAAATATTTCTCAGGACTTAAGAAAACATTAGTTTATAAAAGTTGAGAGGGAGTTTATTTATTCCAATATCCAGTCGTATACTCAGGTATCAAATCTATTCCAAATTATGTTGCTCTTAGTATTTCAAATAAATCGGTTTAAGTTTCCTAAGCACTAAGTAGCTGTGTTTATTTAAGAATTGTTGTGAACTGAACAATTTCAGCTGCAGAGAAGTAAAGCAGGTGTAGTATTGCTATGGCATAACAAACTGATTGCCCAAACATATCTGAAGAAGTAAGAAAACTACATTCGTTCGTGGCCGAATTTTTTATACGCATTACCGTTATCCTAACAAAGACAAAAAAAGTAAAAGCTAGATTTGCATGTTCTGTGGTATGGAATCGGCGAAATAAAAGTTTTTGTCGCTCAGGCGTGAAGGCGTTGCAAGCGTTTCCTTGGGAAAGTTAACACCTATTACCTGACTCGGTTATTGCTTTAACTTTGTTGTCAATATCGCATTGGCTCTGTCTCAGCTGGTTGCACTTTGACTGGTGGCCAGCAAGTCTTGAGGAACTTGCAAATTAGTTGCACATTTCACCACAACTAAAGGACTTCAACTACTAGTTCTTTATGTGTTAACATTTTATATCCACCAGTCTTAAGTCATCCTCACTGCCTCGACGATGCCACTGTGCTCATGCACAGCGGATTTTCGAGCATCATCATGTATCGACCACATCGAAAGTCGCACTGCTCCTTAAATTGTTTTTGTAAACAAAATGAAGTCAATTCAGAAATTGATTCTGTCAATTCAGAAATTGATTCTGAATTGGTCGGAATACTAAAAGGTGGATCTATTTCAAGTTCACCTTCGTTTCGCACACATTCGAGCAAACTTAATACACCTTAGTACCACAAGTGGTGTAGGATATAACTAATAGAATAGCAGAATAGCCCAACAGTGGTAATCATTCAAAATACTGGCTACAACTATTCGCATCGAACTTAAAAAATTCAGAAGGAGGTACAGCGAATTCAGGTAGGTACAGCGAATTCAGGGAAGTACAGCGAATTCAGACAGACAAAACGTTTAAAAATGTAAAACATATTCTAAGAAAATGGAGAAAAACTAGTAATCATAACAAACAAAAATTTCTAATTGAAGTTACCAAAAAGGGAGGTCATCGTCTGGACGGACGAAGAAAGCTAAATTCAAACGCTACTGAACCATTTTTTCGACCACTTCGTATCTAACGCCTTATATAGAAAGTTATGTGAATAACTATGAACAGAGCCAACCAAATTCTATTTCCCTAGTTTTTATAGGTGTCTGAGAGGCATATCGTAGTCTAATTCGTACCTCGTAGTCATCTTAAGGTTATTCATTGATTTTATACTTAGAGCTTCGAAAAAACTGCGACCAAAGTTCCAAGTCCCTTTTGATTTTTTACACAACAGCGTATCGAAGAACAAGTCTTTTGACCATTTAAGCTTTTATCGCGCCCTCAATCATTTTTTTATTTCCATTCATTGTCATTGTCAAATAGGGCTCTTAAGGGCTTACTAATCACTTATCAGTTTACTACTTCTAACTGTAAGTTATGTATATATATTATATACAAGTTGAAATGATAAAAAACATATCTTAACTGTAACGACTGTTTGTCGAATGTAGTAGTTTTGCGACGTTTTTCACATACTTGTGGGAGCTGTAATTCATTTTTAACATAATGGCGGCTATGACGGCTTTTTAACCTAGTTGTGAAAGCTATGAGTCCTTTTTAACATGGTTGTGGAGACGCTTTTATTGAACTGCATTGCGTAGTTTAACACCCCTGTTTTTATGCTAATATTGTTTGTTGGTGCGAATTTGAGAAGAGAATGTATAGAATGCAATGGGTGGTGTACGGATTCGAACAAAAAACACCTGCATTTAAATCACTACTTTTTAGCGTTTCACAGAAAATGAAATAGATTTTTAATTTCTTTGCCAATTCAAATACGATAAGATTAAAAAGGAAAAAGGCCGTTATAGTATATAAATCACTTTTCCTGAAATGAAGAAGAACAAGCAACCTACACCATTTGTCTATTGCCTCGATCGTCGTTACATAGACGGCCCCTGCGCCTGTAAGTAGTGTGGCGCCCATTTGCGCCTTCGTTAATTAGTTCATGATGGTTGCAGAGGCGGTATATGCCCCTGGTCCCGCGTCTGCTTCACCGGCTGCGGTCATTTGCGGGACTTCGTTGACTGATTTCCCGGCCCCGATCTGCGTCTACGTTGTGCCGGGAAATAACTTCTTCGTTAATTAGTTCGTGAGGGTTGCAGAGGCGGCATCTGCCCCTGCGTTGGTTGTTTTGCTTTTCTTTTTCAATTTCTTTTTCTTTTCGATGAATGATGATTATTAAAAAATTAAGAAAGACAGAAAAAAACAACGCTTTTGCTATCTAAGATAATGAAAAAAAACTTGACTTTCTTGAAACTTTAGGGCTGTTTTCTTCCTTAAGTCAATAAAAAATTTACAATGCCTCTTAACGCAACGATTCGGGTTCGAATTTTTGCTAAAATATATTTTGCCGTAAGGCTAAGAAGAAAAAAGTAAATGATAATAAAAATTAAAAAATATAATTTTAAAATTATGTCGAAAAGCAAATAAATAAGTTAAAGGGACATTTAAAATATATATATATTGACGTAAAATGTAACAACAACAAAATATATTTTCCACAATATAAAAAAAAGATAATAAAAATGCAAATAAAAATTGTAAAGTTATGGTGAACTGGAGACTTAGAGCCCCACTGTCGTGTTAAGTAAACCGAAGAGTTCCAACATTCCAATGGGACATTAGATAAGTTATGAAACATAAACTAATCACTCTATTTGGCTCTCTTGCTTCCTTCCTTCAATTCAGAGTCTCAAAGTCTCCCCCCTCACACTAAAAAAGAGAAAAAAGTTGAAGAGTTGTTTCAATCGTTTTCCCCACCAAAAGTATACTTTCTTAAGTTTCGGATGCCGAGAGGAAACAAGTTGGAATTTGCATCTATTTCCGACCCGTGAGATTGGATGGCACCAGATATAAATGCTACTAAGCCGAACGTCAAGTCAAATTGGTGCGACTTGCGCTTTTAGATTTGAAAACACTCTTCGAACTCTTTTTGTTGTTGTTTGTTTTCTTCTTCTTCTTTTCTTTATTGTTTTATTTACAACATTATTCACAAAATTTCATACACATACACGCACATTGCAATAAATTCAAATTTAAGACTAATTATTATAAGGTTTGATGCACTGTTTTTAGGCCTAAAATTTACAAATCATAAATAAAGAGATGAAATTCTAAAATAGATGAAAATGATGTATGAAAGAAGGTTAAAATATCTGCCCTTTTTAGATACTCTTATCCAACTATTTTTTATATTAATTACTTTTGCTGTTAATAAACTTGAACTCGTGACGATCAATGATAATATATACGATATAACATGTCGTAGCTGGTGAATTGAAATTTTAATTTTTAAATTCTGGAATGTGGCAGCATTGGTTTGAGTGTTATAGGTAAGCGCCTAGTTAAGTCGATACTTTTATGTGGCCAATTATTATTTATAACTCGGTATTAAGATTTATTTCAAACTTTCATTTTTTTTCTTGTTTTTTCTTTTTGTTTTTTTTTTTACAATAATGTTAAGACTTTTTCTTCTTCTTCTCAAAAAGTTAAAAAATATATCCATGTATGTATTATTATGCTGGTATGTAAAATTGTGATTGATTGATTGATTGATTGATTATGCATTACATGCTTATATGATAATTATTTTTAAGTGTTCTTTTTTTCTCCTGCTTTTAAGAACTATTACTTATTATTAATTAAAGAGACTTAAATTAGAAATATGCTGCTGTTAGGGTTCTTATTTTTGTTTTGCTATTCTTTTTTGTTGCTCTTTCTTTTTGGGTTTAAAATGAATTTCTATTATTTTTACACAATTTTCGCAAACTCCATTTTTTAAGTTTAAACAGCAACTTTTTCACATGCCGTCGTAAACGTCTCACAGTCAATAATGTAGGCTTAATAGTAACTTGATCAGTTTGTTGTTGTTGTTGTTGTGATTGTTTTTCTTTTTCATTTTCATTTTGTTGTTGTAATCCCGCATTCAACACGTACAGAAAGTGGCCGACGCGATAAATACAAAGCATATAAAACTCGTTTAACTAGACGTTATCATCTGTTGGAAGAGAAATTAAAATTAAAATTAAAATTAAACTCAATTTGACCGTTTTTTCTTTTTCTCACCGTGATACCACCATTTAGTCTTTTTAGGATTTTTATTACAAGTCTTTACATAGAGTGTGTTATCGGGTGGCCGTTTCTTTTCCCTACAGCTGCTTAACATAGAAGCTATACTCAAACAAACTGATTGAACTGAAAGCGCTGGCGACCAATCCTCCGTAAGTATCGATAGACAGATATGTCCATTTGAATAGACATGCGGATGTACGGGTATATTGCTGCCAATGAAAGTTACTTCCGGTGAATCGAAAGGATATTTGTTATTAAATTTGAATAATAATTGAAAACTTTCGCCCTCATATAATGTGCCCTCGAAGCCGGCGATATTGATTTTCCATCTAAGCAGCAGCACAATATAAAAATAAATGGAAAGAAAATTTACTTAAAAAGTGATTTATATTTGATTTTCTTTGCACGTCTTACTCTGACAAGTTTTGTGATATGCTTTCTGTGTCTACGGAAACACCGGGTGGGGGTTCCTTGCTGCAAAAGTGTTTGAATAAGGAAAAGCAATTAAATTATATTTGAACACGTGCTACACTGCTGTGTTGTGTGTATTTGCGTTTACTATGCGTATACTTACATTAAACCCATTAATTCTTTTTGTAGTCTTCTCTGGAAAAACATAGAAAAAAAAAAAGATCAAATAAAAATAAAATAAAGGAGACGTTTAATAATTTTCTAAAAGAAAAAAAAAAAACTACTCTTCTATGCCAAGTAGACGTTTAAAGAACAAATGATTTTTGAAAATCAACATTCGCCGCATTAGTCTTTGAAGACCTACCACAAAAGCTGAAATCGTTTTTCATTTCATTTGTTTTCCAATAAATAATAATAGTAAAAAAAATAATACAAAGTTTTATTTATTATGTATATCTTGCTACTGCCGAAGACGATCTTATTGACGTTTGCCATAGGGAAGCTTCTTGCTTCCATCACCTAAGGATGACGAGTATAGTCATTTTTTCAAAACATTTGCAACATTCAGATGGAAGTGTAAATATTTTTGTAAGTGTATATATTTTCGGCTAGCGTCGAATTCTGTCCATCTGTCCATCTGTGTAAAATCTATCTCCTGGCTACAGGAATGAAGCTGTTACCTTCATGCTTGGCTAAAACATTAGATAATAAAAAGAAGAAAAAACAAGTAAGCCACACCCACCCAATGCCATAAAATATATAAATTTATTTTCCTTTTTTTTACTATTTTCTGACGGATGTAAAAAATTCCATCATAACCGAAAAATTTTCTTATTGGTTTTGAGATAATGTTGTGCTATTGGCATGAGAACTTACAGGAGGGTGAACGTTTTGTGAAAAAATTTGCTTCGGCTTGTATATGTTAGAAAATGCGGAGATAGTAAGACGAAGATTAAAGAAAAGATATATTAAAGGCCTCTCTACCTTGAGAACTTAGCAATTATGGCTCACTTCTAGGGGATATCTCACTATTAGGGTTGCATTTCTTGGTAAAAAAAAATACCTTTTTCATATACAATTTTAAAAATGTATGGCAAAAATCGTTGTCAAAAAAACCGTTCATTATAATCGAAACTATACTATCTTTCTACGCCTATTAGTCTATCAACGAGGATCAAGATATGCGTTCAAAACTTCTAGAAAATATTTTTTACTTTGTTACTTGGATTAGATGACTGACATGTGATGAAATGGTCAAGCGATTGAAAAGAAAACTAATCACTAGTTTCCCCTTGCTGAAGAATATAAAAATATTCCCTCTTTCTGTAAAGATCAGACATCGGTCCATTTGCAAGCTAAGAATATTATCAAGTTTCCTTAGTGAAATAGAGAGATACGGGTATGCAACGGATCGCGTGCATTGAGCGAGTGAAACTCGGACTCTAATACATAAAGAAGGCTAGTGTCGGTTTACGGTTTTTATTATGAAGCTTGCTCACGTCCCGAAACACAAAAACCAACTTTTTTTTGTTGATTTTATATTCGATGTCGGGATAAAATTCATACAGTATCGAGTACCATTAAGTCATTGCTCAATAAACGTTGCTCCATAACGGAAGATGTCAGCCCAAAATCGAGCTCGATAGCTCGATACCAAGAGCCTCAAGGCGATATTGCAAGTGAAGGAAAGAAATTGGTGTACTCCTCATCGCCGAATGAAAATAAAAGATTAAATAATTCTTTTTATATAACAGGGGTTTCGGGATGTCTCCTATAATAGGCTGCAAAAAGAATGCATTCTCCATGTTTGGAAATGTCGTTATTCCCGCCCAAACATTTCCTAGACTTTAAAAGAGTTTATTGGAAATGTCTTTAAATAGGTCTGTCGAGCAAGCGGAGGATTTCTCTCAAAATCAATGTTCAAAAAAGGACGAACGAAAAAGTATTCAGGTAGTATTTTAATACTCTTTTAATGGACCTACAGTTGCATAGGTACATTAAATTTTAGCGTATGTATACAATACACAAAAGGACTTGAAATAAACTTCCCTTTTATTATACGACTTGTCAATCGATTCAGAATCATTTTCTTCTGTATCGATTCAAGTGAGTCCGTCTGTCTGTTTTTGTGTTTCAATATATGGAAGATATTGAAGTGTGCAAATAAACTGAAATTTCTTCGCTTAAGCAGAAAAACTCTTGAGAACGGATTAGATCAGATCATTTTTACTATCGTTCTGTATATAAGAATAGTTTTTAAAATAAATTATTTTATGAAATTAATTTGCGAATTTTAATATTTCTCGACAAAAAGCGAGTGCGGATGAGAAGTAGAAATTTGGTGTACTAAATGTCCAAAGATTGTACTGAATGCTTGAACTGAAATCTCATCCTGATAATTTTCTAAATCCCATCCCGTACAAACACTCTTAATGTAATATCAGGCTTTAATGTTTTGTTTTTTCCAAAAATAAGCTCTTATATGCACGAAGAAATAGGTGAAGAATAGCGTGGTGGGTTCTTGAAAAAAAAAATCTTTACTATAATTGTGCCAAGTGGTATAAAATAAGCCTCTGCAAGTTATGAAGCTATAATACTATATCCACTATATATATAATACTATAATATCCACTTCACGTGGACAATACGTGAAGAGGTGTATTAGACGACTCGATTTAGGGTATTCAACGATGACTCTTGGCCGACATATAATGTTTTCACTTGTTTTTTTTTTCTCAGTTCTCTTAGAAGTCTATCTCCTATTGTTATAAATTTACTTGTCTCTTTTAAACGAGAATTAATAAAGCAATTTTGCACTGATAGCTTATTGCATGTATTATATAGACACATATATATATATAAGATAGATATTTAAAAACCTGCTAATACTCACGTATGTACATAAACTATGGTTTGTCACATAAATTAATTTATGTCAATAAAAGTATTTAAAAAGGAAAATTCCAGTATTTTGCAGATAAAGAGATATAGTAATAAGTTCGTAAATCGCATATATATATATAAATAAAAGAACAATTGAAAAACTCGCTGAAGCAACTTAAGAAAAATTAGTCAAACATCCTAAATAAGGCAAACAAACTGACAGAATGAAGAGATCGCAATAAACGTAAACTTGCTTAAGGAGTTCAGTGTAACATGAAGAGAAAAGACGCTTAAGACGCGAACATTTACTTTGCCTAAAAAACAAATCCTTTTTATTAATAGCTTGAAGATCAATGAGGTGTGTTTATAACGAATCATACTACGATGTACCGCTCAGGCACTTATGAGAACCATGGAAATAATTAGAATCTTATTGTTTTTGTTTACAGTTGTACCCTACACCACTTGTGATACTACGATATATTAAGTTTATGCGGATGTATAAAAAAGCTCAGAAGAGTTAGAGGTAGACCCATCCTGTGTTATACCGATTGATTCACAAAGTGATTACGAACTAAGCTTTTCTGTCCGTCTGTCCACCTTGTTTGCTCGTATGTTATAGATGGCAATTTTTGAGACGTGTTGATGAAATTTGGTGCACACCGACATGTTTTCCGACAAATGCTGTTGATAATGTTTCGAATCGGATCAATTTTTCGACCCATCCCTCTGTAACACTACATTTTGAAAAGTCGTTACGTGGATAACTGCAGGAAGATAGGGCGTGGACCTTAGATCACTATAGATTTTTTACTTGTTTAAATTCGTTTCCTTACTTACTACATACTTTTTCAGGTGGTATCTGGGGGAATTATGACCCGTGTAGATGCCGTCATTCTTTCTTAGTTCCAGTGGTTTGTGTGCTATACAGGGAGATTTTATGAATCTTTTTGCTTCTCAGTGATTGCCAATCATTTGCTTTTTGGTACGCCATAGATGGGTGCAAAACCTGAAACGATCACCCGGGCCCCCCTGTTAGCTAGAGAGTCAGGCATTTTGTTGCCCTCAACTCCCGAATGCTCAGGCATCCGTATGTGGTGCACGTCAATGCGTTTGCCTAAGACTTTACAGGGCAACGATTAATGATAAAAGCACGATAAATAATACCGTTTCTCCGAATATGAAGCCTAGATGTTTCAGAAAAGCATTAAAATTATATTCTAGTTTTATATTCTTTGGGCAATTTTTCGGAGATAATACTCAGTGATTGCCAATTATTTGTGAAGTTTCGACTTGCATTTATTTATTTTATCATTTAAAATTTTATTTATTTTAAAATCGTTCAGAAGCATACCGATATGTATCCATTGACCAGTGCAGAGCGAACGATATTCTTAAGCCAGAAAAAGGAGATTTTTAAGATAGAAATGGAAGTGCACATAAGTAATGAAAATGGGGATAAAGAAGAGAGAAGATAGAGAGAAAGGGTAAGGGGGAGAGTTCAGCGAAATCAGTACAAAAGATATATCAAGTAAACCGCATTTTCTATGCGATGACCTAATGTAAAGCAATAAAGTCCGCAAAACAAAAACTTTAAAAATCGACATAAGGTGGTGGTTGCAAAAAAAAAAGCTTTTCCATTCCTTTTCATGATTCAAAAGTTCATCTAAAGTTGAATGTATCCTGAGTTGTAGATAAATATTTTCGTTGCTCATTTTCATCTTCTTCTAGTATCTCTTGTCTGAAAATGTTCAAGCACTTATATAGAGTGTATAATTTCTCATAATGCTTGTGTAAATATTGATTTTTTGTTTTTTTTTTTTTTTTTTTTTTTTTGTGAAGTGTAGGAGTTAGTTAAAATGTGTTCTTTAACACTTGACGGTATCTATGTACTTAAGCGATATATATGTATATATATATAATACTTGCCTCCCAACGTGTATTATCCAGGACTAATATTTTGCCGCATTTTCTTTTCGGTTGCTGGTTATCGTTAATTATCTCCGCCTTTTGCGGTTTATCTTTTTTATTTTGTTTAAATAATTTTAACATATTCGTTTATTTCGCACTTTAATTTATCTTAATATTTTTTTATATAATTTTTCTTTTTTTGATTTTATTTTATTTTTATTTATTACCACTTTTAATGCTTTCAAGTCAAGTTAAGCACCAACTCTACGACCACGTTATAAGTTGAACGCTTAATATACGAATAAACTTTTATAAACGGTTCGTATTGCAATAGACCGACAAATAAAGCAATCGTTTCGTATTTTACCTCAGCTTTTTTACTAGCAGCAAGAAAGAAAAACATAAAATATTTACAAACAAAATAGAGCAAAACAAACAATCAGATAGAAAACTGAATATGTGTGTACTCGTATAGCAGCAAAATGCTGATATGGCCAGAATAGGTTCGCCTAACGTATACATAATTCAACGAAACGAATGTCTCTCAAGTTCTCTGACAAGTTTTTACACCCACCGCTAGCTAAGTAGGTAAACTAATGCTATCATTACGTTTGGAACCTACAAGAGTTACGCATAACCGATAACGATCCGGAATATCAGAGAATTTGTTTACTCTAATGATTCACACATACTTGCATCATGTCCGTTTAAGTTGGCCCACCTACCGGAGATCGATATTCTCTTAGGATGAGTAACACAAGCGCTCGATAATCCTAATGAGATATTGATTTCATCAAAGACACGATAACACTTTCTGTGTGTCATTTAAAATCTTAAACCCATAAAAAAAAGGAGCCGCCAAAGGCAATATGCAGGTGTTTCCAATCATAACCGCACATCGTGTACCCATCATCCAATAAGATGAAGAGTACGAAAATCATAACCTTTTTGACAACAAACAGTCGTATAATTTCTTGAGGGGAAGGCTTCATGTCAACGTGGACTTGGTTTTTCTTTGTTACGAATGGAGAAGTGATTCCCTTTATTCCCGCATCGACAATTCCATAAGTCAGATATGTTCTGGTTCAGCGTAAGATACCGTTAAGCCAATTTCCTCGTCTGTGCAACTCATTCATTGAACTAAAAACCTGAACCTTGCCGTGGCACATATGCTCTCAGCTGAGTTTAAACTGAAAGCCAATTCGATCAAAAACTCGCTTGTAATTTAAAAAAAAAAGAACTGAAAGAAATCTTAGGCAAGTGAAAGCGCTGTAGTGGGGCATGGCCCACTATTGAGTGCCCTTCGCCATTACGCTTGATACGCTCACAATATATACCGGTTGAAAACAAAAAACCAAGACGGATAGACGGACAGAAAACTTTCCATCAGTACCACGATTTAATAAAAAGTGGCTCTACCTCAAATCCTTCTCGATTCTGCAGACATTCACACAAATTTAATCTACCCTTGCACCCTTACCTTAAGTGGTGTAAGGTATGAAGAAACAAAAGTTATTGTTAACCGATTTAAAACTTTCTTGACTTATTTAACACCCCGTTTTTACCGGCCTACCGCTATGCCCGCAATTAACACAAAACTTTGCAATAGCGATATATTTGCCTACGGAGAAGTGTGTGTACGATTCGCTTCAAGGTGAACGTAGTTTTCTGTACTTTTTTCGATTTTCTCAGTTAATATGAAGTTTATTTGTCTTTGTTTTCATTCTCCTTTTACTCAAGCCATAAAACATAGATCAAGAAATGCGGGAGGAAATATGAATTCTCTTTAGTACTCACTACACAGGACTTAATAGGTCCGTCATCTTACAAAACCTATGCGCAACAAACGCGCCATAATAAATGTTTTGTTGCTAATAAATGGTCTACCATTTTACATCATATAGTTATGTACTTTGAAATGTACCTCTAGATAAATACTTTGCCGGTTGGTTTGTGAATTTTATGTTTTTCGCAAATATCTACATGAAAACGGCAAGTGTTCCGTGTAAAAAGTCTGCGGAATTATCAAGAGAAGAGAACGCTATACATCACAACTTGCTCCGCAGTCTTCACAGGAAGATTCATCCTTTGCAGCATAACTAATTAAGTTGCATCTCGGTATTTCTATCTGTCTATCGCCTTAAGAGGACGAATACCGCTTGCATAACCAAATGGCTGCTAAGCCTAGCAATACATTTGCATAGTAAGCTGATTAAGTTGTGATTTTCAACTTATTTAACCAGTTTTTGTTTAAGCCTTCATATGGCACAAAAAGCCTTATTTGGGGAGTTCGAACTTTAGCTTCAAAACAAAGGAAAAACGACGCAACCTATCATTGAATATCTTACAGTTACAGGAAGTGATCGAAAAAATGGTCCAATCGGATCCAATTTCAATAGCGTTCATCCTTGGGATAAAATACGTCGAGGTATTGAACTTCATCGAAATATCTCAAAAATTACGCTACCGGGCATTGAATATGAGAAAACCAGGTAGACGGACGGGCAGACACGTTTATGTCTACAGCATAAAGAAGGACTTGAGGTTCTGAATCAATTGGTATAATAAGAGTTGGCTCTATCTCAAATTCTTCTGGGTGTTGCACATAACTGCAAAAACTTCACCTTGTCCTTGTCCTAGTATCACAAGCTATGCAGATTATAAACACTCACATAAATCCCTATCTTAGGTTAGGTCTGAAAGCCACTGCAAATTCGTTCATGCTTTATTGGCTTGCAGAGGGAAGATGCTTTCAACTGAGTAAAATTTTTTCTTCAATTTCGAGCTCTTTCCCAAATGCTCCGAAGGGATTGTCTACGTTATATGAATTCCTGCTAGAAAGTTGCAGCCTTTTATGTCTTGGCTCTAGATTTCTAGCTTCTTTAATACACTAGCAGATATCCTTAGAATTATTATTAAAAACCATTTTGATAGAAAACTGCCACGTAGATGTGATGGTGAGATGATGACTCAACAACACTCAGTGCTTCTATCAAGCTGCTGGTGCTGAGAACAGGGAAGAATATTTGAACTAGCAAGAGAAGTTTTATGTTGCTGGAATGGACTGTGGACTAATGGTAACAAATAATTGAAAAATTTATTGTAATAAGAAACGTGTCCCGAAAGCGTCGAAACTTGCCACAGACAATTTATGAACTGTAGACCCTATTAACTTAACGATATCTCGCAAGAATGGCTGCGATCTTGATTAACACATACTTTGTATCGTTTCTTTTATGGACTTAATCGCTATATTAATCGTTGGAGTTAAAATGTAATAGAATCAAAGCAACTGTCTCACTCTTTCGACGTACGATGCGAGACACAGAAACAATTTTTCCGCGATATTATAAGAATTCGTCTTACATGAGCGCACATTAGAGGCGGTGTACTGCATTTAATCAATGACGCTTCTTAAGAAGCGTTAATTAAGAAAATTATATTCGGTCGTTACCGAATCTTTCACACCCCATCACCGTTATCTTAAAAAAAATAAAAAAAGTAAAAGAACTAAATTTTCATGCTCTATAATATAGAGTGGGCGCGGCTGATTCTTTATATTTTCAGAATAAAATATTTTATCGTATATTCATTGTACGCGGCATGTAGGCGTTGCAGGCGTGTCACTTCTAAATTCTTTTACAAATTTGTAGGCGACATCTTCGCTAACAGTTTCGCTAACGGGAAATTGTTTACAGAGGGGCATGTTTAGGTGCATTCCAAATTTATTTATGTGCTTTATGGGGTTTTAGAAGCTTGTTTCTGCCCCTTTCAAAGGTATTGAAAGAAAATTACATTTTGATACACTATAATATTGGGTAGGCGTGGCCAATTTTTCAATTTTTGTACAGGTGCTATAGCATTATCTATATCATAAAATAAGCGTTCATATGCTATGACTGATGAGCAAAAAATCAATTTTTTATTCCTTTGTAGAAGCAGAGGTGTTCCCAGTTTATGTGTGCTATGGGTGTGTTCTTCGACCGATTTGGGCCATTTTCAATACCAATCTACATGCAACACCTTTCAACGTATTTGCGAAATTTGAAGTCGATAGCTTCATTATTGCGGCCAGGAAAATGTTTGCTATAGACATTATACAGACGGGCAGACACACAGACGGACATGCTTAAATCGATGTGGAATTTGATGCTGATCAAGAATATATAAACTTTCTGGGGTCTCTGACACTTCCTTCTGGGCGTTGCAAGCATTTTGACAAAATGAATGTACGCCTCATTCTTCGATGATGAGTACAAAAATTTTCAACTACATTTTTGAGGAACAGTTTTGCCTGAAATGGAGCTACTATTAAAATCGCGAGGATGTCTTGGAAGTCCTATCACAGGATGGTAAATCTGTAAAATCGGCGAGTGCGCTTTGAACGCTTCCCAAATATACTCAGGACGTGTCCTATTTCTGTAATATGATGACGGTCAGAAAGTGGAGAAGAGAGGGAAAGACATAAGGGAGATGGCAGCAGCCTAATGAGTGTATGTCCAAACGTAAGGTAAGTGTTATGCCTTTGCCGACTGAGCACTCATTATACCTACGATCAACTTTACCGTACAGAAATTCGAATTCGCAAACCGAATCACTAAGGACATGTCCCCTATTCGTGTAATCTGATGGCGATCAGAAAGAAGTGAACAGTGGAAAATACTTAGATTACAATCAAGTCTACTGCACAGAGATTCCAACCCGCGAAAAATGATTCGGCCAATCTTGCTTAACCATACATTGAGTGAACTAACGAGCCAACGGCCTATCTTGCAATCTTGCAATGACAAAAGAGCTAACGATGAACGTTGAAAGTTTCAAATGTTTCTTTCGAACCCATGAGAGAATTGATTTGTTTGTTTTATTTACCTGAGAAAGTTTAAGTTTTGCAAATCCGAGATGGAAATATTACACTAAATCTAAATTAAAATTTTTAAATATAATAAATTATAAATTTTTAAATAACAATCACCCCCTTTTATCTTAAATATATTTATTTATCGGAACATGAAACTGAGATAAAGTTTTTTGAACTTAAATAAAATAAACAAAAAAAAAAAAAGAAAAAAGAAATTCTCGTCATAGTCAGTAAAAAATAAAATTAAAGGAAACTTCACTCCTTTTATAATCGACATTAAATCCAGAAATTGCAATCTCAGCGTACTTGGAAGAAGTCTGCTTAGTTTCTGCTAATGAAATTTTAGTTCAATGTAAACAACATTTGTTGTAATTCAAATCCATTCCAGTCTTTGGGGGCAAAAAAAAAGCACAGTAGACAGCAAATCATGTGAAACAATTTAAGACGAATTTTCAATACTCAATACCGCAAGTAAACAGATGGCAAATCTGTCAATGGAAGTTTAACACCATTCGCTAAGTATTTTCTTGCGAATCTGCTGTGATCGACAATTTATTGGCGACAATGTTTTGAAGCAATATTTTTTCGTCAAAATACGCGTCTGATCTTAGTTTTTCATCTTCGTCCTTATAATAGTGTTTGCCGAACACTTCATAACGTCAGACCACTCCTTCTATGGTGCGCCGAACTAGAGAACGGAAGCTGGTGAGATTAATAAGAATCCTAAAACTGAAAGGCTAACAGCATGGGTGAGTCCAACAGATCTGTTAGAAGGCGATACCCACATTTACCCACACAATAATAATAATAATAGTCCTTTTAATGGAACTCATTTCAAGGAGAACAAGAATACTTTCTCTCTCGCGCTCTCTCTCTCTCTCTGACTGCTATGAACCTATTGAGAAACTTAACATATTTTCCTCTACCAGTGACGGATATAAAATGAAAACTTATTACTTAGCAACTGTTAGGCTTGTGTATAAATTCTATATCTTATTATTAGTCTGTGTTTATATAAATTTGTATTCATGTATAAAAATAAAAACTTTATAATACGTTTCTCTTTTCTTTTTAACCACAACCATGATAGCAGCAGAGAAGTCATTGTCTTTACAGCTCATGAAAATGTACAACGAAATATTTATATATATATATATGTATATGTATCCATATATACGTATTATGAATCAGTTGAAAGTTTCTTAAACCTTCTAGTGGGTGTCGACACACAATTTTTCTTATTTAAACTTTAAATAGGATAAGCAAATAAGAAAGTGTTTACATCCATTTAAGGACGTAGTGTAATACCGCCACTCTCTTGGACTTTTTATAAGCAGGTAAATTTCAGCTCCCATAGGGAAGTCCGATAAAACAAGATGACACTAATGTTATTAGTCACGCATCAGACGACCCTTTAAGTATATATGCATTTTATCGGTATTTCAAACTTGATCCTAAGTTTTTTGTCCTTCGTATCAAAGCTTTGCCACCATTTAAAGTCATCTAACCAACAGGGCAAACAATGTCTCCCAAGATTTCTATTTACTTTCCCTTTCTTCACAGGTTAACTAATAGGGCTTTTGCACAAGAGGAATATAACTTTACGGATCGAATAAGAAGCCAAGTGCTTTTTAGTTTCTTGAATCTTGGACCTAAATCAGCTCCATATTTAAATTTGGTTTATAAAATTGAATGAAGGAGACATACACCGAATCTTCACTTTTGATATTATGGAATGGGGGAGCGGGAGCGACTGAATTGGCTCAGCAATTCTCACTAATGTAATGGCTTTTCGATAGGCAAGATTCAGTTTTTTTTTTTATTTATTGTTCCTCTTCCTTTTGAAATCTCAAATTCAATGAGCGTCTACTGTTTGATATAACGCTAACAAGGTTGAGAAGCGACCACCTCGCGCGTGCGTGCGTAAATGCCAAATTGCGGCAGTTAAGATCATCTTAATACACGAATTATAGGATACCTTGTTGTGTATTAATCTCGAATATCCTCCATATCCTCCATCTTTCATTTTATTTCTACACTTACTTCTGCACCAATGTCACAGAACGTCGAAAGAACTCTTTCTCGCAACAGGTCGGATAACTACATAAGAATCGCTACATATAGAAAACATCTTTGTTAATGAAAAAGCTTATATAAATTCTGTGTACGAACGATGATTGCCCGATAAGGGAATCATAGAATTACCTGATGACAGATTATATAAAATACAAGTAAGAAAATTAAAAAGATATCTTTGATACCCAGAGCACCTCAAACGAGTACATTATAATTGCAAATATTGTTTTATTTGTTTTTACCTCTTGCGGTACAGGATATATTAGGTTTGTGCGGACGTATGTAACAGGCAGAAGGGTTTAAGATAGACCCAGCTTTTGTTATACCGATCAGAATCAGAATTATTGTCTGAATAATTTTTTGAATCGACCTAAGTCTGTCTGTCCGTCTGATGTCTGTTCATATAAATTTGTGCTCAAGCTACAGGCCGCAATTCTCAAGATATTTTAATGAAATCTGGCGCACTGACTTGTTTTGATCCAAGGACGAAGGCTATTGAAAAAAATGGTTTGGATCGGTCTCCTTTTTCGACAACTCCCCATATAATACCCTATTTAGTTTTTTAATTCCTCAATAAAAATGGTTAAGTAATAGTATTTCGTCATTCTAAATTGGTATGTAATCTTTCAACCGACTGGGGCAAATTTTTTGAACACCCTCTCCTATCGTGGAAACTAAAGTTCATATGATAAAAAGATCTAATTTTTGATGATTCGTCATGAGAGAATCAGATCAAAATAGTAATTTAAGACAAAAAAATTAACTGTAACCAACTTGACCATCTCGGTCTATTTTTTAGATCCCACCCTATACACACATTTGCACGAAAATTGATCCTTTTGTAGGGCAGAAAAGTATAAATTTTAGTGTGTTTTGATGAATCTTAGCCCGTGATAGTAATTTAAAATAAAAAAATTCACTGCATCAAATTTGGACCAACCACGCCTACAAGGACTTTCACGAAAAGTTAGGCTTTTATGGGCAGAAAAGTTTAAGTTTTAAGATTTTATGATGAAAATTGATCCATAATAGTAAACTGATATGAAAATTATCTTTTCGGAATTTTGAATACAACAGTGCAACAATTTTTGAACTTCTTGATCGTAATCATTCTTAGGGAAATAAACTTTTATTTGCAAAGAGATCAAATTTTTGATGTCGAGTCCCATAGTAGTAAGTGTAGGGCATTTAAAATTCGGCCTAGCCCGACTATAACGTTTTTACTTGTTCTTATTAAATGTGATTGTTTGAGTTACTCAGGTAACGTGTTTTTTATGCTGATCTTTTCATTGGCCTTGGAATAATTTTCTATTTGCTTTCAAAGCAAAATCTCTTAAAGGCTCGACGTTATAGTTCTTAGCCAAGAGCGGGTCCACAAGTAAAATGTTGGCAACTTTATACATACATATTTAAATGGTCCTTACAAGCATAAGTATCGGAATTAGCCAAATTTATTGCAAGTGAGGCCTTTTCTCCTTTTTATTTTATATTCATTACTTAGAAGTAGGAAGAGCCCCGCAAAGCTTTTTGAGATGGTTTTTGTGTCCCAATGGCAAAGCTGGGCGCTCAACTTATATTTACAATACAATACAAATACAAGATTTGTCCATCCATTTGCAATGCTCACGGGGTCCTACATTTAACTTTGCCTGCGGTCGTTGCAAATGGATGATGAAACGTAGCTTATCTCAATTCTTCGATAGTGGCTAGAGTATAGAAATGTTTTTTAAATTTCCATTTACTGATATAAACTTGAATAGTTTAGTCTTTCAATTGTTAACAACGATTGTAAAACGTCAGTCGCTTATGACATTTGTATGACATTTACATATAAAATTTTTTCCATTTGTATGCTTTTTATAAATGTTTTGCATGAGAGACAAGCATGTTGTTGGGCTGTGTCTTTTATATTACACGAGAATTGCAATGACAAACCCAATCTCTTCGCATCTTTACTATGAAGGATGTATAGTAGAAAAAAAAAAAGAAAAAAAGAAACATGAAGAAGAGAGATATAGAGGAAAGGAGAGAAGACGCACTCTGGCGCGAAACAATGACGCCATATATCTTATTAGTTATGTATATCCAACTATGCATTTGCATACGGAAAAGCAGTCAGACACTTCAGTGCCCACAAAAAATACATCGTAATGTAGATTCCTGCATAAGTAAACAATCATTTATGCCGCAAAATTGATGTAGATGAGACGATGGCAATAAACAAACAAAACAAACAAATAAAAATTATTTATAAACAACATTTAATATGAAATGTAATGTTTTATGTTTCCAAAGGAAAAAAAACAGAAGACTGTGTAGACGAAGCAAAACGAGTAAATGCTTTAACATCTCCGCGATTGCCACGCATTAGAGATTTTAAAAAGCGTGAGATTCCAAATATCGCTTGGCAGAAGAAAATAAAATTTGTATCAAAACTCATACTTGCTTCCTTAACACAAGAGCTACCGCATGGGATCAATTTGATTTTTTTACAACATTTGAGCTTTTGACTCGTTGCCATCATGACTAAGTCACTTTATACGCTGCTCTTACAGAAAAACCGCCACATGCTGCGGCAAAAAAAATTCTCTTATGAAGTAGCAAAACTTCATAGAAAGCGTACTGGATATAAAAACTCTTTGTCTGTTTGAAGTTTGAAGTGGTGGGTCATGACAATGTAAGTCTAAGCTCTTTGTTGCCAATCATTTGGCAAAGAATTTTTCCTTCCTTTGAATTTAACAAAGGTCATTATACAGTTCGATTCGATTCTTGAAAATGTTCTACTTCCCAAAACCAGGGCATAAGGCGTGTAATGTTCTAAAATTTTCTCCTGGCTTTTATTCATACAAAAAGGCCTTTAAATATCAACAATCAGAGCATTTTTTTGCTAGTCCTAGGTTTGGAGTTCATTTCTTGATCGTTTAAAAATACGAAGGCAAACAGTGAGTATGATCCACTCACAAACAGGTCTACTGTAGATAAGAAACCGGACCAATCTCGAAAATACACAAGATTTTTCCACATTTTCGTCTACAACTTGCAATCATTGACGATATTCCCAAAACTGGTAGCCAAAATGTGTCCTCACAAACACAGGGATTCTCACTAAGAGTGTTTCTCAGTGTACATTGTCTCGCCATTAGGTGTGCCATAGATCGCACGACGACGGCTTGTAATTTCTGCTAGTAAGCTCTGAAGAAATCGACCAATTTGTTGCTTAAGTGCTTAAGCTATCGACAATTTATTTTATTAAGATGACCAATCATTCACGGTATGCCTCCTCTACATGTAACACGGTGATGGTCAGAAAGAAGTAAAGGAAAGAAAATACATAGAGAACGACAGTAGCCTAGTGGATGGATAAGTGCTTAATCAGTAATCGGTTATGCCTTTACCAACTAAGCATCCTAAGTATGCTTTACGGCACAGAGATTCGCACCTCCGAATACTGATTTGCCTGGATTCGTGATTTCTTATCTGCTCAGCTACTCATGCGGATTGGAGAATATGCGAAATATTAACAAAATTTCGAAATTCTCGGAATCAGTTTTAATAAAAAATTTAGCTCATTATAATGTGTTTGAACCTTATGCTCTCCTATGTTGAAAAAGGCAAATAAACCTTCCCTTAAAAAGGGAAACGAATATGGTACAGTTATCTAGGAGCTCCTTGCCTGATCTTTTAGATAGACCACAGATGTAGCTTGCAATATATTGGCTTGATTGGGAAGTGGGCGTTTTTCACAAGATTATATCTCCGAAGTTCTACGTCTTCTACTACAATTCTTGAGCCATGAATCGATAGGAGAAGCATTTGACTCAAAATCGATGGTATGGTGAAGAATATATGAATACTATAGGTCAACATATTTCTCATCCTAGCACGTACAGAGATCCAGACTAATGATAAGAATTTCAAAAATAATGTGTTTGTTGTCAAGTTTTTATTTATCAAGTTTTACATATTGTTTAGAAACTTGCAAGCCTCAACGGTTTTCTTACCCACATAAATGTGAAACAAGTAAGAACACTATAGTCGGACAAGGGCGACCATTAAATACCCTGCAACGTATTGCCTAACACAATTGTTATTTTTGTATGAAATTACTATTACGGATCAATTTTCATCGACACATGTCAAAACTTACACTTTTCTGCTCTCCAAAGGATCAATTTTCGTGAAAATCTTTATTAAGGTGGGATCCAAAAAATAGGCCAAGTTGGTCCAAATTTGTTACAGTTAATTTTGTTATACTAAATTACTGTTATGATATAATGTTAATCATGAAGCATTGAAAATTATACCTTTTCGAGTACTTTAGATTTTGATATATGTGAGGGGATTCTAAAATTGCCCCAGCCGGTCCAAAGTTTTCATACCAATTTAGAATATCGAAATATTACTACTTAACCACTTTTCCCGAGAAATTTTGAATATTGCAATTTTTTGATCGAAAAAGCGGACCGATCCGAACCATTTTCAATAACGTTCATCGTTAGGTCAAAACAAGTCATTGTACCAAATTTCGTCAAAACATCTCAAAAGTTGCCACCTGTAGCTTGAACACAAATTTACATGCACATATCTCAGACGGACAGACGGTCAGACAATCTTAGATCAATTTAGATTATGATTCTGAATCAAACGGTATAATAAAAGGTGAGTCTGTCTTAAGCATGTCACATACGTCCGTACTAACTTAATATGGCTTGCACGACAAGTGCTGTGAGGTATAATTATGTAAAACATTTGTACACAAATAACAAGTCGGATGTAAACTTTGTTTTAAACTAAACATGTCTTATCGTTTAACTAAGTAAGTTTAAGAAGGGGTTTGGCGCCAGCCGCAAATCGTTTTGCATGAATATTTATTCATTTAAATTAATTTCAAATATATATACGCGGTGTAAGCAAAAAAATGGAATGAATAATGCTGAGAAACTGGTTACGATTGAACTTTAGCTCGACTGTATTAGGCTTGAAGTAAATGTTTATTCATGAGTCAAGTAAACGCACCTAAATTGTGGCTACGTTAGTTTGAAAGAAGAAGAAAGTCCAACATCAAGCAGCTGTGCTAATTTCGCTTACCATGTTCTCAGACAAGCTGGCTCAGTTAGTGAAACATTCTATTCGCTGACGTTTTGTTGCTAACAAGGTATGTGTTGTATAGGGATGGAAAGCTGAGAGGAGTGAGAAACGGACTGAGGCAATAAGGTCAACTCATGGCATAAACACACGTACTGGTTTGAATAGGTTGGAGAAAACATGTTTTGTACATTGTAAGCAGTTATTTCAAAAAGTAAAAATCACTTAATTACAGGCAGTCCAGTCGGACTAATTATTCATTAAATGGAATTCTTAACAGAAAAACGAAAGGGCAATTACTAACTACCTTACAACGAATACAGATAGAGAAAGAGAGAGAGAATTCTTTTTTCAACTGGTTCACACTTTATATCAAAGATTCCCAATCCTTGTCGTTTTGCGGGAAATCTTTTAAAACAGAGATGCCCAAACTGTACCTTCCTATCTAGAATTTTTCAAGCCTGATTATATCCGCAAGCATATCTGTGCACGTTTGTTGTTTTTTAGTGACAAACTCTTGGCGCGATGAACCATTGGGCACTTTTCGTTCATCGTCTTAGGAAGACGAGGTGTATGCAGTTTGTCAAAAAATTGCTACACCCAAAAAAATGCTTGAGAGACACCCATAAAGTAAATATATTCTCCTTCTTCATCGCCATCAAATCCTAAATTGATTTGAGCATGTCCGGCTGGCATTCCATGTATCTACCTATGTAATGTCTGTGGTAACTATTCCCCCGATCTGCTTCAACTTTGCAAATGTATAAAAACAGCCAAGCCCAGACAAAGTTGTAAGTGATCCACTTATGATTTTTTCACTTTTTTTTACGTTTTCTGCTTATTACTCGGCATGTAAAACATACCTCACTTACATATATTATCTGCTGTCAATTTAAAAATAAAATAATATTCTAAAATGTGGATCCCACAAGGTAGAGGATTCGCTGTCTCTTAGCAGTATATTCAAATGGATATCAAGTAAAAGGACATGGAGAATGGAATGCGACAAGCTAAAGTAAATACACTATTTATGGTCTGTCCGTCTGCTGTCTGTCCATGCAAATTGTTGTTTAATTTTTGAGATATTTTGATGAAATTTGGTACAGTAAGGCGTTTTGACACAAAAACGAACGCTATTAAAAATAGTTCGGATCAGTCCACTTTTTCGACCCTTCCCCCTGTAACCCCCTCTTTTGAAAACTCGTTATGTGGAAAAAATTGCAATCTTTAAAATTTCTTGACTAAAAGAGAGTGTTAAAAAATTGCACGAGTCGGTTCAAAGTTTTCATATCAATTTTGAATACCGAAATACTACTACTTAGCCATCTTCGCCTCCTCTCATATAGCGAAACTTGAAGTGCTTATGATAAAAAGGTCTAATTTTAAATGCTTTGTTATGAAAATTATGTCTTAATAGTAATTTAAGATTTGGATCATGTTGGCCTATTTTTTGGATTCCGCCATATATAAAGGGTTTCACGAAAATTAACCGCTTACAGGACAGAAAAATCTAAATTTTAATATGTTATTATGAAAATTAACCCATAAAAGCAATGTGATATAAAAATTAACTCTAAAAAAAGTGGACCACGGACGCTTATTTTCGTACTCTATCGTATATAAGGATTTTCACGTCAACTTTTGTTTTTTAGAGCAGAAAAGTCGCAGCTTTATTATGTTATAATGAAAATTGACCCACAATAGTGTTGTGATATAAAAATCAACTTTTCCGAATTTTGAACAAGTGCCTCAATTTTTGAACTTCTTGGCAATACCAACTTTTGCGAAAAGTAAGCCTTTAGAGAGTATAACTTTTGTGTTCCATGACAAAAACAAGAATTGTGTTAGACAATGTGGTGTAAGGTATTTAATAGTCAGCCTAGCCCGACCGTAATGTCTTCAGTTGTTTTTGAAGAAAAAAATGGTGAGTATCTATAGCTTTTTGTTAATCGTTGGTTTTCGAGCAAATCGTATGGAGTTCCCTCTTTTCGTTTCGTAAATTATAGACAGCAGTTGCTTGGTTTTTTTTCTTTTGTCCTATTATTTTGCAACTTTTGCGTCTATGTTCAGAGTTGATATCTGAGAAGAGAACAAACATTCTCATCTGATTAATTTCTTTCAAATCTCGAAATAAAAGGGTGACGGAATAGATTAAATAAATAAATATATCTATTAGGGATTTCAGACTAATCAAGAATAGATATTTTTTTTTGTAATGGATTGTGAAGAAGATGCTTTAACCAGCTCAACGTTATGTTAACGGGAATCTTGAAGTCCTTGAGAATCTTAATGATGGTGATCCTGGTGTTTTAATTACCCAATTTTCACATCAGTTCTTTAGACGCCATATATTCTAGATCAAGATAAGTCCCAATATGAAATTTTAAAATTTTGGATTTTTGCTTTTTATATTATAATATGTGCGGATGTATGCAACACCCAGAATGACTTGAGATAGATTCACTTTTTATTACACCGATGGATTCAGAATCACTTCCAGAATCGATTTAAGCTTGTCTGTTTCCCTGCCTCCCATATTTTCTTGTATTCATCCTACAGATCGCGATGCTTAGGATATTTCAATGAAATCTGGTATACTGATATGTTTTGGCCAAAGAACGAATACTCGCGAAAATGATTCGGATCAGAATACTTTTTGTCCACTTATGATATAACGCCCTTATTATTAAAGGCCAATATATGGATAACTGTGGAGTGGTGTTTTACACGTGTGTCAAAAAAACTTACCGAGCTGCGCTTTGCTGGCAAAGACACAACGAAAGCAGTTCTCATCTGTTAGGAGCAACTACTATCGTAAATGTTCATTTATTCTTGAACTTTAACAAGTCATTTTTCAGTTATATTATTATCTTTTGGAGATTTTAATGAAAACCTCTTCAGAATTGGGAAATTGTTAGAGAAATGTATTACAGTTAAGCGTAAACTGATAAATGCATTCCATTCCATTGTGGGGTAATGTAGGGTATTTAATAGCTTTGTGATAGATAGTGCTTTTACTTTTTCCTACCTATTTTCGAAGAGGATTTCTGAGTATTGCCTAATAATAGAATTTTCAGGTTTCCGTTTTCCGCCACAAATACTTTTATATACTACGTACGGACAGTAGGACATGACTCATTCGACCCGAAGTCCTATGAAATACTTAACACCACACGTACGGACAGACGCAAGGACGTGGCCCCTTTGACTCCGAGTACTACAAATGATTTACGTACTTTTTCAAGTATCTGATCCATTTTGCAAAATAAAAATTAATAAAATGATAAATCTTTTAATGATAAATACAATAATAACCTAAATAATTAAAAAAAAAAAAAGTAAAAACAAATGTAAACACACTTCACGAAAAAATCTATTTCGTTAAAATTTCGAACAGAGAACAAAATTAATTTAAATTTAAATCAAAATTTTTTAATAAATTTTTGGTATTAAAACTTTATTTAAATATATTACGTTTCGAATTTAAAAAGCGATTTATTAAACAATAAATAATAATAACAGAACGTTTAATGTAGTTAACGAACTAGCGCGCTAAACGCAACTAAAGACAAGTGCGAACACTTACTCGAGTAAACCACGCACAAATATCAGCAATTAAGGCGACTGACTGGTTATGCATGAGGCATGCAGTGCAAGCAACACTTGCAATAACACATACAAAATGAAAAGTGAGAGTACACAACACTTGCATAAAAATACTTAACGTATTTAAATGTAATAAAGAATGAATTTGTTTAAAATGAGGAGAGTCTTTAGCGCAAAAAGACACACACACGCACACACACATGACTCAGTTCGAGGCGGAAAAAAAATCACGTGAAAGATTAACGAAAAAACATAAAGAAGAAAAAAACGAAACGAATGTTATTTGTAATGCAATATCTGGAGGAAAAATAAGTTTTCTTCCCTTCTTATAATTGAAAGCGTATTTTAATCATTTGTTGTATCGCCTAATAATTGTTTATAAGCAAATTTGTGTGCAATTAAAAACAGTTTTTTTTTTTGTTTTAAAGAAATTAAAACAATGTTTCTTCTGAACTTTTGTCCTCAATACATTTGCAATAATTTTCTAACAAAACCGGCGTATGATTCAGTTGTTGTTTACCAATTATAAACAAACTACTTACGGCTTGAGGGAAGCAATTGGAAATTTTAAGGAAAATTGCAGATTGTCAGACGGACGTGCCAACCATATCGAATTGTTGTAAACAAGAAATTTTCGCTTCTTTTGCTTTTTTTTTGTTTAGCTAATGAAAAATGGGAATATATTCGATTTGTCTTTGCGTTTGCAACATTTACAAATATGCATCAGCGATGTCATGTTTACATTACCTTCAGCAAGTTGATGTCCCTACCTTAACTGTCTGTCCATCTGTCCCTTCGTAGCACATGGAACTTGGAAGAGAGAGCTTAAAATATATATTATCCTGACCAAACTCGAGATTCTGAATCAAATAAGCTCCAACTGTCTGTCTCTCTGTCTGTTCGTAGTACCTGGAACTACGCAACAAAGACATACTAAAATATATATTATCCTGATCATGTTCTATGTTCTGAATCAAATCAGCCACAACTGTCTGTCCATCTGTCCATTGACTTTGTTGCAATGACCATTGAATTTAAAGTAGAAAGCAGAAACTTAATATTTGTGTTCTTAGTTAATAGCCATAAATTAAATTTGAACATAGACCTTTTCCGGCCGTAACCACACTTCCACAAGCAAGACAAAACACATTACAATTCGTCACAATTCGCTAAAATTAAGACATCCTCAGATGGTGATATTGTTAGGTTAAAATTTGAGACAATCAAAGATACTATCGATCGACCGTCGTGTTTCCTTACATTTAAGAAAATATATTGCAAACTTATGTGCATTAATATGCTGAGATGGGTATTAAGAATTCGTTTTGAAACGAATGCGATTTCTTTTTATTTGATGTTTTTTTTTCCTTTTAAGCCTATTGCCGTTGTAAGTCATTTTAGGCTTTTAGACAGTTAGGCGGATAAATATATAACCAATCGAGCTGTTAAAATTTCGCTTCCGTATTTATAAATATCGCAAGCAATCACATGTTTGGTCTTCGCCTCCACAACTATGTAAGGTAGTGGAATTTATATGTTTTAGCAATGACAAGTAGATAGGTAGCATGTTATTAAATTTTTGCTGGCTATAATAACTATCAATAACCCCAGCAAGCTATCGTGCAATTGCTATGGAGTTACATTTGATGTTTGTCTTTGAAAAACATGAAAAGGATTTTAATTTACTCAGCTTTCTCTCTCGCTTTTAAGTTCGGTTAATCAAATATGAATATGAGTAATATTGTCATGACGTAATCAATACATTTTTAATGAAAAACGGACAAAGTCGACTTTTCAATACTCTACGTTACGTTGCTTAATACAATTTTTCGTGAGAAAATGTGAGAAGCTTTACTTTGCTGTCAGTTAAAAGTCTACTTTTCACGGAAGGTATTATATAGGGTGGGATTATCAAGGTAGATGTACATAGTGCAAGCTTAGTAAAAATAATTTTATTGCAAGCGATCGTATTTCTCTTCAATTACTTTCATCATAAAACTGTTTACTTCTCGTAAAAATGCTTAGGTAACGTGAGGCCAAGAAATTGGTCCATGTACTTAAAATCAATCTCTAATAATATTATGGAACAATCATATCATAGAATATTGGTATTAGCCCTTATCATTATAAAAACGTTTACTTGGGGTAGAAACGCTTATATGAGGAACCTTCCCAAAGGTCGGCTCACTTGATCCAAACTTTTCACACATGTATTTAATATGCCCAAACACTGTTGCTTTGTGAGTTTTGTCCAAGAAATTTGAAAATGATTATGCAAAGGGTTATGAGACAGGTCTTAGAGAAATTGGACCACTCTATTCAAAATTTTTACAGCTAATTAATTAATCTGCCTAAATACTACTACTATTTCGCGATTTTTGCAGAAAAGTTGCAAAAATCGTAATCTTTTTTTTTTTGTATAGCAATTTCATCAAAATAAGTCCAACGTAATCCATTTTCACCAAGATACGTCGTTTAGCCAAAACAATTGTCCCGAGTTTCGTAAGTATCGTTCAAAAATTGCGATCTAAGGGGTGAACCCAAAAATATATGGACAGATATCGGGGAGACAGACAAGCTTATATGAAATCAGAAAATGATTTTGAATAGATTGATATAATATATAAAATGATAATGTGATATATATATAAAAGACGACGTTCTGCCTGTTACACACATTCATGCTAACTTAGTATACTATACACCACACAATAGTGCAGGGTATGAAAATATTAAATCTCGTACATGTATAAATTATTTCTTATAATGATACTCTGATGACCTGTGCATGCCCTAATAGACATTTTAAGACACTGACTGATAAAATCTGAAGGCTCTTTTTGTTGTTTACTTTCACTCGAAGGTGAAATGTTGGAAACGCATTTAAAAAACATTTCATATTTTCTTTTATTTATTTTTATACCCGCCGCCTCGGAATGAAAGTATAATTATTTTACTTTCCCCTCTTTTTGCGATAAGTAAAATAAACTCTTTAGAAGAAAAGGATTTTGACGATAAAAGAATACATTAGAGAATAGTAAATTGAAATTAGGATTAGATATTATGAAGTGATCTATGTACCGGCAAAATCATACTCTTGCCAAAATTAAGATTACTATGCTTGCAACTTAGAAAAGTATAGCTAAATAATATTTAGGAGTATTTGTGGAAATCGAAAAAAGAGAAAAAAAAACGCCAAGCTAAAAATCATTCGTGTCGCTATCAGATGACCTCAATTTCTGCTGAAGTCTATAAAATTCCCAAGCGTTGTAAGATAGAAATCAAGCGATTGCAACATTCTCTCGCTTATCATGCCCAATGCCGTACAAGACCAAACGTACAAGATAGCTTTCCTGCGCTTCAGGAGAATATGGGGCAGATAGAGAATGTTAATGGTAAACAATGAAAGTATGTATGTGTAACATACTGGATTTAAAAAAATTGAATTGGTCTTAATTTTTGATCACAGTAGTATATTGTCGCTGATTTCTGCTCGCTACGAACAAAAGCGCAACGTACATATTTGAAACGAATTAGACACGAGTAAGAAAGTTACATTCGTTTTCGTCCGAATTTGCGATATTGGTCCCGAACCTAATTGACCTAATAGACCAAACTTACAAAGTGTTTTTTTTTTTAAACCTGAACTTAGGCAACCAGAATTATTGAGGAGTTTGTATGTAAATGAGTAAATTGAATGTAATAAAGTGGAATCCGCTTAGTTAATGGGTACAATTGTAAACTACGACTATGGGGTACTGCATCTATTTGCGAACTCTACCTGTGTGGCCTATCTAAGTTCTTATCTGGGTGCGCTCCAACATATGTGCGAACGGAGCGACCGATGAACACAGTCCAGATCGGCTGACAAGTCTTTCATATTCCCAGCTCTTGTAATTGGCTGTAAACTGCCCAGTATAATCTTAACTATAGTACAACTTCGTGCCCCGACAGTGCTTACTCAATGCTATGCTCAGCTAAATGCTGAAAGCTCGGCTTTGCTGATTTCTGCTAACACTTGTAGTAATGTTAACTTACGTTAGAAAGTGTACGGTAGAAAGTTCAATACAAATTTTAGCACCATTAGCATTTTTCGCTTCATATGGTTCTCTTCTGCTCTTTTCTCGCTTTATTAAAAAGAAGGTCATCTTTCCCTGCGAGTATTGAAATTTAAATCCACGTTTTACGTAAGCAATGTTTTTTATAGGCTGATACTGGCATGCATGTCCAAAAATAATTTAAACATTTGCATGATTTGACACATAAAAAGAAAAGTTCAATGAAACTTTATCATCACAACCAGCCCAAGGAGATATTCAGGAAGCATGTCAGCGCAAGTAAAAATGAAATTAAAAAACAAATAAGAACACTATAGTCGGGCAAGATCAATCGTTAAATACCCTACACCGCTTTGTCTAACACTACTCTTATTTTTATTATACAACACAAAAATTACATCTTGTTTCCATACAAAGGTATATTTTTCATGTGCGTAGTTCTGGGAAAACATTTTTGTATGAAATCACCATAATATTATGAGTCAATTTCCATCAAAAAACTTAGACTTTTCTGTTCTACGAAGCGTCAATCTTCGTGAAAATCCCCATTAGGGTAAGATTCAAAAAATAGGCCGAGAAGGTGCAAATTTGCTACAATTAATTTTTTTATGGTTAACTACTATTATTATATAACTTTCATCATGAGGCATTGAAAAATATATCTCTTTGTTGTGCGAATTTCGTTATATAAGAGGGGGTTTAAATATTTCCCCAACCGGTCGAATGTTTTCATACCAATTTAGAATGGCGAAATACCACTACTTAGCCACTTTTGCCGAGAAATTGTGAAAATTGGAATTATTTCCATATAACGACTCTTCAGAATAGGGCGTTATATGAGGAGTGGTAGAAAAAGTAGATCGATCCAAGCAATTTTCAGTAGCGTTCGTTCTTTGTTTAAAACTCATCGTCAAAATATCTCCAAAATTGCGACCTTTAGCTTGAACACATATTTACAGGGAAAGTCATCAGACGGAAAGACGAACAGACAGTCTTAGATCAATTCAGATTATGATTCTGAATCGATCGGTATAATAAAAGGTGGATCCATCATAAGCCCTTTCCCGTATTACATACGTATACGTCCGCAGTAACTTAATATGCCCTGCACCACCAGTAATGTAAGGTATAAAAATGATTCACAATGAAGTAAAAATCTCTAAATTTTCCATTATTTCATTATTTATATGAAATGCAAATAATTCTAAAATAATTCATATTGCATTGTGAAGATTGGTTCAGTCATTATCACTTGAGACACGCAATGTTTTGAGTGTTTACCTAAGATTGAAAGTTCTTGCGTAATATTGAGGAATCATTAGTTATTGATATGCTAAGTAATGACAGTTGAATACGTACATATGTAAACGATATTAGATACGTGAGTTTACAATTTAACGGATATTCTTCCACTTTCTTTCTTTCTTTTGTTATGTATTGACATGATTGACGTTTTCAATAAACACTCTTAACGAAATTGTTGTGCAAGCTTTCTTATGACAGTCTTCCCTTCCTCTTTTTTTTTTTTCTATATATAGTGGTTACGTTTAGCCTTGAAAGTGCAAATACATGATACAATGCATCATGATAGACATTTAATGCATGCAAATAAAAAGTTGTTAATTAAAATTATCTCATTTGACGTAATCCAAGGAAAGACTTCAGTGGTGCATTAAGTTTAGTATAACAAAAGCAATTCATTGTTCAAGTGATATTAATGCAAATACGGGAATTCAGATTTAACTAGAGCCTGCCAAAGTTTAAATATAATGCATGATAGAGAAAGGATAGTGACTTGAACGAGGAGGAACCGGATTTGCGAATATTTAAAATCATGGCAGATACACAGTATTTTTGGAACTATGAGACGCACTGCAAATTTATAAAATGATTTTAAGAAAAATATATTTTAAAGTTACTTTCGGATCAAAATTTTTATTTATTGTTAACATAACTCGTACAAACAATATTCAATTCATCTTCACTCGCGGTACTACCACCCGTCTCGTTAATGTCACCGTTCGTATTGCACTCATCTGAACTATTTTTGTTACTCCTTTCAAACCTCAAATTTTATAAATAATTTATTCAACAAATATTTTAATATTACCTTCGGACTATAAAACGCACCCAAAATTTGACTCCATTTTTCTATGTACAAATGTGTAATGCGTAAGTCACCAAAATAACACTCCTTCCTAGATTTATTAATGCACTCACATTTATGCAATGCTTTGGAAAATTTGATTGGATATCATTTGCCAACTCCTCAACTTCCAAATATTTACTTTGGAAAGAATTATTATCCACTTTCTAATCCTGGCTTACTATAATAAAATTATTCATTACCAAAAGGACTTACAACTTATTTTAGGGATTGAAAAGATCTGATTTCGCCGCTAGTTGGCGGTTTCTGATTAAACATGCATGCATTTTTGGTTTACAAGTTCTTCCAAAAAAAAATTTTTTTTCGCCCATTTTGCATTGAGACGATGGCTTGTTATTTAAGCTATCTTGAGGATAAGGGAAGACTTTCCGAAAATCCTAACGTCAAACTGAAAAGGTGTTGCTCGGTGGCCATTTATGGATGGGTGTATCATTGAGTGAGACTTTGCAAACTGTTCTGATACTTTCGTATAACTGCTTGCACAATAAATTTATAATTGTTGGCGAAATAACGTCAGCCGTATTTCGTGAGGGGAAACACTTGCTAAAGCACTTTGATTTAAAATCAATGATAACAAACAATATGGCGGAAGTTTAAGCCCTTTCAAAACTTTCGCAGTTATTTAGGAAACAACAGCTGGTAGACAAACCAAAATCCCTCTGGAGCCCGTTAAAAATAACGTGTGAAAAGACTAGTTGGCCAGCGTGCGCCATCAAGCAAATAATGACAGGATGCAATCACGAGAAATAGTGACGAAAGGCTTAAAGCATCAGTTTACACAACCGTGAAAAGGAAAGCCAAATTGAATACATTAAAATCAGAATACCTTTAGCATCCTCATATAAATACGTACATAATACGAAACTTATCCATTTATTGAAGGAAATTTTAAAAAATTTGTAATTCTCTAAATGCTATAATCTTTCAGAAAGAACATTGCTTTCGAAAGACTCTACACGTCCACTAGGAAACCCATTTTCAATTGTCAGCTCCGAAACTTTTCAAATCCAATAAGAATTGCATTTGTGAATAAGAAATATAAGTAAGAAATTTGCAAAATAAAACAAACATTAAAAATATAATATTCTTGTTGACAGTCTGTGATGAAATTGCTATGCACGCTTATAGATAAATATATATGAGAAGTCGTTGACTGATTAAAATCTTTTCGAAACAAAATTGTAAATTATTTTGTAAGAAGAAAATATCCTTGAAAAGAGTTAACAGTTCTTGTACATAGCCATTGATCACCCCTCCCACGGGAGAAAAGAAGAAAAGAAAACACAAGATATTAATAAAAGATTACATTCTTTTCTGTCAACTTCTCTATTTCTTAACCCTGAACTTGTAGTTGTTCTTGAATTTTCCTCTGTCACCTATCGGCTAATTCATTTTAAACCACCTCAGTTACGTACGAACATATGTATTTATAAACATTATTATTATCTGTATATGTTACATGTTATTATTATTGTTTTTACTATGATTGCTGTTGTTTTTGTTGTTATTGTTATTGTATATTTTATACTTACTTCACTTGGAGACATCGATGACATTCTGTTGTTACTGCCAATTAGGTTCTTCTTTTATCAGTAACCCACCAATTGCTGCCGTCGACAATTGCTTAAAAATTGGCAATTTATGCCAATATCGCAATTGACTATTTGATGCCTTTTGCTTATTGGAGTTTGTGAAAATTGATAAATTAATAAATTTATTTATAATACACTAAAGATTTTTACTATTGACATGATTTGTTTTGAAAATTTTTCAATTTTTTTATTGATCTTACTCTTTGCACTATTTTTCTTATTTAAACAGAGCTACCAGCGCTACATTACGTAAAAAAAATAAGAGAGTAGTTACCATATCGATAAAAAAGTCGCAATCATATATACTTGAACAGTATTTTAGTACAAACAGATTGAACTTAAAATGCTAACATATTCAGAAACTTGAAACTGAAAAGCATTTGCACGTTATCCGAGTTAACGTGCAACTAAAGCCTTAAAAATCTTTTAACTTTTATGCCGTTCTTTTACTTAATCTTCACTTAAAAAAATGAGTAGGAAAATCACTCTAAGGGTATTCTCGCTATCTTCAGTTAAAACAACTAACAAAAATTGATTATTTCTTCCCTCTTCTTGCTATTACTTAAAAACTTCAATTGGAATACAAAAATTACTTCTTACCAAAGTAAATGGTGCCTTAAATTGGCCAAATTTGAAAATCTGTCCCGCCGGGGCAAGCAAGACTAAATAAGTTAAATGTTCTTCATTCTACCGGTGAGTGTCAAGTATCTTAAGTGTATAAACAATCGAATGCCGTATCACACATATACGTATGTATGCAGTACTTTTCCGAAAACTATACATATTATTGATCACGCTTCTCTCCCGATTCGGGCTAGAGATGGACATTAAAAAATGTCGTACAATCTGAGAATATTTTTTTCCATTTCTCGGAATTATTTCATCAAATTTTGCGTTTTTAAGTATAGTTTGCGAAAGACCTCTAAGAATAAATCTGACGCAGAACATCTTTTATTTCTCAACTTTTGCAATTGGATGGCCACTTCTTACTGAGAAGCCATAAGGGCTTCAGCTAATTGCTAAGACTGCTAAAGAATAGTTATTCCATAAAGCAACGGTGTAATTTTATTTTTTAATGAATTATTAATGCTATAATCCACTGTGCACTTGATGATAACAAATAGGTTCTCTTGATAAGAATTAGCGAAATAATCAAACAAGCTATCAGTATGAAGTGAATTTATTTATTAATAAAACACAAAATGCATTTGGGCGTTATAGGATGTGGAGTAGTCGGCTTAACTACCGCTTTGGAGTTACAGGAAACATTTCCAAATGCCAAAATAACTATATTAGCCGATCGTTTTAATGAAGGTACTACTAGCTATGTGGCCGCCGGTATTTTTCGCCCGGGTACCAGCTTCATGGGTCCAAGTCAAGAAATCACAAAGTAAAATCAGTCCAACGATTGTGTGCAAAGTTAATAAATGTTTTTCTATTAATTTACTTTTTGCTAGACAGTGGATAGCCGATGCTTTTCATTATTGGGATGACATAAGACGTTCAAAAGAAGCAGCTTTGGCTGGTGTATGCCAATTGTCAGGATATATATTCTCTAGCACCTCTCCAACGATAGTGAGGGTAAATTAAAACCAATAAAATCGACGTCCATCCCACTCTTGATATTGTAATTTTAGAATCATTTTATAGAGCACCTATTACCAGTTTATCGTCGTGCCACGGAAGATGAATTGAAATTGTGCCAAGGCGATTGGAAATATGGGTCGTTTTTTACTACTTGTGTAACAGAAAGTCGTTTGTTTCTACCATATGCAGCCAAAAAGTAAATTACTTTTGCATTTCTTTACTTTTTTGTAATCTCATTTTGTTATTAAGATTTACTAACGCTGGCGGCATTATTACATATCATCACTTGGATGCTTTAACTCAATTATCGGATTCTTATGACGTTGTCGTCAATTGCTCAGGCTTTGGTGCTAAAGAGTTGTGCATAGATCATCATTTGGTACCAATAAGAGGACAAGTTATTAAGGTGCGTGCTCCTTGGATTAAAATGGCTTTTTATGGTGACTATGATACTTATATTATCCCCGGTTTTGAAGCTGTTACGTTAGGTGGATGCCGTCAGTTTGACAGTTTCAACACTGAAATTTGTCCTTACGACTCTAAGGCTATAAAGAAGCGGTGCTACGACATGCTTCCGAGCTTAAAAAAGGCCGAAGTAATACGTGAAATGGTAGGTTTGCGTCCACATCGCGCAGTAGTGCGAGTAGAAGCCGAATTTTTAACTAAAGAAAATGGTAAAAAGCTTAGAATTGTACATAATTATGGCCATGGAGGTTATGGCGTGACGACCGCCCCCGGCACCGCCAAGTACGCCGTCAAATTAGTGCGGGATCTTTTTACTTGCAACAGCAAACTGTAATTTTGAAATATCTGAATATAAAATGACATTTTTGCATAAGTGCGTCTGAAAAACCCAGCAATCTAAATAAATTGTCTCAATATTTGAAATAAAACGCTGTACGCTCTCGTTTTTTGCAAATTGTAGTTGATCCATGCCTATTTTGCGATATAATTTGGGAATTTACAAATGGAAGGAAACGTGGGGAAGAAAGAATGGATCTAATTAACGGCATATGTATTAAAAATTTCGGCCAAGCTTATATTAAACAAACTCTGCAGATGATTTTATTATTAACGCGCATCAATATATATTCTGAATGTATTTCTCCATCATTTGTAAATTTCAAGTTAAACCATTGGGTGAAGGTTGATCACATGTTGCAGTCTGCCGGCTTTTCTCAAAATCAATTTAAAAGAAAAATTCATCTAAAAATTTAAAAACATCAATTATAAATTATTAAACCAAACCCGAAAGTTAGTAAGCCTGATACATTTGAACAAACTGAATAAATTGATTGTACGATTGAAATCATTCGCTCTTAATAAAATATTTTTATATTTTAAAGGTTGCTCGCAAAACTTTTCGGTTGCTCAAGATATTTCACACAAAAGCAGAAGTTATTATGATCTCTACTGTGTGGAATAGCGAAATGAAACAATAAATAAATATACGATTGCCACTCGAATGATTGTCTGAATACTAACATTTGTAATTCTTAGTACGAAACAAATTTCAGGACGTAGGTGACGCCATGACCATTCTTTCAATATGATTTGAGAATTCATACATTGAAGAAAACGTGACGAAATATAACGTCGTTGTTATAGCTCGATTTAGCTAATTTTTGAACTTAACGACACACAAATTAAATATCTCGGCCAAGTTCATAGTAAATACACCTCGAAGACCGTGCAGTTAGTCATGCTGAGCATACCATTATTTGCGCTTGTTAAACATTTCTAATTCTCACATTGCATTGCTAAACCAAAGTTAATCATATAACCGACATTGCAGCTTACCGGCTTATTTTTTGTTACAACCATTTAGAAATATTAAAACAAACCCGAAAAGTTGCTAGGCTTAGGAAAGGAAATACCGCCTTTTAATTCAAGTTGCGAGACACTACTAAATCTCCAAATAATACCTACATGTTTAAAGCCAATCATTGCTAATGCTAATTTTTTGTTAACGGCTTTTAAGTAATTGGTTTGCCAGCAAAAAATATTAGATCTCACACATTTCAATAATCTGAATACATTGGTTATATGAACGAAATCATTAGTGAGAACTAAAAATTATGTATCTTTAATGGTTATAGTCAAAATTTTTACATTATTAAAGATTTCTCGCAAAGGTTCTCGATTGCATTAAATATTAAAATATTTCGCAAAGAAAAAAAGTTGTTATGATCTCTCCTCAGTGTAATCACTATGTGGAATATCGGAATGAAACAATAAACAAATATACGATTATCATTAGTGATTTTGTATATAGTAATACCTGCAATTTTTAATAAGAAGTAGATTTTTAATTAATAAAATATGAAATTAAAAGATTTAAATGATTTAATAATATTTGATGCTTTTCCTTTAACTTATGATCCCAAACAAAAGATTATTTTGACGCACTTGCTGCATTTGGAAGAGCAAACTTTACCACAAAAGCTTTGCACCATTTATACTACAAGAAATTTGGCGGAAAAATTTAAGAAGTATTGTGAAATCACTAACTATAAAGGACTCTTTTCAGATAATTTTTGCTATTTGGAACCTTATAATTTCACAGATATAGTTATTGAAAAACGCCATACACTGCAAATGTTCACATGTGAATCTCAGGATGCAGATCATAATTTAATGATTTTAATCAGAGAAAATGGCAAGTTAAAATATATATACGCAGGCAATTTCTTGGATACGCGTACAGCTTTGTTAAATGATGATTTTGCTAAGTGGATTAGTCAAGGTGTGGAAAAACTATATGTCAATTTAAAGCATGCACCTGATGACCAACTTTACAAATCGGTACAAAAATTGCCATTGCTAGCTCAGTGTTTAAAGGAAATTGACACCATTGTGAAATATCACGAGGGGAGAACTTTTGCCATATATTTAAAGTTATTCGGTTACGAAAACTTTATTGATAAGTTGTGCAATCGATTTCTTAAACGTGTGGTGTTGCTTTCTAATTTATCAAAATTCATTGATTATTCCGAAAAGGGAGCTGACGATTTGCTAGCAAAGCTAGACGTTGGTCGAATATTTGTTACGGACGGTGTAATTTCTGAGGAGAAGGCGAAAATGAATTTTGAAAAACACGGAAATATTTCCATTAACATAAGCGCGGACGTCGCCTATTGTTTGCCTATTGCTTTAAACGAAGATAATTATTTTTATAAATTGTGTTATTCCCCAGAACCCGATATATATGACTTGCAGTTATTGGTTTGTTTGTGCAAACCAAAACGTATTTATGGAATTGTCGACCGCTTTAACATGAAAAGTAAGCCACCAAAACATTTGATAGAATACTGTAAAGGAATAGCTAAAGTGGATACGAAAGTGCACCAACAACAGCAGTCAAATGCAAAACCAGAAAAACCTGCTTTGCCTGTGGTTTTAGGTCCCATTACTTATAATCAAAATCAACAAGGAGCACAAGGAGGACCATTTTTGGATGATTGCGAAAGCGATGAAGACGATTCGTAAGACAAGAAAAGAAATGAACTAATTGGCAAGGGCTACTTAGATGGGCTTGCGTAATATTTTTTTGTCTAGTCATGTATATCCAAACCTTGGTGGCGCGAAAATATTGAGTGTGCGTAGCTACGGGCTCATAAACAGAAAGAAAATCATCCAGTATTAAATAATGTTTAATCAATTTCACCGATTTATTTAGAGGTAATATCAACAATTGCTTCAATGGCTTCAGAAACACTGGGCAGGAGAAATTATTTTATACGAGTTTTTTCTATTTAACTTCTTTTATTCGTTATGGTACGGCGGGTGGTGATGAATAAAAAATAAACTGCCTTTGTCTATAAAATTGGACAATTTTCTCTTTTAAGGATAATTTGAAACTTTCTTATTTTTCTTTGCTCTAGGCGTTGTTGACATCACAAAATGCAGCGCCGTATTTTTTATGAAATATCGTTTTTGGTCCACTTCCACGAATTACATTAAGCAAGGATTCATTTCAAACCATCATTTCGACGCAAGGTTCCATGTAAATTTTTTTTTACACCTTATTTGCCTAATTTTACCCAACTTCTTAATAGGATGAAAATCAGAGCCTTATAGAGTGTGCCAGTTTTGGACCTATAAAATTGAAGTGTGCCATTTAAGGTTTTTCCTTATTTTTTACTTCCTTGTGGAAGTGGAATTACGGTGCCAGCAATACCACAATGCTGCTTAATAATTCCTCTCTCAGAGCAAACAAAGTGCTAGAAAGTGAAACAAACCTTTTTCAAAAAGCGCAGTACTTCGCTTTTGAACTGATTGTCTTGAAATTTTAAACGCAACTAGAGAATAAAACTTTTTAGTGGATCTGGTTGTCGGTTCGCAAAGAACTTTTCCAACAAAAAAAAAAAAAAAATTTAAATCGAAGCATTTTTTTTAAAAAATCCTACAAAAACTTCATTTTGTTTGTAAAAATAAACTGAAACAACAACAATTGTTTTGTCTTCTAAGTATTGTACTGTACATATATGCAAAAGCCCGATGATTAATAAAACTTTTAACTTTATAAACATTGGCCCTAGTTTGAATGTACGCGAAGCGATATTTTCCTTTAGTGTTCGACTTGGTCTTTAATGCAATGCAGTTGTTGTTCTTATTATTGTTTACTTAATAGATTTTTAAAATTTTTACTTACTTTTTGGAATTACAACTGTTTTATTTTACTTCCAAGCGTCGTTTATTAATTTTTTTTTTTTTATTTCTTAATAAAGTTTAAAGTATTCCGCGACTTTTTTGTGAAGTCATTGAAGAGCTTGTTTACGTGGCATCCATAACTATTTATATTCCAGAATGGTCCCGTTTCTGTTTAAACTTTCTGTGAATAACTTTTCTGGGTCAGTAACGACTGTACATTTTTTCCCTACGCGGTTTTATAGCTGCGAACGAATTTATATTCATACTGGCAATCCCTTTCAACACATGTCTTACGCTCATATTTGCCAGCCCAAGCTCAATATCCTATTGCATGTTACCACTACATTAAAGTTATTTCCAGCGGCCCATTTTAGAACTTGGACAAACCTAAACTTATCAAGCCAACCCCTTAGTGGTCACATTATTAGAATGATCTGTTCGTTCTCGCTACGCAGATGAGTTGCTCCTAAAGTAGGTACGTATGATATATTGACCTATATTGACCCCGCCGTAGCGTTCTTCATTGATTGCGATGTCTCTTAGCGATAACATCGTACTGTAAGCAGTGGAATTTCGTAACCGGAAAGTGCTCTTCAAAATGGTCGCAATAAACTTAAAGCTGGTCATCTAAATTGCCGACGTAAAAGACTTCCTTCAAACTCCACCAAATGTGATAAAAGTGGAACCATTTTAAGGGATAACGTGTTTGATTTTTTCGCGATTTCAGAAACGTAGCTTGATGGGAATATTTCTCATCGCGTTGTTAGTCTTTCACTTTATGTATTTTGTAGGAGCAACTGTTCGTCTAGAGATGGTGCTGTGAGTGTATTGTATCTAGGAAAATTAGGTTTTCTAAATCGATCGTCGGCATTATGCTTAATGCGGGGCATTATGCTTAAGCTTCAATTTGTCAATTGTGCATAATCCTCACACACTATTGTCTGGCCAAAGATTCCACGTCTTTGTCAGACCAGTGTTTGATGAATAATACCTCTACGATAAGTTTTTCTGATCGGGTGCAACGTCCATCGTTATCGGGTCACTTTAAATTCTTTTAATGGTTATATAAAATGTGCTGCGACTTCTTGTGTACTTACAAATCTCTTTTCTTATGTTCCCGTTGTTAGGAAAAGTATGCGGAGACATGTCTCCTCTGCAAAGTCCTGATGAGAATTCTTCGGCAAATTGCAAAATTTGCTGTTAGCTTTAAAACAGATCTAAGAGTGTCACAAGAAGGGAGAGAATAAAAAACGGTTCTCAAGAATTTTTTATGGGATTGGACGTGGCTAGGTGATGATGTAGGTTTTTTGAATAATTTTTTATTAGCGATTGTTCTACTGATTCTTTCCCATTCCGTTGTTTTGATGATTCTGAAGTAATTGAGGCGCTGAATAAAGTGAAGTCTGGGTGTCTTGGCTGGGTCGACAGCATTCCTGTTAAGCTCATTAAATTTATATATCCACAAATTTGTGTTTTTTTTTTTGGTAGGTATAATTAACTTTTTTTTTACATCGTCTCTATTTCGAAGTTTCTGGAAACCTGCCCATGTTGCGCCTATACCGACGTCTGATGAAGCCAAGAATAATGCTAGTGATTGTAGAACGATTTCGATTCTTCCGGCTCTGTCGAATATAGCTGAACATCTTATAAAAGATCAAATAGTTTAGTCTGCAAGCAAAAATATTTATGAGGTTTAGAATGCTTTCCGTCCGAGCTATAGCGCTAAAACATATATATAAATTAGATTCGAGAACTCAGGATTTTTATTACTATGTAGTATATATTTATATATATTTTTGTTACTATATATTTATAATTTGGCGTAGATGACTTTTTATTATTATGCTGCATAAATAAATAAAAATTGCTTTCGCTTGTTTATAGGATAGGTTTGATCTTTCGGCTCGCAAAAACTAAAGATTTTTTAATTATTAACATTTGTGTAATATTTACGTAAAAGGAGTACAATTGCTGAAAACCATCATCTTTAACGAAAGAAAAAAATGAGTTTGAGTCAAAGCCACATCGATCTTCTGATCGGATATCGCATTGATCGCAGGTAGCTGCCGGTGCAATTAACCCAAACATTTTAACTTGAATTTGGAAAAGCTTCATGAAATTGCAGATATTTAGAAAAAATTCACCATATTCTTCTTAATCCTTAAGGTTGCTTCTTTCTTTGACATGCCACAGTAAGATTTTTATAGGTCTGTACCTTTGAACCAAACTCCAAGTTCAAATGCTTTATTTGTGCAGTCGTGTGATATCAATTTTCGCAAAACTGTAAGTAGACATTCTACTGTGCCGAGCTTTTTCCTCATCGCAACGGTATTAAATTTGACTCCTCTGGCCATCAATTGATTTGTCACATTGTTGGCAAACTGATCGCAAGTAAACGAATATCTATTTTCGGTAAAACAATCGACACAAACATTACATTCCTAGACAACTTGTTTTTGCGTACTCTTCACATTGTGAAATAACCACCAACACATGGTGGTCTCCGACAGTTGTGGAAGAGACTTTATCGAAAACCCCATTTGCAAAGAAAATCTAAATTGATTTTCTAATTAATCCGTGTTGGCTTAACTGATAAAGTATGTCGTAATCTTCATAATCTTGCTGTCAATGTCATTGTAGGCTTTTGCCATTTAAGGGCCAATAGTTGCAATCAAGTTGGATCAAGATGTATATTTGCGTATGCTAGTAGTACAGGAACATTTCAAGCAGCACTCGCAACGTAGCCGAGCAAACATTCCCGTATAAATATCCTTAAATATATAGCATACACTTTTCGAAGGCAGCGTAATCAGCCATACATAAAGCCAATAAATAATATTTAAGCTTTAGCAAGTAAAGATGTTAAATTAATTTAAGCTTCTCCATTGAATTGGAAACAAAAAACGGCTTGAAACGTTTGCTGCTTCACTTTTTATGGAGAATTATTATTATTATTATTATTATAATTTTAGACTAATGAAGTAAATTCTTAGACTAAACAAAAAGACATTGAGCACTAGCAACACAGGCTATCGGCTCTAATTTATAAAATTACATTAGATATTGAGCCTAGTAGTTTTAATAAAGTAATATATTGAATTAATATTCTGTTCTGAAGCTGATTTTAGAAAGTCCAAAGGGTTAATCGCTTTAAATGCAATACTTCTAGCCAAGGAAAGGTTAGGGCAGTCGCAGAGAATGTGCCTTATAGTAAGAATTTGTCCACAACTGCAGATTGGGGAGGAAGACTTCTTCAAGATCCATTGGTGAGTTGCAATTGTATGCCCGAGGCGAATTCATGGAGAATTAAACGTTGCAAAATTAACATTCAAAATTAAAGTGGGTAATAACGATCGGAAAGTCTTTTTTTTTACTTAACACAGTGATAAGTGTGTGGCAACACCGACGTATTGCATTCTGTTTATGGCGGCACCAACATATTGCGTTTTGTTAATGGCAGCACCAACGTATTGCATTTTGTTAAATGGCAGCACTAACGTATTGCATTCTGCTAAATGACAACACCAACGTGATACAGAATATAAAAGTGATGTCAAGTTTCACTTCGCGTATAGCAACGTATGGGATCCAATAACTTTTTCTGCCTTTTCGCTAGTAATGGTAAAGTACGCCGAAAATGCTAATATCGACTTTCCACATTTGACATCAAATAAAGACTTTTGCCAAGAATCAAAGAAAATTTAGCCCACACAAGCATTTCGATATCAGCTGTCAAATATATGAAGACAAGGCGACATAGATGTGCGCTTGGGTGTGAAAAATTTAAATCCACTATTGGAAAAAAACCGAAGTGAATTTCCGAACAATTTGTGTTGCTGGTGTCTGGACAAAATAAGTGCACACTCATCCTTTCATGGATATGAAAGCCGTAATTTATTTCATGCAAAGACATTTTCCAAATGAAGCTTTATATGACGAGTTGCAAAAATGGTTTGATCCAATCTACTTGCAATAGCGATCGTCTTTGGGCTAAAACACGTCAGTGTGTCAAATTTCTCAAGAATTCCAACCTGTAGACTAAACGTACCTGTACGTACGTTCGTAAACCTGTAGACTAATTACGTGGACCAACACTAAACCAACATACAAGTTTAAGGCGCTAAAAACAATGACTGCTTTTCCGACCCCGTACGATCTAAAAAATTATACTAAATTTTCAATGAAGTCAAAAATTTCTTGGAAAACGGTTTTTTCCATATAAAAATCGCAGCACACTTTAATTTCATACGAAGTTTTGTAACAAGAATTCCAACAATAACAAAATGCTGCCAAGTATTCAAGCGAAATTTTGCAGCAACAAAGTCAGTTATATCACAATGCTGTCACTATTGAACAATTTTTATTTTTTGTAAACATCGTATTAACTCCATCCAAATGCCGCCGAAATACGAAAATCATTCGTCGAGGTTTTTATTAAAATCATTCGATTATCATAAACAATTTTGTCATATCTATGCCCATCGTTTGGCTGAGATGTCTGGACTACTGGCCAAACTAGCCGGTAAGCGTTGGGGACAAAGAATACCGATAAAAAAATTATGTGATCTACGAGAAGATTTTGAAGAAGAATGCATTATAATCGGGACAATTTATAAACATCAGGCTCATAAACCTAGTATTCTTAAAGACATTTCTGAAGAAAATCAGTTGGCTCCACAACCTCCTCGACAACATTATGCCGATTCCGAAGATAAAGTCATACTGGAAGATGAATTGCAGCGCATACGTTTATTTGGCAAGATTTCAGCGGAGGAAATGGCAACAGGGGTGGTTTGCGCTGTAATGGGTATTGTAGAAGAAGATGGACGTTTTGATGTCCAAGATATTATGTATTATGAAAGTGGCCCACAGAAAACATTGTCACTTATAAAGGAGAGTAAATTGTTGGTATTGATATCCGGCTTGGAGCAGTTACAATCGCATCATTACGCGGATAGTTTGAATTTATTTCAATATTGGCTGCGAGGCACCTTTACGTCAGGGAAATTGAAGAAAGAAAAGGTTCGCGTTATCGTAGCTGGTAATTCAGTGCGTGGCAGTGCAGAAGACAAACGAATAACAGCTTTCCAAACACGGGTTTTTGATTCCAAAGAATTGGTAAATGCCATGAAAGCTTTGGACGAATGGTTTGCATCTTGGAGTAGTTTTCTACCCTTAGATGTTATGCCTGGCGCCTGTGATCCCGCCAATTTTATGACGCCTCAACAACCATTTCACTATTGCATGTTTCCTTTAGCAGGACGTTACGAAAACTTCCAATGTGTTCCCAATCCATACGATTGCTCTATAGATGAAATACGAGTACTGGGAACCTCAGGACAAAATATAGGCGATCTTTTGCGCAGTACTGCTTTGGAAAAACCGATGGATGCTTTGCGCAAAACTTTAATTTGGGGACATTTAGCGCCAACAGCACCAGATACTTTGGCTTGCTACCCTTACATTGATACGGATCCGTTTATTATAAGAGAATGCCCTCATATTTACTTTGCGGGTAATTGTGATCGATTCGGTACTGCTTTACAAAAAGGACTGGATGGTCAAAAAACACGCTTAGTTTGTGTACCCAGCTTTGCTAAAACACAAAGCATCGCAGTTGTGGATTTACTTACTTTGCAATGTCATGAAATTACATTTAAGGCTGAATAAATTTTATGTTTTATTTACCAAATATTTAACAACCGCTTTGCGACGGCCAGCGCAATAAATTTTAATATAATTAATGTACTACTGGACCTAAAGGTTCACCTCTTATATTCGCAAAATCCAATCTGGAATCAATAGTTTCATCGATTTGTCCTATTACTGCAATGTTATCACCTCGTATGATATGCAGACCCAGAACAATTTGTTCGATGCCGGTTGTTGTAGAGAAAACGCGTTCATGTGATTCGTCTAAAATGACATTTATAGTCTGATCAAAGCCTTTTAATGTGCCTATAAAATTTCGACCATCTGCAGTGATTATCGACACTGTGTGATTAATATATTGCTCCAAGGCGGAAGCCATTACAACGAATTCATAGAAAAAAGAAAAAAACTAAGAAGAATAAATATTTACTTAATATAGTTTGGCGGAAAAAATAAAACTCTTACGGTGGCGTTGTTGATTTACAAACAAATACTGAAAGTGGCAGGAAACGTATATCTTTGTATTACGGACGTCTAATGTTTCCGTCGTTCTATAGTCTTATTATATTAATAATAGTTATTTTATTATTTAATAATCCAATCGTTATAAAGAATTTACTTTCGTAGTATATTTCTCTTGTTTTCGTAAAGAGAACAGCTGTTGTTAAAAAAAAAACGGCTGGGGAAATATGTATTGATGTCATGATGTCAAATATGATGTCAAGTTTCACTTTAATAATAAGTTTGATGTAGTTGCCAAAGTATAATAACAATAAATAACAATTATATTACATATGTATATAGATGGTTTATTTACATATAAATATCAATAAAATATGTTTTCTTCACATAGTAATTGGCCATCAGAATAAGGTTTCCTTTAGTCATTTTTTGGAATGAAATGCAAAAGCTCTTCTTCTTCTCAGATGCTCCTAATGTTAAACATTTTGCACTACGATATCCCGAGAGAGAGGTATCCACCGAACAACTTCTTTTTCTATCAAACAACCAGTCAAAGACCCTAGGATCTGTAATCTTTAACATGCACAGTACCTTTTGCGGACATTTGAGATAAGTAAAAGATGACGAAGTCGCTACTTTCAGAGCTAAAATTCAGGAATTAGCTTTATTTTTAGTGCTGTGTCAGCTTGCAGACTTATTATCTGAAATAGTCCTCATCTTGCGTACTAAGTATGCAGTTCCTACTTTTTCTTAAAGTTAGAGCTTCTCCTCTTTTGTTCGTATTCTCAGACTTAAGTAAGAATGGTTATCACGACCACACTCCATTTCCTATTCATGAACTTTTCGATACAAAACGAACAATTCTATCATCTCCTTTCGAAGTGGGTCTCATTTCCATCATGGCCGAAAATTTGGCACAAGTATTGCATTTGGAAAATAAGGACAACATGTAGCATTTCAAAATCTCCTCCTTACTTCTTAATAATTTTTGTACCAATTTATCTTCTTTAAGAACGTCCAGATGAAGCCCAGTAGGTGGTTTTCCAGCCCTTGAATGAATCACTCGTAGTTTGATTGTTTTTTTCACGATACGAAACGTGACCACACTTACCAAGATGGTATTTCATAATTTTTTTATCGTATCCATATTAAGAAGTTCGGCCCTCAAACTCATATTTACTGATGAAGTAGATCAAAAATCATTTAAACGTTTTCTTCCTTCGATGTTGTCTTATGCAGAGAGAAATGTCAAATGTTAGCGAATTTGACTTTTCGAACAAAACAAAGAGAAAGACACGTAACTGTTAAATAACGCTGTACTTTCTGTTAAATAACATTAGGAACGCTGTACTTTCTGTTAAATAACATTACGAACGCCATACTTTCTGTAAATAACAGCACAAAGTGATGACTTAACATTCAACCATGCAAAACTTCGCAGTAGATTTTTATTTAAAAACGAATCACCCTGTTATTTTTTTTGTGTTTTGTTCGCTGTCCCTCCCTGAATTCGCTGTGCCTTCTTTTGAATTCGCTGTACCCCGTGAATTCGCTGCGCCTCCTTTTGAATTCGCTTTGATTTGTTCTTTAATCGCTCGTTCCCTATTTTATAGGCAGCCTTCGAGTGGATATTTCATAACAAAAAAAACATTTACAAATTTTTCCTTTCCAAGCCTTTCCGAAAATAGCGTTACCCTGCGAAAACAGTCACGTTCATAGAAAAATTGTTCGATTTTTAGTGGATATAAGTCGATATCGTCTCTTAATAGGTATGTGGTTAGGGCGGCTTTTAGGCACTATAAAAAGAAGAATGTGTTCGAAAATTTGCACAAGATTTGGATTTGCCGCCATTTCTGCGGAAAAGCCTAGCTTCACAAACTTGCACTTTAATAGATTTTTTTTGGTTTGTCGTGAAAAAACTGGCTGTTAGCTGGGGTTTTTTTGCAAATGCCCACTAAGCGTCAAAAGTATCAAGTTTTGTCATGCAATCGAGATGCTTCGAAAATGTAAGTACCACATGTTAACGCGTAAAACAGAGATGTTAAATTATGCAATCAGTCGAATAAAAACGTCTCCACAATTATGTTAAAAACAACGCAAAACTGACTCGTAGTCTCCACAACTATGTTAAAAACGGCTCATAACCTGCACAACTAGTTTAAAAATTTCTTCTTTCTTATTCTTTCATTATGTTAAAAACGACTTATAGCCGCCACTAGTATGTGAAAAACGGCACAAAGCTACTACATTCAACAAACATTCAATAAAAACCCAAAACGTTAAAAACGGCATTTGTTAAGATATGTTTTTTTTAATTTCAACTTATACATAATATACCTTATATAATAGTTAGAAGTAGTAAATTGATAAAGTAAAATGTAAATACTATGGTCGTTATTAACTGAACGTTTTAGACAACTACGAAGTAAACACCTGAGTATCTCTGCTCCTCTCTTTGCATAATTGCCTCCTTTTTTATTTTTACAAAATGTAATTAGTCTTGCGGAATTTGCAAAATAATTTATAGGTATTTGGGTATTTTTATTGCATATATTTCAGCTGATTGTTTTTCTCTTATAAAGCAGTGCATGCGTCGATTTGTTTTGGCGAGTTTTGAGAGATTTTTGCTCTCATTGATTTTTGTGTTTCATAAAAAAAGAAAAAAAGCCAAAGAAAGGGCATAGAAAATGAGAAAACTTGTAACACGTAACCGTAGTTAAGAATGAAATTTGACAATGGGCTCTGGGCATAGGGCAACTGATATCAGTTGCACAGGAAGTAAAAGGCAAAAAAAAAAAGAAATGCAGCAAATGTTTCAATTAGAGCGAGGAATAAAAATTTGTTTTATTTAATTTTCAGGTTTCAGCTCCAGGTAAAGGAGTTTTGATTACTGGTTGCGAATCACCTATCGCTTGGTATTTGGCGAAAAAATTAGACGATTTAGGTTTTACTGTCTATGCCGGTTTCAGAGCAAGAAATGAATTCTGATTACTGAAGCCATGGTTGGTTTATTCTGTCACAGCAAACGCGCTTTTAAATTCATTAACCTCTTTTAAACACAAGCGACAAATCAGTTATTCCTTTCGTGTTGGGATATCAACTAAAATAAAACAAAAAGAAAAATGCGCAAGAAGTAAAAAAAATTAGAAATTATAAATATGTATACACAGAAAATACTCTCAAATTTTACCCTTTTTCACAATACTCTCAGCTATGCCCAGCTTTTTCACAATACTCTCAGTTGTGCCCAGCTTTTTCACAATACTCTTACCTTAGCCCATTGTGCAGGGTTGATGTCTTTCGCATACACGCATCTACACATCCGCACACACATACACACACACACACAAACGCACATTCGAATAATAATAGTAGATACATTTGCGGTGAGCAATTTTCGTACATTCTGGGAACAACAGGAACTTTTCTTGTTAGTATCCTGATGTTAAGTGAAAAATTAAGTGCGTTGCTAGTAACTGCTTAACTGACACAAGAACAATAAAAAGAAGAGAAATTTCAAACGACAAAGTTACAAAACAGCTAAAACAAAAAAATTAATTCCGAATTAAAAATTACAAAAACAAATTTGATATATTTTTAAATACAAAAGTTAACGTAATTTTTCTAAAAAAGAACTTTTAACAGAATTATTAACGCACAAATATATACACACACACATATATATATATATATATATATATATATATATATATAATATATCTGTATAACATATATATATATGTATATATATGTTGATGAACTAAGAGTAAAAAAAGTATTAAATAAAAATATATGTATAAAATATAAAGAAATAGAAAAAGTAAAAATATCCTGAAATAGAAAAAATTGAAAAAAAAAAAAATATTTACAGCTGTTTATTTATTTTCCTTATTTTTGTTACTTGTTCTACAATTAACACAATAACGTAATAGAAATTATCGATTAGTTGTATATGTAGCAGAATAAAAAGTACGCTTTTTTTTTTTAGACCACACTCAGCTGCAAACCCAATCTCCACGTCTTACAGTACATCCCCCGCCTTAAACCATAACTTAGGTAAAGGTAGTCATTAATAAAAAATACAAAATAATAAAAGCAAAATAAATGAAAAGCAAAAAAAAACCAACACCCTTTACCACCTACTATTAACAGACGAACCATATTTCTCTGATGCAACTCTCATCAACACGATTATTACACCAACAAACTTGTGAACAATATTGTATTTAAGTTCCCATGCATTTGTGTGCTAGTTGCACTCATGTAAAAGTGTTAATATCAAGTGCTCTTTTTGCCTAAAAACGTGTTTAATTAATTAAAAAAGAACAAGAAAATATCATATAAAATTATAAACAATTTATTTAAATTCACAAGTAATTAATAACATTTTAAGCATATATTGTTATACGCCTGCATGAGTTTATATACCAAAATTTGCTGAATATATATATATATATATATATATATATATATATAGATATCTATATATATAGCCACAATCTCAACCATCTGCTAACCATTACTATACTAAACAATTTTGAAATTTATTAAAGAAATCAAAACCATATCTGACAGCTTTAGCATTCATTCGCTCACATGGTAAGTAAATAATAAAGACGTGCGTATATTTGTTTATTGAGTCTGATTATTTGATGATTTAATCTTAAACTATCAAAGATTGTTGCCCCCTTTTCGGATGCTCAAAAACACAAAAAACAATAAATTTATTTTCTGCTTATGAAAAGTGTGCGACGTAGAAGAAGAAGAGAATTATTTCATTATTTGTTCTTAATATCCCTAACATATTTATAGGCAAAGTATTATTTCTACTAAAGAAAAACAGTGAATTTCTTATGGTTTTCATGTTGAATTTTATTTAAGCATTTTTCTTTTGGCTTTTGCTTTTGGTCTGTTTTCAATTTAAACAAATTCTGCTTGCAATGTGTTTGAATATAAAGCAAGTTGATTGTAAAGGAGATTTTTAGAAATATTTACATCATTTCTACTTGGGATATTTTGAAACTTTCTTAAATATGAATTTCCGACACCATTTTGTTCTGTCTGTAATATGCTTTATATGATCCTTTTTGAAATCTTTTTTTTTAGGTTAATGGCTTTTTTAACTTCTGAGATTACGAGTAAGTGCGACAGATTAGTGATCTTTATGCCTTAAAGAGATCTAAATTGACGAATGTATTCAATTCACTCGAAACATACTCATATGCACTGACATTTGCCATTTCTTTTTGTAGGCTTGAAGTACACCTTTGCATACCAAATATTGCCTTTGCAAATATATGTACAAAACAATGCGACAAAAAACGTTGTATGAGCTTAACTAGGTTAGTATGCTACGCTGTGGATATTGATTACTGGTCTTTGGTTGCTTTAGTTTACCAGCATTAATAGAAATGCGAAACTGTCGGGGTTTTCTAGCGTATTTAGATATATATTTTTTTGTTTGTTTGCAGTAAAGAAAAGATTTTTGTGAAACGAAAGGAATAAAGTAAACAAATTATAATCTACTTGAGTCGAAAATTAGATAAGAGTGTCACATGCAGATTTTTGCGGATTTACTAATTCTAGACATGTCGGTAGACAGAAACTGGCTTCGTACTACATTTTTTTAAGAAAATTCATTTATTTTTTGGGTTTTTGTTTTAAATTTTAGATAAATATCGGTTATAGGTCGTACGAATAAAAGATTATTATATTTAACTCTAACCTTAACGGGTTTTTTTTTTTAACAAATCGTACCATAACGGGACTTCCCGTCATTTATAAGAATACTAGAAATAATCCAAATATTATTGTTATACCTTACATCACTAGAAGGAAACATTAAGCTTGTGTGGAGTCCAAGGGGACTTGAGATAGATCCACTTTTCACTGCACCGTTCGTTTCAGACTCATTCGTCTGTCCGTTTCTCCACCTTGCTTTCTCATGTTCGACCTAAAGACCGAAATTTTTGAGATATTTTCATGTAATTTGGTACATTGATGGTTCGAAGCGGATTAACCCTTCCACGGCTTCCCATATAAAGTCTTTTTTTAAGAATTCTTTAACTGAATAACTGTATTAAACGAGATGGCCTATGGTATTTAATTGTGGGCCGCGCCCCACTATAGTGTTTTTACTTGTTTTTGTTATAATTTGTTATAATTTGAATTCATTTATGTATCCTAAAAGACAGAGAGACGTATATAAGTTTAAAATATTATATACCTTTTGGAAATGTAAAACGCTTAGTCTAAAAGTTAGAGGAGAAATTTTTGTCGGCCAATTCACTTTCTTCTGCCATTGGATTGTATTGACTTAAAAGGGTTACCAAAGAGCACCTTCTTTTACTGTGAGAACGGAAAATAGAACTTCGAAGCCATATCAGATGAATACGATTTTACTGCTGGAACGGCGTCCATTTTGTTCATGACAAACCAACAACAGTTTCCCTATAAATCTGAACTTGCTTAGGGGCAGACTTACGCAAACGAGCCTGAAAGCTTAAGTAATACATTATTATATATTAAAGATCGTCGTTCTGGAAGGAGCTTTTTGTTAGCAACACTAGCACTGTAAGCGCAAAAGACGATCAGAACAACTTTGAAACTTGGTTCGTTGTGGTCTTCCCGATTTCGGTTCATGATAGCGCGATATTCGCTCGATTATTGAATTGTCGCTGGTTGCATGACGCATGAGTGAGCAAGTAGATAAGAATCGCGTCTACCAAGTCGGCCTTCACCGTTTCAAAGCTGAATGCGGTCGTTGCTTTGTCGTAATTACAGTGAGTGTTCAATGACTAAGGTCATGTTGCACCCATTGAGCTGCGACCATTTCCCATCTCTTTCTCTTTACCATTTCCCTCTAGCCATTCCCATATTACCCTATAGGCGGCATCATATCGGTGATCAGTTGTTTTAAAAATATATCTTTATATATATTTGTATATAAAGCTACGTTCCGTAATCAGTAATTATGCTTTTCAGATTATCCTCAGTCTTAAAGATCTATATCTTCAGTCCCTCGGGTAGGACCGAACATGGACGACAAGACAAACGAGATAAGTAGAAGTCTTCTGTTTAAAATTCATTGAATTGATTTTTCTTCTTTTTTCCTACAAACTCTATTTAACATGTGCTTCTCAAGACCCTTGATTTTGTTGATATGTTTGTTAGTGACCCTGGATTATGATTTTATCGAAAGCGACTTTAACTGCTCCTCTAACGTCTTTTAAGTCTTTGCGTCATTTGCAACAATGGCTTCTGCCATTTCGTCACCACAACACTTTCTTAACATTTTCAATGCGTTTGCACTGCAAAGAAATTTAATTTTCTGAACGGAATTCACCACAAATTCTTTGTTTAAAAGTTTTATTCATTTTGCAAATCCGCCGACAATAGTTTTCAACAAAAGACGCTTTAATTTATGCACTGGAAAAACGCGTGACCTCAAAATTTCTATCAGAAGTTGACGACAATTTCATGTCCACCTAATAAAAAAGAAAAAAAAAAAACAAAAGTGAAAACACTATGTAGGAACGCGACGCATTATTCAATACCCTACAACACTTCCTTTAACACAATTGTTCATATGACAACTTTTCAAAATACGGCTTGATATGGCAAGAGGTTGAAAAAGTGTTCCGATCCGAACTATTGTCAATAGTGTTTGCACTTGGACCAAAGCATATCGATATAATAAATTTTATCAAAAGGTCTTAAAAATGACGACGGCCACGTTGAACACAAGACTGGCGGACGGACAGACAGACAAGCGGGCAGACAATTTTAGATCGATGCAGTCGGTTTAATAAACGATGAGTCTATTTCAACTTCTTCTGGGTGTTGCATACATCCGCCCGAACTTAATATACCCTACACCGTTTGTGGTACAAAGGATGACGTCCACGTTCAACACAAGACAGCCGGACAGACAGACAGACAATCTTAGATCGACGCAAAAAGTGATTCTTTAAGAAACGGTAAGTCTATCTCAAGTTCTTCTGAGTGTTGCATACATCTGCCCGACCTTAATATACCCTACACCGTTTGTGGCACAAAGGATGATTCTGAATCGATCGCTTTAATAAACGTTAAGTCTATCTCAAGTTCTTCTGAGTGTTGCATACATCTGCCCGACCTTAATATACCCTTGCACCACAAGCGGTGTAGGGTATAAAAGGCTTTCATTTAATATTCGAAATGCGTGTAATTTCAATCATGAAAATTCCCGCTACTTTTGGATATTTTTTGTTTGTCTTTTCATTAAAAATGTTATAAAAATTTCACATGTTTTTTTCTTCTTTATCCTTGAAAAGCCTAAACCTAAAGTGAAACTATAATTTACAATCTTTCAATCTTTGGTAGCGTCAACTTGATTATTTTGAAAAACTAAACAAAATTATACGCATATTTAGTAAAAGTTTTCATATTCATGAAAGCAAAGTTTTAGCGCAAAACAATTTAGCAAATTATGTTCGATTTGATGAGAATTTTAGATACGTTTCATAAAAATTACTGAACTTCTTTTCAATATCTAGATATGGCTTGGAATAGTGGGACACGGTTTAGGATCAAGTTACGCAGATGTTTTGCAAAGACATCTAAAGAAATCAATATAGTGCAAATTGCCAAGTGTATAGCGATTGTATTGCACAGACAGACGCACGGACGGATGAAGGCACAGACATAACTTATACCGATACGAATCATTCGAAATCAATATAATAAATATTTCCGCGTGTATTTTGATTGTATTGCACAGACAGACGGACGGACGGGCGAAGGCATAGACATAACTTATAACAAACCGAAAAACTCGAAATCATTATAATAAATATTGTTGCACGTATAGTGATTGTACATTGTAAACAAGCGGACGGACGGACGAAGGTACAGACATAGCTTATAGCGAACCGACAAAGGTAGACGGACGTCGTAATTTAGCGCGAGTCGAAACTCTTTTATATTCATGCGTACATTACGAGATCGCATGAATGCGTCAAACACGACAACAACATAACTAAACCTCCATCGGTCCGGTGGAAAGTGTAAAGGAAAACTTTAACACAATTAGATTAGAAACACATGCTAATTAATTATTTAGCGTATAAAATATACAGAGCGTATGATTAATGTATTTCTTTATATGATTCTATTTAATGCCTTCTATAGTTAACGGGGAAAATGTAGGGCGTTTTTTAAAAAAGTCCATTACTTTTGCTTTCATTTTCATTTATTTCCCAACTTTTTATTGCGAATAAGTTGTTTTGTGTATAGAAACAAAAAAAAAAAAAAAGTAAACGGTTGAAAGTTTTTAATTTATTTAAAAACCAAAAAACAAAGTTATGTAAGAGAGAAATTACATTACGCTCTGAGCAAAGTTTTCAATACGCATCGCTAGCTTTCGTACGATATTTGCTTGCAACTGGAAAATGAAATGAAATTTCATTGACTCGCTATGCGCACGTACGTATCGTCATATTTTTATAGAAGTTAACAACACCTCTCAAGTTATTGCGGAAACTAAAGTCAATATTTAGTAGCACTATGTAATTCATAAGACGAACCCTTGGTCTAAATTAATAAGTAAGCGGGTTTTGCTCGCACACTATGTCTTTTAAGCACAAATTTATTTTATTTTTATTTATTTTATTTGCTATTAGTTGCGTGGGCAAACCGTACTGCGACCATGAAGATCTACTATACTTGGCCATGACCCTTAGCCTTCCAGTTTTAGGACTTTTGTGTATCCCACCAGCTTTCTTGATCGGATCGGAGCACCATACCGTGCCCGACGTTGTAAAATGCTCGCCAAACACATGGTATCTGATTCTGCGGTTGGACTTTTCATGAATCGGTATCGGACATACTCATGTTTTTCAGATTATTCCTGAGGGAATTATGACCCGTGTAGAAGCCTGTGACTAAACGTAGACCGCTTCTTCTTAGTTGTAGTAGTTTATGTGCCATATCGAAAGAATTTATGAATCCTTTTGCCTGCCGGTGTCTTCCACATTGCTTCCAGCGGCAATTCGATTTCTTCTGTATCCATTGCGTTACCAGCCGGTAAACTTGTGTTCTTGGCACGCCACAGAAGGGCTTAGGACTTAGCATGGCGCCTCGGGCTCCCCTGTTGGCAATCAATCCTTTCTTTGGTCTCAACACCCGAATGGTACAAAGCACAAACAAACATTTGAAATCCTTTAACTAAATGTTCTACAATTTTTTGATTATAAACTGGAAGAAAGAGGAGAAGTGTTATATAATAAAGTACATGATCTTTGAGACGGATATTATAGATAAAGTGCATGATTTTATAGATAGCTGGACTGTATAGAGGACATCTTTGAATCACTTCAACGAAGCGATTTATATGTGACATAAGAAGTGAGGGAAGTGGGCGGATATTAGCTTGATATGATTAAAGCTTTTTATATACTTCAAGCTGTAAAACGCGGCCGGGTGGGTCATTCATATCAGCCATTGTGGCCGGATCCACTGTAGGATTTTAATTATTTTTGCGTGGGTCAATATTACGAGGACTTGTTGCTTGTTTTTGTGTGTTTTTCAGTAAATACAATTCGACGAACTAACGGCAATGCGCTGTTGCTAAGTCTGTTTTACTCTTTCCTGAACACAAATTGCCGTCAAATGTAAGGAACATCAGTGTTGTGACTTTTGCACTGGTAATTATTTAGTATCACATCAGTAATTTGAAAGGCTTAACACTTGCCAGTTGGCCATACAGCCATTAAACTACGGCCACTGCCTATCTCTTTCCCTAAATTCTTTCTGGGGGACATCCCCTGAGTCATACTTAAAAGAAAAAAAAGAAAGAAAAGTTATGTTGATTTTTATAATAGTAAGCAAACATTTTTAAGAGTGGGATAGTTATGAGATAAGTCATTTTTTATACTTTGCTTCACCTGAGGTGTAAAATTTATGTGGGAAGAAGAAAATGAAGACTTTTAAGTCAAAAGTCGTGTTTCAAGGACTTAATCGTTATTTCAATTTCAAGATGAAATTCAAGTCAAGTTTATGAATATCATATATTTTGGGCCATAAAGAAGGCCTGGAAAGAAACCCTGAATATTAAATATCTACATAAGTAGATGAGAAGCCTAAATATCAGAAGTCAGAATACCCGGATTCAATCCTCAATGTTTTAATCATGATTGCGTTTGCGCCTGTAGTTGCAGTGAGTGACCGATCGATGAAGGTCTAACAATGATAGGGACCATACCTCCCAGTCTAGGGACAGAAACAAGCTATTCTTCTTTTCCGACTTTGTCTCTTACTGAACTTCACCATGTTTTCACATGTCTAGGAAACATATTTTTAGAAAAGAATCATAAAAAAAGGACAATAATGTGCAGCTAACTTTTCCTACAAAGCGTTTCACAATAAAAGAGTGGGGACCATCATCTGGAAAAAATCAACCTACGATTTCTTTTCCCATATTGCAGCGCAAACCACTTGTTATTACTAGCTTTCGTCGGTAAGGGTTTCCTTGGAATATGGCAGCAGCTCAACTAAAGACAATTTCACCGTCGACGTTAGTTTTGCTGACCAAATTTCTATAACGGGTTATGTCCAGTGTTTTTTCTTTTGTAGGCTGTGTGTTGCACTTACCGAGCGAACACATACCTACCTGACCATCACCATCTTACGCATGCACAATTAGTCATTAGCAGCCTGATTAGTTATTAAAAAAGAAGAAAAATCTTTGTAGTCCGTATTTCAAATCTTTATCTCCAAAAGTCGCAAAGCTATTGATAAAACTACACTGAAAAGTTTCCATTTATTTTTATTTCCACGCTTGTCTTTTTAGTGAATGTATTCATGGGCGTGTTATCTTAATTTTTAAATGCGATCTTTCTGCAAGGAAAATCGAAATTTAACGAAAGTTTCAAACTCGGTTATTAATTTTTGAGGACTTCATAGTGTGCAGGTAGACAGACGGAAAGATACTCATATCTATATCCGCATAGAATTTCAATCTGATAAAGAAGGCTTCGATGAAACAAACGCACTTGAAACGTTACTACAACCTTCATGTTTTCTTTGCGAGCGTGCTATTAAGCGTAAAAATTGTACTCTGGTTTACCATAAACTTAAGCTTTTGTACAAAGGCTATCTGATGATGCAATTTTTTCTTTTGCTCTTTTATTGAGATTATTTTAGATATGCATCGCATCGTTCCTAACAGCAAAGGAGATAAGAAGAAAAATTTCAAAAATTGCAGATCATGCTTGTAATTTATGTTCACTACTTTGTTTCGTTTACTTCGCATAGACACTTAATGCATAATTTAATGTAAACTATTGACTGAGACATCATTCTGCTCGTTCGCCGAAGACTATTAAATACTTAGCTCAAGATGAAAAGTTAATAAAGTTCGGCTGCCTTTAGGCTAATTTTAGATTACACTGCTACCTATAGTGATATTACATAAAAGTCGCGACACTTTTTATCAGTGTTAGAGAGAATTGTGTTACAAGGGCAATAGATGAGCTTATGAATATTTATTTTAAATAGAGACTGAAAGACGCTGGCAATAATATTGAAGAAATAAGACTTTTTTTTTATAGCAACCGTAGGCGAGCTGTTGTCAATTTTCAAATGTTATCATACCCTACACCACTTGTGGTACAAGTGCGTGTTAAGCTGTTGTATATGTATGCAAAACCCAGAAGGATCTGAGACAGCTCTAACTTTTACTACACCGGTCTATGCTTGTCTGTCGTCCGTCCGTTTTGTTTTATTGTATTCAACGAGCAGCAACTTTCAAGACATTTTGATGAAATTTGGTACACCAATAGGTTTTGGCCCAAGGCCGAATGCTGTTAAAAATGGTTTCAATCGGATCACCTTTTCGACCTTTTCCCTTATAATGCCCTATTTTAAGAACTCATTACAGGAATAGCGCTATCAAGCGAAGTGATGTCGGCTATTTATTGCTGGGCCATTGTGTTTTTATCTGTTTTTATAAGAATATATGCTTAATGATTTTTTACCGAGGTAATGGAACGACGAAAGGAACTACGGAACATAACTAAATGATCTCTGAATCTTTGATCGATTAAGAGCTTAAAGGACATTCTGTGCACATTTTTCCTGCGATGGTCGACATAACTTGATCAAGTTCCGAATACCTTCGCTACCTTGTTTATATTAAGGTATTCGATATTACCTTTAAGTTCACGGTGACAAGCTGAAATTCTTTCCAAGCAGAGCTCAATAGCTTTTTGTTGATTAGATGCATATCTAATCTACATCTCTGATTCTTACATGTGTCAGAAAGCGTTCAAGATTTGTTTGTAGATCGATATTATATACACACGTACAATGTCGATCATATATACGTCGAAGAAGAAGACTTTTTGGCAAATTCATGCCTAAGTTGGGAATATTTTAAGTATACAAAACTTTAATATCCTGGTATAGTTGTTCATGTAACGATTGAGAGAGAGAGAGAGAGCGAGAGCGAGACAGTATGGTAAACTGCAATGAATATTTTAATATAATAACATGAACATAAGTAAAATGGCAAACAAATGCAATCATTGTTACCATCATCCTTGAGTTAACTTATTTTGTTGTGTATGCTTTCATCTACGCTTGTGTTTGTCAATACATATTTAAACGTAATGTTAGCTATGAATACATGTATGTAGATATATGCTTAATGTACATATTTACACGTAAAATGTCTATGTACGCTTTTATATCAAGCTTTTTCTCTCCTTTCTATCTTGATAAGAAAAGCAAAATATCTATACACATAAACACAAACAGTCTTTTACTTACTCTTTACTTTACATCAAAGGAAGAGAGAAAAACATGTAGGAAAAGAAAAAGAAAAATCAATAATTTTTCTCTATCCTCTATCCTATCTACCTAAGCGTGCGGTTATTTATGATGCTTTGTTACTTGTGTGTTTAATTTTGATATTTTGATTGTTGCCGTTTTGATAATTGCATCGAGTTTGTAGACTTTCACGTAGGTACAGTAAGTAAGTAAGTAAGTAAGTATTGGCGTAAGAGGTAAACAAAAATCCAAATAACAAGTAATGAGAGAAACAAGTGAAAAACTTATCAATTGATTGGAAAGATGTTGACTTAGTTTCTGGTTTAGTTTGTGTGTAAAGTTAAAGTAGAGAATTTTCCCAAAAACTTGAATTGCATGCAAGTCTTGTCTTGTTTTGCGGTTTTAATGCTTCCCAATGGGTAATTGCGGTTAGTGTAGAAAGCAATAAGCAATTTGATCTCTTTTGAGGTTTCACCTTTGGTTTTACCTTTGGTTTTACCTTTGGTTTTAAGAGGTAACTACATAAGTATCGGCCAATGAAGAACTTGGCTTTTTTACTCGTTACACCCGTAATTATAGAACGAAAATGTAATTATCTTGTTCTTTCGTAGACGTAGAAGTTGTAGGTTAGGGGAGAACATAATGAGCTTTAGGAATGTGTGACAGTCTATGGGTAAATAATGTAGAAAGCATTGTGACATTTGTTCGTTCAATCGAAAGCACAGGCCTTTTGAATATGAGACAAAGTTCTGGAAGAGTTCTCTATATGTTTTGCAATGCGATGTCAACTATGGCGGTAACACTTCGTGCGAAAGAACTTTTTTGATTTTATGACTTTTTTAAAAGTTAGTTTTCCCGTTGTAGAAATTTAGTTTTTAAAGCTGCGTCATGCTTTCTTCGTCCAATCGGTGACAAAGTCAATGAAGTTCTTTGGCAAAGATGGGCAACTTTCACCTGGAGAGAGCATTACAAAAGGATTTTATGCCCCTTGCATAATGCACTTGTAAAAGAAGCTCAATACTTATGTAGCATAAGAGTTAAGGGACCAAATTTTCATAACCGAATTGCTGCTGAAAGGACTGGCAACGAGCGATGGGAGTTGAGTCACATCCGTCCATAAGGTGCGAAAAGATTTTCGATGATGTTTAAAGATGACAATCATTTATTTCCGCGTTCCGCATAAAAATCACCAAAGTGCTGTCATAATGGCGAGATGGCTTTATTAGGGAAATCCCCAAAAAGTTTATTGATAAAAAACGCATTTATTTGATGTAAAAAAGTTCATTGAATTTATTAGAAAAATGTGTTTATTGATAAAAAAAAAAGTTTGTTGATAAAAAACGCATTTATTTGATGCAAAAAAGCCACGAACTTTTTTCCTCACCTAACATGTATGAAATGCTAATGCATCGTTCGATTGTCGTTATGTGTTGCAACGTTTTTTCTTCATTCCAAAGAAATGAAGATAGAATATCTGTTTTGTCGAAAAAGTACAAGGGATTGTCAAAAGGGCAAAACAATATAGTTTCCATGCAAAGAGCAGAGGGTATCCTTTAGATTAAGAGGAACTTCACATGTAATTAAGATTTGTATAATTGCTTTCGAAACAGATTCGTCCAGTGGTAATGAACAGTGAGCAAATATTTGAAAGAGATTTTCTTCAATCGTTTCACGCCTTCTATGAAGTCCTCATTTGAAAAAATGGAATGCTTTGGCAGGTTTTTCAATAAAAATCTTTGTGCAACAATTGGGTCGTGTTTCATGTTCAAATCATGTATTAAAGTTTCAAAAAGGGGTTTACCTATACCCACGTCCGTCAGCTGCGAGTGACTATATTCCATCAACTACTGTTTTGATTTTATTAATACTTTTTGCCTCTTATATGGAAAGTGATCGAAAAAGTGGTCACGAGTGTTTGCTCTTCGGCCAGAACATATCCGAGCGCTATATTTCATCAAGATATCTCCAAAATTGCGGCCTGTAGATTGAACTCAAGGAAATGAGACAGGCAGTTGGACAGCCGGACAGATGGACAGACAAGCTTAGATCCGTATAATAAAAGGTGGATAGATCTATAGGTGTTGCACGCATCTGTTTGAATTTAGTATATCCTTGTAGTGCAAGAAGTGCATGGTGTAACGGCAATATTAATAATATTTTTGATTGCCTTTTTATATCACGCGTTGATCCATGTATTTAACTCGGACGCATTATAAAAAAACAAATATGGTTTGAAGTAAAACGCAAGCAACCTTTACTGTATAAATTGAATTCATAGAAATCCCTAAAAACTGATGTCTCTTCTAATGTCTCTCAGTGTTCGAGGAAAACTAATTAAAAAGTAATTAATTCAACAAATCATGAAATTTCATTAAAAGATATTCATTTTTGACTCCACAATTCTTGATACCTTTTCGTATGAATATATTTGCTTGACGGGATAAACATCTAAGTTTCACCTCAAGGCTAATATATTCTCTCTTTCTCTTACGGGTTTCTTAAACTGTCTTAACTCAATTCCAAGTTGTCAACAACAAGAGTAGTTGGACATCGAGAGAGAAAAGAAAAAAACACTGACAACTGACCTTTAACAGAAATAGCAATCCTCTGACTTGAATAGAAAGATAATTTATTGAGTTATAAAAGCCACATCATACCCATGTATATATGTGTACATGAAAATGATAATCAATTTCTAATTTAAACGTTTAATAAACGAAATGTACACTCAAGTATATTAAGAGGGAAAAGTAAACAAATTAAAGTACAATTCATTAAACGAAATTATCTACAAATTATTTATAGGTAAATGATAATAATTTAATTTAAAGACATGTGTTCAAGTTAATATTAATTAGTTAGTTAGTTATCCTCTGCTATATTCGTTTAATTAAATTTTGTTTACTTATTCCCTCCGTGCGTGCACACGTTCACATGCAAAATCCACATAGCGATTACTTGTGCCAACAACTTGGAGTAAGGGACCACAATTAACGCTTAAGTAGATACAGATTTTTTATAAGTATACCTATAGCGAACACACACATATATGTATATATATATATATATATATCTAGCTTAAGGCAAACATCATCGTTTTTCTGTTTGTATAGATTTTGCACCGCAAGCGGTCGTCAGAATGTTTGCACTCACTTTTTATTATTTATGTAAATCGCTTTGTTTTTCTTCAAAAAAAAGAAAAAAAAAGAAAAAGACTTTTAGATTTCTAGTTATTATGATTATGTTGTGGTTATGAGAGAACTAAGTCGACAAAAGAACTCATTTTGAGAGAAAACATACGTGAGAAGCTTAAGTAAATATTTCTTTTTCTTCTTCTTCTTCTTAGCTAAAGGATTTTATCTGCTTAGAGAGTGGCTTTAAATATAGGATATGCCAAGGAAGAAAAACTGATAGGTTTAGCATATTAAGCAGTTTAGTGTAAGGAGAAGTATTGCCAGCTTGAGAAAACAGTTCACTGTTTCTGTTCACTGTTTAGCTGAGTTTATGACTTGGATGTTGGGTTTTTCAATTAATTTATAAAATTAACAATGACTGGAATGTGTGGTATGAGTAATTTCCATACGTAATACCCGTACGGAGTAATATCTGAATCTCCAATCAAACATCCATTGTGTTGCAATAAAATCATTTCAGGCTAATAGGTCCCAATGATGATCAGAACTTAATGGCCAAAGAAATTTTGCACATATAGTTTGCGTGCGTGTGTGTGTGTGTGTGTGTGTGTGCGAATATCCTTTGTCTATGTTGCGCCATAATTAATGAACGGTTTTGTTGAAAAGAAGTGACAAAGAAACCGAGCCTTTCACTTTAACCATTAATCAATTAATTGTGTATGATGAAGATACACGTCATGATTCGTCCATCCGTCCTTGCCTTGCGTTTTGGAAAATATTTGTGCCTGTTTGTCAAGTCGTTTCATTACACTCAGTGTTTAACGAGTATATCGCTAGAGGGGTCGACACAGTTAACTGGTTAAACACGTTAACCTTAATTTGATGGTTATAACGAACATTAAAATCGTATATGTCGTTGAAAGTGAATTTCCTCCTCATAATTTCTTAGAAATGTTAAATTGAAAATTCGTCAAACCTATCGTATATCAAACGTATATCAAAATTATTTTATATGACCTGTTCTAACTAACGGCCTGAAGGCCACCTTGTCAACAATGAAATTCATTTCCTTCCTTTGGGCATATTAGTTGGTTGATTGCAACCAATTTTGCAATAAGTGGGTTAAATGGTTGCGTTTAATGTCTAACGCTGTCTAGGGTAGTTTACAAGTTATTGTTGAAAATATTTGCAAATTTTTTCTTCCCTCTTGTGTGACTTCTTTTTTACACACTACGCCATTTGTGGTAGAAGTGTTTATTAAATTTGTGCGAATGTATGCAACACAAAAAAAGGACTTGTGATAGATCCATCTTTTATTATACCGATCGATGTAAAACCACTTTCCGATTCGATATAGGCTTGTCTGTCTGTCTGTCCACCTTATTTAGTTTTGTCCAACTTGCAGGTCGCACGAAGGGCGAGCGTTGTCGAAAATTGTTCGAACGGATCCACTTGACCGTACATTTTTCATGTAACGCCTTATTTTGAAAAGTCGTATGAATAACTGTTTTAAGTGTAATGGCATAGGGTATTTAATGGTGCGCCATAATCCACTACTGTGTTTCTACTGTGCTACACCCATCACCGGAGGATGAGGGGTATATTCATTCTATCAAAACGCTTGAAACTTTCCGAACGGACCCACGAGGTGTATAGAGGTGGAAAGAAATATATTTGTATGTGTTTTTATGTTGGTGGGGAAGTATTCTTTTCTCATTTCCTTCCTATTTTATATAATATTTATCGTTTATTTACAAAGTAGAGACATTTCTGTATTTAAAAATTGTTTTAGAATTATCCTAAGTACACACAAAAGCTTTAAAGAAGTTCATCTTAAAAAAATCGCGTAAAAAAAGTTTCAAATAACGCAATATTTTGTAGTTAAAAGTAATCGTATTTATAGAAATCAATCCAGACAGTCTATAGGCGGTGTAACCACTATCATTTCTAAGGACTGCTTCGATTGTTGCAGGCATGGGTGAAATTAATTATCGCAGGCTTCTCTTTACTGGGTTATTGTACTATACCTTTTGAACATTTTCTTACAATTCTTTTTTATTGCTGCAGGAAACACTACACTTTAGTTCTCCTCAAACACTCTCAACAGCATTAAGGTCGGGACAGTGGCTTGGCTGTTCAGCGACTCTAGTTATCCGGTGCTCTCGGAACAACACTTTCATTAACTTGGATGAATCGGGTGCTTCGGGTCATTACCGCGGTGAAGTTTTCATAGCAGTTGCTTATTTTCTTTGGCAACAAATTTTTATATACAAATTTATCCGCAGTATTTTGTGAGATGTATCAGACCCGTCAGACCGACACCCTGCCAAGAAAATTCCCATACCCCTGCTTTCTTAGTAAATCTAATGCGAACTTTTTTTTCCTTTCGACTATTTTTGGTTAGTCGCTCTCAGGTAGATTTCTCTATTTTTTTTACCTTCTTGTCTGCACCAATTTTTATGGGCTAAAGCAAAATGGTTCCTCTTCTCCAAATTAACTATTCTAAGGAAATGAACTTTCTGAGCTGCTGTACTTGGTAGACTGGCACCCCACAATCGTTAATGAAAATTTTGGGTAGGTATAGAATTCCCAATTTCATTGGATATTACTTTAGACGGCTTGAAGACATACCTAATATTGCTAAGATTATCGTGGTTTAATGGGAACTAGGAGAATTGCTCCGCATCTTTCAATACTTTTTATATCCACCACTGAAGTATGGAGATTTGTTTTTCTTATATTGTATGTAACACTCAAACGGAAGAGTAAAAGACCCTATAAAGTATCTTGGTCTTCTTGATCAGCGTGATATTCTGAATTGATTAAGCCATATCCGTCCGTCTATGCGCCTATGTGAGTACCAGCAAAATGGATATCAAATAAAACAATTTGGAGGATGGAATTCGAAAAGCATAGTGGCGGGTGTACGAGAGTCGGCCCCTGCCGAATATAACTTTCTTACTTGTTTCGTGTTCAAAGTACTCGTGATGAAACTATATGCCCGACCTAGTGATGCGGCAACAAATTTGTATGTTTTCGGTTTATTGTGCAGCTGATGAACCAATAGTCGTTGCCCAATCTAAAAATTAATTCACATTCATTTCATTTCTTATCTTCACAGTCCACTTGAGCAAGTTCGTCTGTTCTTCTGTTTAGTGCTTGTGGTAAACATTCTTCTAAGGAAAATGAGTATTTCGGTTAGGAGTTTGCGGAAGCATTTGAAAATGGTCATATGGCATGCCTAGGACACCCACACATCTATGTAACAAAACCAAATGCTTTACATGTTGTTTGCTTTTCTAAAAAATAGAAAAAGTTGGCCTTTCTCGTCTAATACTATGCCGTATGGAAATTTAGTGTTTTCTCTCTTTTTGTTAGTCTTTCTTACGACAACAGTGATGGGTATAAAAGAATCGGTCGAAGAAGAATATACTTTGCTTGTTTCTCACTTCTTTTCCAAAGTTAGGTTTTCTTTACATGCTTTGCGATTCTGTCAATTTTAACAATAGACCAAAAAGGGGCCTACATCTTCAATGTGGGCTCGCTAATGTGAGTGAGAAATTCTTCGATGTTGTATACGACTAACGAACTAACGGATGTCAAAAACCGAACACAGTAATTATTTCGATATGCAGTTACAATGAACTCATAAACATCCAATCAGTCAACTAATGATGAAGCGAAGAAGCGACCAGCTTTGCATAACTATTTTTACAACTATTACGGAATTTATAGCAAAGTTGATGATGAATTTTCTGAACTTTGGAAAAGAAAAAAATTAAATTGTTTTTTTTAGAAACATGAATATTCCACATATTATTTCTGACAAGTGCATAAAATGGAATGAAAAAAATTAAGAGCGCCTGGGATGCTTTTGATAAATTAAACCGGAAACGGATGTCATATGAGTGTTTTGTTGAGTGGTTGTTTAACACACACGCTCATATAGTTAGAGACATTCATCCTGTATTAAGTGCATTTTTGTTTTTTTTTTTTTGTTACTTACCTGCTATACCTATAAGTAGCTGAGAACAAATTTCTCTGACATTTTATAAAATTGTAAATATTTCCTGACATTTTGCGCTTCCATACACAAATACTTATATCATCATTGTACAAAATTTTATATACACGAAGCTGGCAGACAGACACGCACGCAAGCAGCAAAATGCTTACATACCGTACACGCAAGCACCGAAATACTTGCATACAAGACACACAAGCAAACACATATGCATATATCTGAATGTCTCGTTAACTGCAAAAACAATAAAAGTAAGCCGACAATTATAAAAAGTGCGCTCTAAATATATATATATATATGTGTATATATATGTATGTATGTATATGCCCATATGTATAACTTTGTACATAAAATTTTAAAGATGTAATGTTTTGCATATTCACTCGACAGTCACTAACCCTTAATTAAAAATTTTTCTGGCGTGCGAAATATTTATATAGTTAGAGACAAACTTAATGCAATTTTTTCTCGTGAGGGAACTTTTTTATTACCGCAAAATTGAAATTCAAATTAGTTTTGCTTAACCCGTGCTAGCACTATTCTAAGCTTAGTTCCTCAACAAACCGTTTTGTGCGCACTGTGTGCTGTGTGCATCGATAATCGTAGCATGTGTAAATAGCAAAAGCGAACATGAAGCTCTTGCCAATGAGTCTTTTAATATAGGTTTTCTTAAATCAGATTAAAGGAACTTTACTCCAAACAAACTCGTCAATTCACTATACATATTCATATCGTTCAATACAGTTACAAGTGTTCAACAAGTGCCCAAAGTAATCTCCCAAATCTTAGAAGCATTTCTTCACCAAAATCGGATCTAAACGATCTCTTTACTGTTAACATTAAAATTAATCGAAAACCAAGTAAAAATATCGTGCTGGACCCATCGCGCATTGCCTGTAAATACCATACACCAGTTCGGTTAATGCGATCATTCATATGAGGACTTGCAGGGTTACGACGTTGTATGGCAAGTGGTCACAAAAATTGCTTCCATCCGCACTATTTGCAAAAGTATTCATCTTTGGGCGAAAACAAGTCGATGTACAAAACTTCATCAGAATATCTCAAAAATTGATGATTATATTTGCAGCCATTTAGCTGACTTGTATATTCACACGTGTTGTAGTTTCTTTTTGCACACGAAATTTAGCTATGTAACTGGGTAAGCCTATGGCTTTATAATTACTTAAGAAATGAATAAATGACATAAAAAAAGGTTGAGTACAAGGAAACAGAAACAAGCAGGCAGAAAACCGGACGGACGGACAAACAAGCTTAGATAAAAAAGGTGGGTCTACCTCGAATATTTCTGCGTGTTGCATACATCCGCATTAATTTAATATACTCTTGTAGAACTGTACGATACAATCATCTTTGAAGATTCAAAGAAATCTTATTTATATCATAGACCGATTCAGAAAGTATCTCTAAATCGAATGGTATGATGGAAGGTGCGTCTATTTCAAGTTTTTCTGAGTGATGCCTACACAGTTAAAGTACCCTTGTGTCATAAGTGGTATAAGGATCAACTCTGCCTCACACAATTTCCTCGTTCGCCCAAAGATAATCTATCCTTACTCCACAAGTGATACAGAGACTAATGATCAATTCTGTCTCACACAATTTCTACCACGACTAAGAAGTTGAAGTGGTAGTGCTGTCAATATCTAGGTAAATGCGCACGAGAACGCATGGCTTCTTTAATTTTCTTTTGTGAATGGTTTGGTGAGTGCAACGTGGGGACGCAGTAAATCATTATTCAAAACATTTTTATATCCAAAAAGGTCATGAAGGCAATGGGAACGGAATAGTAGCAGCGGTACGCAATGAAAGTGGTGAAGTGGAAGCAAGACTTGTACGCCGGGAATTTTTTCAAATATTAATATGGACTTAGTTGAGAATATAGACATACAAGGCGAACTATGTTGGGTCCTACAGAATTCAGAAGGTGTTCAAGAATTCGAGAAAAGAATATTTTAAGAGGAGAAATCAATGTTGCGAGTTGCATTAAAGCTGACTAAGGCGTGAAGGTCTTACATCACAGATAAATAAATTTTGGTCTTGGTTTATCTTCTCGTGCCAATGCCTTTCCGATAAGCAATAAATTATTGGAGAGAACATTACCTAATGGGTTAAGCGAAGATCGTTTTAACATTTAGTTTTAAATATAAATCTGCCGGTAATTTGAAATGATAACCTCATGAACACTGCGAACATTTAATGTCATTATAAAGAAACCGAAAAGAAGAGAGTCCACGAAGCTCTTACCACATGAAGCTTAATGGTTTATCTTAAAGAAATATTGGCGCTTGCACTCAATTCTGTTATTTTTTCACTGACCTCAAGAAAAACAAAAGCTCTTCGCATCTCAAAACTGGCCTCGTGTCTTGATGCCTATGGAGATCGGAAAAAATCGCCAAAGTAAAAATAGTCAACAACAGGATTTTAGATCTGAATACAAGATCGTTGGTTGTAGTTAATCTATTTTGGAAACCATTTTTTTTTTTGTCGTCGTTTATTTACACTGAAATGTTTGAGATGCCGCACCAGATGGAAAAAGGAGTTACTGTGCCAAGGAAAAACATCACTGTAAGATGGGGATATACTCACTTTGTTTTTTTACATACATAGTATGTAACACCCAAAAGGAAGCTTCAGGGACCCTATAAAGTGTATATATCACCGTGAAATTCTGAGTTAATTTAGCCATGTCTGTCCGTCTTTGTGTCCGTGCGTCTGTATGGTGTGTGTTGTTGGCACTCTGCTGGTCGCAAAAATGAAGATATCGATTTCAAATTTAATAGAAACATTGGAAGTTTCTGCACGCAAGTCGGTATTGAAAATGGGCAAAATTGGTCAGAGCAGAAGTGCGCAATGAAACTAAAACTGAACGTATCTTAGTTTTTTTAACAAAAATTTTTGGATTTTTGCTCATTACTCGGAAATTGTTAAACTTAGAAGGCTGAAATATTCCACATTTACTTTACGAAACACTCTACTCTTTAAGTCCAAAAATGGAACCAGTCTGCCATGCCCACACGGAGTTACGGGTAATTAAATTTTAATATTTTCGCTTTTTTGATGTCTTACACTTATTTATCATAAGACAAACAAGACAGAATGTTTAAAACTATTTTGTACACTCCTCAAATACGGATATATTATCCGTCTAAAAATGGGTTGATTTTGAAATGAATATGGTCGATACTCCGATTCATTTTTTCTTAATAATACCAGCGATATGGGTATCAAATAAAAGAACTTTGGGAATAGAATGTGAAAAGCACAGTCATGGGCATGCGAGATTCGCCACCCGATGAATATAACAAGCTGAACATTTCCAAGTATTCGCCTGGCATCATACCATTGCAGCACACTAATGGATCGTTACGAAATCTCTTTCTCTTATTTGCAATTGTAAATTGTGGAAAATCTCATGACTCTACATACATACTTTGTGAACGCCGAAAGCGCGGTCGACTTTTTCCATTTTTTTTACAAACATACAAGATAGAATGTCTTTATCTGTTGTAGTTTGTGAGTAATGAGTAAAAAAACAATTATTTATTTCTTTTTTATTTCTTTTTGGAGGTGTTCTCACTTTATATTCTACTGTGGGCGTGTTCTTCGACCGATTTGGCCTATTTTTAATAGTAACCTGCTTGCAAAAGTCTCCAAATGTTTCTGCCAAATTTATAGACAATAGCTTCGTTATTGCAACCAAACAGACAGACGGACATGCTTAATTCGTTACGGAATTTCATGCTGATCGAAAATATATATACGTTGTGGGATGTCTGAAGCTTCCTTCTGGCTGTTGCAAATGTTTCAACAAAGTGAGTATCCTTCGTTAGTGGGTCTAGGAAATGTCATTGAATCGTAAATTGCTCGCATATTAAAATTCTATTTGCTTGTATTAAAATTATTTATTCAGCGAATATTAATTGAAATTAAAAATTAAAGAAATAAGAAAAATTGTTTTAAAATACACCTGATTATTAAATAGTGTGTCGGTGACAGCCAAGGTCACAATGAATACAAGTGGATTTTCATTCAGAGGTAAGAGTTTGTTAAGAAATAATGAATTTTACCTTCTTGCTAATGTTGTCAGGGTTTTTTTGGATTTCCCGATGAACATAATTTAATTATAGTTTCTAATCGCTCTATGATTCCTTCCATACCGAGTTGATTCGATTTGAGTTTTTCTTAAAGAAACCAGCGAATACTTATTCGTAATGCAATGACTATGAAATGAAGTAGAAAACGTAATGTCGTTATACATATAAGTAGAAAGTTTGACTTATTGGAAATAAGAGTGAGCCTTAAGCTCTACCAATGTAAACTATAAAAAGAAAATGCGACTTGTGTATTAACATAAATGTACGTAACCGCAAATACTCACGACGTTTATGAATATGAAATGTAAAAGAAAAAGAACTGCTTGTTAACCAGTTGACCTTCAATATTACAAGGGCGAGTAAACAAACACAGCGGGTATACGTATATATATATATGTATATGTGTGTGTGTGTAGTCCATGCATAAAGTGAGTACGGGATGAAAACCATACGGATGTACTTGCATACGTACAACTATCCATACATATATATATATATATATATATATATATATATATATATATATATATATATATATATATATATGGATATATAAAGACACTTGACATATTTTCACGACTTAGTGAAGAAGAAAAAAAAATCATTACACAACATATTTAATATTAAAACGTAAAAAGGGGAAAATGCAGCTGACATTTTCAGTAATAAACAGTCGGATACACTTACAGTTATATGTATATACATACATACATATATGCATAGATATTTATGCAAAAGTTATTATTTATGACTTTCATGGCTGCAAGTATGCAAATGAAGCCTTTAATGAAGTCCCAATTCTGGGAAATATTTATAATAAAAGGAAAATCGTACCTGAATGAAAGGCCAACGATAGACAGGAAAAGCTTTACTAAATTTGCTTTAACTGTTGCGCATATATATATATAAATATATATAAAAAAGTACTATATAAGTTCAAGTGTAGAATTTAAGTGCATTTAAAGAGAATGCAATTACTTTGCAAGAAAAATTAAATTCGCTTAAACTCTCACTTTAGTAGTGTTTTATATAATCAAATCATCCATTAACTAGAGTATAAATAATTTTATAGCAAAAAAAAAAAAAGGAAAAAACCTAACATTTATTGCTCAATAAACGGGATAGCAAATGGCTTTGAAACCTTCAATGTTAGTTATAAATATTTGCAAAATTATATCAATTACTTATGCAGTCATTGGTGCGTAATTAAATTTTGCAAAAATTAAAGCGACGCTAAATAGCATTAAATAGCACTCTACAGAGTGTATTAGCAACATTTACAAGTAGTAAAATACTTTAAAGTCAGTCAAGTCAATGACTTCACTTAACAGCAAACAAAGAAGCTTTAATCACCTTGTTCGAGCTTCAATGTCATCTTTACTTTGAATTTGCAGTAAACTTTCTTCTCACAGACGCTAATATCGCTTAATCACGCGTTTTTTGCTGCCATTAGGTAATCAAGAAATGGTGGGTTTGAGGGCGTGGGGTTTCATATGCGTGTGTGTGTGTGTGTATGTGAACTTTCTCGTCCTTAACCTTGATTGACGATTTTGCTAATCGTTAAGAGTAAGAATAACATTGACCTTATTTGCTATCGTAGATGTTGAACCTTAGCTCATGTTGAGTCCGTGTTGTTTTCACTTTTCTCTCTGTTCATACAGAATTTTTCATATTCAAGTTTGATGATCACCGGAAATCAAATGCCCTTTTTTTTTTGGAAAACAAGCCCACATTTCATTAACTTCAATCATATGGAAGCGCATGTCTGTCTCTGCTAACTTAATAAGAAGATGGTGTTACCTTTGTTGCGATTCTCCCCCGTATGTTTATTAATAATTGTGTTACTACTCTGTCGAAGAAGTAAGAACTTTTCCTTTTTTTTTATTCTATCTCGGTCTCTTTTTCTGAACGAATAGCTTTGCGCAAACGTTTCGTAACACGGAAATAATATTCCTTCCTGGCGGCACAGTACGACAAGCACGATAATTGAAGAAAATTGTTTGCATTACCTTGATTTTTGAGCGACTTTTGCGTGATTGTTTTAGTCTTGCCTTACCTTACCATTTGCATGATGTTCGTTTGATTGATAGGTCGTTTGCAGGGTCGTATGCGTAGATCCAAACGTCAGCTCATTTCATTTCGTAAACAAATTTAATGCAATTTCTTTGCTCAACGAACGCACACAAATTGTAAAAATCGTAAAAAAATACTTTTTATCTCGTACTAAAGTGCAAGTGCACTTGAAACACTAATGACATTTATGACGTGTGTGCTATCAATTTAGAAAAAAAAAGTATTTTTGATATTCGATATATTCGCGCATTCTAGCTACACACACACACACACACATTCAATAAATGGTCATAGCTTTTGGGCAAAGCGTTATTTCAATGATAGATTTTGTTATTATTCACGTTTTACGTTTATATCTATTTTTCATTTTGCAGATGGCTGGTGCTGGTGATCCCAAATGGCAAAAAGATGCTGCCGATCAAAATTTTGATTACATGTTTAAATTGCTTATAATCGGCAATTCGAGTGTTGGCAAAACGAGTTTTCTATTTCGTTATGCTGATGATAGTTTTACCTCAGCGTTTGTCTCAACGGTCGGTATCGATTTTAAAGTGAAAACAGTTTTTCGCCATGACAAACGTGTTAAACTGCAAATATGGGTAAGTAAAGTGAAGCAAAACCTTTCTACTAACTTTTCAGCGAGTGAGCGGGCGGGTTCCAAAATTAAAATAAGATTCGTATGATCATGTTTTTGGGGATAACAGTGATTGGTGATGGTAGTGCTTTCTTGTCGTAGCTTTTGTGACTTTGCTTCCAGAGCAATAATGATAACAAAACTTTCTAATAATAATTTTGTGACGAAACAGAGTTATGGGGGTGGGGTACAATAGTTATACTTGCACATACAAATACAATAATAATAATATATACAAATTAAACAATAACATGTATCATGATAGTAAAGTGAGCAAAAAGAAACTTTTACTCGTAGCTCACAGTTTATCGAATATTTGCGACTTTTTTTGAAATCTCTAACGGTTTAAAGCTTTTGAAGTTATTAAAGGCGTACAAAAAGTCACAAAATTAATATGACGATCGCCTTGCTCTAAATATGGCTCTAAATAGGAAAGTTTTATTTACAATCTTAGGGTCAATCTCGTCAAGCTAATGCGTAAGGTCTGGAAAAGTACTTTTAGGCGCATCACATAGTCGATCTTAAGTAATAATTTCCGGTAACTTGTATCCACCGTTCATTGTGGACATTTGAGGCGTTACTAAGTCCTAGCGCCCACGTACGAGTTAGTCTGCAGTTGTCGGCTACCTTTTCAAAATTTTCATCTATTCAATGTTTCGCATAATATAGAGAATGTATCGATGTATAAATCAACCGATCGGTATGCAAATGCATAGAGAGGCAGATAAGAATAAATCATCGCAAAATCCTATAGGCTTTTGAAATTTTCTTGCAAGTGTTACAAGCAGAAGAACAAATCTAATATACGCCCATTTTCGTTGGTGCATAAAATGATTGATTGGAAGGCTGCAGAGGAAACACTTTTAATTTGGGCATTGATTAAAAATTGATGAACAGATATTACTAAGGTAATAGTCGAACATCAGGAAATCACACAATTCGTAATACACAGCTACAGTGTAGATTTCTTCTATAGGGAGGAAATTAACGAAAAGGTAATATTTAAAGGATATTATTAGGATAATAGAATTCTTTTTCGTTTCTCTTGTTTTATTAATAATTAAATTAAATTATTATCCGCCTGAGTACGCAAGAGTCTCGACTAGCAATTCAATGATCGTGGGTTCACATCTCAAGTGCGGCAGAGTTTTTAATAATAATAACGGTAATAGTAATAGTATTAATAAAAAAAAAAAAAAAATAAAGCCCAAAGCCTTAGATGCTAGTGCTTTAAGACTTTAGTCTTAGGATTTATTCTCTGGCTAAATTTATTTAATAATAATAATAATAATAATAATAATAATAATAATAATAATAATAATAATAATAATAAGTTAAATTATTATTATTTCACTCCCTAAAATATGCAAAGATAATACGAAAAGTAATTATGAGGAGAGAGATGGCTTCAAGAGATTTTTCCAAACACAGTCGGGCGCATTTTATCGGTATATTGAGTGCTGAAATAGCTTGACTACAAAAACAAAATACAAAAACAACATTGAAGCTGCGAAGGCCTCTTAATAGAAGGGTTTTCGACGGCAAGTGTGTAAATATATTATCGACAGGTTAGCATTAAACACATGTGTAATAAAGTCCAATTCCTGATCAACCACTGCATCACGATTCGAACCTCGATGCTTTGGCTGAATGCCGCACGGCCTAATCACTAGAGTATGCGGTCCCTAACAATTTGGAGGAAACCGAGTCAAATAAAGAAGGAGAATGTCTTATGTGGGTAAAAATTCGAAAAATTCGTTTCGCTTGTTTTTCAAAATTCTTCTTCTTTATCTCTTAAAAAAATCCACTAAAAAAATGTCCCCATTTTTAGTGAACTCAAGTTGATATCTCGCCTTTACCTAATAACAGGAATTTTTGCTTTTCTTCAGAAAGTTTTCAATACATCATCTTTTTACACTCACTAACTTATCTACTTCAAGATATTTTAATACGTTCCATAACTTTTTGCAATCAATAGTTCCTTAGTAAAAAAACTCACGGATTCCACTCACGGATTGTTCCAAAGATTATTATACCCGCAAGACTACTATGACGGTCATTTTTTGAGGCTTTTACGGGCATTTACAGGCTTAAAATAGTCATAAAATGTAAAAATACCAAAAGAGAATGAGATTTTAAATCGATCCGTCCGTGAATATTTTACATTTCTAGTTGTCAAATTCCTTCTTATACCCAAAACCATGTGTTGCACAAGGCTACGCACGGGTGAGCTTGACATAAACTACCTTTTGTTATCCAAAATCACTCTCTAAATCGATCCGTCCGTCCATCCATCCGCTTTACTTTCTTGTATTGAAGCTAGTTTGATTACCTTGGCTAGACTGGCTTGCTTTGGCCTAAGGAACAACGCTTTTGAAAATATTTCAGAGCTCATCCCTATTTCGACCACTCCCTATCTAACGACCCATTTTGAAAAGTTGTTATATGGAAAAGTTTAGTTTAGTAATTTCTAAAAATTTAGACAAAAATCGCTTAATAGCAATATTTCGGCAAACTAAATTGGTGTGAAAGCTTTGGATCGGAAGGGGCAATTTTTTGAATTCCTTGCCATATAACCGTTCCTAAAGAAACTGTATCTTTATACTATAAAAACGTTTAACTTCCAAGGGTTTTCATGAAAGTTTGTCCATAATAATAACTTGATACAAAAAACTGACCTTATCGAATATGGATTACGCAGCTCTATTTCTTGGATTGTTTTAATGAAAAATAAGGCTTTATATGCCAAAAAATATTATGCCGAAAATTTGTTCTTAGCAAATGAACCATAGGGAATTTGCATCACGTAAATCTGATTTTTTAGACTGTACCTTGTACAGAGGCTCGCACGAAAGTAAACCCTTCTATGCCGTCAATCCATAATTTGTAGTTTGTTGTGACGGAATCATAAATCTTATAAAAATGAAATCTTTGACAAGAAAATTATATTTGGATAAAAAACTCAACTCTTATTTTTGGTGTATTATTAATGAAGCGTACGACAAGGGTCGTCATTCGTCATTCTCATCCTCATTCTCGTTATTATCATCAATAATACGGAATTTTGTTGGGATTTCACTTTTTTTTGCTCTACACTCTTGCTTGTTGGCCAAATGTTTTTCATTGCGCTTTCTTCAGCTCTCCTGTTGAATGATAAATCTGCGTTGATTGTAACCGATTTCGTCGTTGTTGCTGTTAGGATAGAGTAAATCAAATCCCATCTCGTATATATATCTCTCATACCATTAACATACTTAAACCTTAGCCGCACTTACGGAGCTAACTAATGAGTTGCGAAAGTACAGCTATGCGACTATGCGACTTAAAATTGGTTCAAATACAACTTAGTGCCAGTTTTTCATATAAAAATTATACTGAGTTTGGTTTAAAGACAACTTTGTGGCAATTTTTCATATAAAAATTATACTGAGTTTGGTTTAAAGACAACTTTGTGGCAATTTTTCATATAAAAATTATACTGAGTTTGGTTTAAATACAACTTTGTGGCAGTTTTCCATATAAAAATTATGAATAATGAGCAAAAAACACGGAAAGCAAAGCCGCTCACATTTTTTGTTGTTGGCGTGCCCTTTGAAAAGTTTAGGTCACTTGCAAATTCTTTGGCAAATTCGTAGTCAATATCGTCATTTTAGTGAACGGGCGAATGTTTATTACAGATACTACATAGTTTGGCAGATGGATAGCTGGACAGTCGAACAGCGAATCGAACTCACGGGAGAATGTTTATTACAGATACTCCATAGTTTGGCAGATGGAGAGCTGGACAGTCGAACAGCGAATCGAACTCACGGGAGAATGTTTATTACACATACTACATAGTTTGGCAGATGGATAGCTGGACAGTCGAACAGCGAATCGAACTCACGGGAGAATGTTTATTACAGATTTTACATAGTTTGGCAGATGGATAGCTGGACAGTTGAACAGCGAATCGAACTCACCCTACTATAGCATTCTTATTTGTTTTATATTTATAATGATATCGTAGCAACAAGTCTTTCTATGCAGATAATTTCTTGTGGTTTTTCCGCGTCGGTGAAAGGGGTGGGAACGAATGAATATGAACATCCGTAACTATATGTCACGTAAACACATATTCATTTTGCGAGAAATTATAGTTTATAGATTTAAACAGCCTTGTGTGAGTATATTTGATCCAATAACTTGTAATTATGCCTGCATTATATGTAATATTCACCGCATGTGTGACAATTATTGTGTTTAAGCTGAGAGCAGAGAAAAAAGCCATAAATTGCTGTTCATTCACTTGACAATAAAAACTATGGTTTAAATATCAAATATTTAATGTTTGTTAAACTCAATAAATTAATTAGTAAAAGAAGAAGAACAGAAATTTTAAATGAAGAAAAAATTAAAAACTTTTATAAGCGAACTCTTTATCGCCTTTAAGCGAATAGGAAGCATTTTGCGTTTTGTAAAAGGATAGAAGAAAATGCGAGGAAATCTTTTAAACCATTTAAGTAAAGTAATTGAGTGGAAAGTAATTTTTTGATAGCAGGAGAAAATGTGCAAGAAATCCTTGAAACTGCAAAAGTTATTTGAAATGAACTATAAAATGTTGAAAATTAAGGATTAAGAAAACACAGTTTACTGAAGAATTTCGAAAATCTTTGTTTAAATTTAAAGTTACTTGTGAATAAATTCGATTTGAAAGCCTCTTTACTCAGAGGTGAAGAAATATTAATTTGTCCCTCTATTTGTAATTGTTTCTACTCCTTCATTAAAACGTGGTCTAAGGAGTTCGACGGCTCTTGTATCGCGAAAAGGTTATACATGTCCATGGTTAGACCAGTCCTAGAATATTTAGTGGTAATTTGGGTAGCAAACTATGGATACCACGTACATCTAAGGGAGACCGCCCAATGGTCTACGCATTTTGGCGATCATTATACCCCGAAAAACTTATATACGTCCTTGGTTAGCCCAATTCTAGAATATTCAGTGGCAGTGTGGGCATCAAGCTATGGATACTATGTAGATCTTACTAAGACCGTTTAAGGGTCTAAGGATTTCGTCAATAGTTATATGGCGAAAAGATTATATACGTCCATGGTGAAACCGGTCCTAGAATATTCAGTCGTAGTGTGGGCAGCAAACTATGGATACTATATATACTATATACATCTTACTAAGACAGTCTAACGATCTAAAGAGTTCGACGGCTTTTATATCTTGAGAAGCTATTCTAGAATATTCAGTTGTGGTGTATGCCCCAAGCTGTGGACACTATGTGGATTTTACTGACTCCGTCCAACGGTCTAAGGAATTCGACGATCACTATATCATCCTATGCACATCTTAGTGAGACCAATTAACCGCAATTTCCAAAGGTTGCGTTGCGCAGCTTGTCTTGGGATCCGTCGACGGCGCTACCTCTGTACGAGAATAGATTGAAGCCTATTGATCTACTCCCGCTTCAGGGTTATGGTATTTACGACTAAATTAATGAATGGAGGTATATTTCTGCTCTGGCATTGATTGATCGTGTTTCTTTTCCGCTTAGGGTTTCTAGGCAATACGTTTTTTTGAGAGTCGCACACTGTCGTACTAATTATCTTCAGTGGAAAATGTTCCGCGTCTTAAGTGTAATGATAAATGAGAACTAGAATACCTCAGAATCGTTTTTCAGCCCCTACATTATAGTAAAAAAAAACCTTATTGGGTCGATAGCCCTATCTATAAGAAATATGAAGTTAAGCGAATGTTGCTTTGTTACGCAATACATTAGTATTGACGTCTGATCAGTTTGTATATATTGTAAATGTTTTAAAAATCTGTTCACATCTACTTTGCTCTAGAAGAAAGTTTGATCTCTGGTCAGTGACTTTGAAAATAAAAATAGTAGACCCGTCTTTGTCTAGATCTAGTAATTCAATGCTATTCTGTTCTATTCTCCGCGCCGATCGGTTGTTTGATCCGAATAAATCGCTCTCAAGGTCAAAATAATCCAACGATATAAATAATAGAAGAAATTAACGATGTAACAAAATTTTCAAGAATAAGCAATTAACACTGACGGTCTGTCCGTCCGTCGCTCAAATTTCTGTTGCTGTAGCTCTGAAAGTTGTGAAAATTAAAATATAATATTGAGGGTTAAGTTTGACAAATCAAGTTTAAAGAGCTTCAACAGGTAGATAAGCATATGAAGCGGAAAAAGATAGCCCGTAAGATTAAAATTCTAATTTGATTTGGCTTTGTTCGCAATTTCCTGCAATTAGAGCGAAGTGTGGCACAGCGAAAGAGATAGCGGGAAATGGCGGCAGCCTAGTGGATATGTACCCACCCTGTCGACCCTATGGAGACATGAGCCAGCTAACATCAATTTGGTAGTCGCGGTTCTTAATTACTTGGCTATGTGACTTAAGAATACATTCTCTAATTGACATAATTTGACAATGAATCTGCTTAAGCTTCCCAAAGTTTTACCTTACGACCTATACCAGAACGCATCAACGTAAAATTTGAGAGAAATATTGGCAAAAATCGCTCGAAAGCTCAAGACGGGCTAACAGATGAACCCATAACCAAATTGACTCATTTTCCGAAATCTCTCTGAGATTTACTTCAATTTATTAAATTCTTTTCATTTTTTGTTTGTTATTTTTCAGGACACTGCTGGTCAAGAACGTTATCGTACGATAACGACAGCGTATTATCGTGGTGCTATGGGTTTCATATTAATGTATGACGTAACAAATGAAGACAGTTTTAATTCTGTACAAGACTGGTAAGTGCAAAGCAATGACAAGAAAAGAAAAAGAAGATATTTTTATATATATTTTTAAAAAGGGTTACACAAATCAAAACCTACTCTTGGGATAACGCACAAGTTATATTGGTGGGCAATAAATGCGATATGGAAGATCAACGGGTAATATCGTTTGAAAGAGGCCGCCAACTGGCCGATCAATTGGGTGTAGAATTCTTTGAAACCTCAGCCAAAGAGAATGTAAATGTTAAGGTAAGATTTTCATTAAAAAAAAAAAAAAAATCTTGAAATAAAAGCAATTATTTTAGGCGGTCTTTGAACGTCTGGTGGACATAATTTGTGACAAAATGTCGGAGAGCTTAGATGCAGATCCCACGTTAGTGGGTGGTGCTCAAAAAGGCCAACGACTGACAGATCAACCTCCTGGTACACCCAATGCCAATTGCAATTGTTAAATTATTTTTTCCTTTTCTAAAATAAATTGAAACTTGTCTTTTTTTATGTTTTATTTTTTATTTATTTATTTATTTTTTTTTGTTTTCTTGGTTTGTTTTTAACTTAATATAGGATCTTTTTGTTACACTAAAAAAAAAAAAAAACAAAAAGTTTCACAATATTAGCTAAAAGTGAATGAAATAAAATTTATGATTATAAGAAATTAAAAAAACAATTTTAATAAAACAAAATTTATCAAAACTAATACTAATACTAACATTTACAACAAAGTAATATTTATGGAATAATAAAAGAAGAACTAATTTTACATAAATGAGAGAAAGTAAAAAAAAAAAAAAAAAGAAAACAAAATATTATAGAAAAATCATAAAACTTCTCATTTACATTAAAAAAATAAATAAAACTAAAATAGCTGAAAATGTTTCATATATAAGAAGGAATTATAAAAATCTAAAGAAATTGCAGTAAATGCTTAATTTAATTATTATATAAAAAAAAAAAAATAAATAAATAAATAAACAATTGTTTCCATACACATTATCATTATTAAAAAGGATAATATACATAGTTATATACAATATTAAAAAAAAAAAACAAAAAAAATCAATAAAATTAAACCAGAGACGATAAAATAAAACGATTGGATTGGTGTGGATTGTTATGTGTTATTATTATAAACTAATATACATATACATATATATGTATGTATATGTATATATATACATATACATACAATTATATTCATGCAAGAATATATAAATCTAATATCAAAAAAAAAGGAAGAAAAGAAAAAAAAACGTATACAAAAGTATTTTACAATTTTTTTCTTTTTTATTTTATTCAAATTTTTTTACAGTGTACTCTCTTATACGTTTATGTATCTTAGATTTACCTTTTTTAAATCATTTTTTTCTACAAAAGCTTTTTCTGTAAAACACAAAACGTATAAAATTTATACTAAATAATAAATATATAAAAATAGTAATAATAATAATAATAATAATAATAATAATAATAATAATAATATAAAAAATTAAAATTTAATATATAAAATCTGCCAACTCTTTTTGTATAAATAGTATAAAAAATCTAAACAAACTTTTCTCTAATTCATCTCCTTTTCAACATATTCCCTTCCTCCTTCCTTTGCCACGAAATCATGAAATTTATATAAAACTTTTTTGAAAACCGCACTTTTCTATAATAACCTGAGCACTAAGCTTACATTATACCTCTGAGTTTCAAGGAAAACCATTTCGATAAGCGTTGATGAAGGTGATGTATGTAATCCGATGAATAAATTCTCAATTGAGCTGGATTTTTTAACATTAATTCTTCCTTTGTACGATAAATGGGACGTTGTCTCATGACCACATTCTGAGCAACATTACAGAGATTTCACAAGTCACATCCTATTTCTTGCTCCGTTGTTTCCTTGACTTAGCAACTTGTGCTACAATATCGTTCGAGTTTTATAAAATTGTATCACCGGTGTCATTATAGCTATACCTTCGACATGTCAAACTGGATGCAAACCTAATAAGATATAATGGCAACAAAACACACTGTGTTGCTCTTACAAATAGTGACCAGTCACAACGCCAAAACATCTCCTTTAGTCTCTAAGCACTTGAGAGTACGTGTATAAATGTATGTATATGTACGTAAATATAAGCGTATATGTGTGTATATAAATTTATATATCTATATACATATATATATATAATAGGCAGGTGTAATAGGCAGATTTCATAAATGTAGATAACATATCCACAGGTGGCTAACGGAAGCAGCATAGATGTGAAGGTATAAAGTGATTTCTTGGAAACATCGTTGATACCATATGTGAAGTATACAATCTTGTCGTTTAAAATCGTAGAACCAAAGGATAATATTTGATGTGTTGATCATCTTTCGTCGTTTTATTACTTTCTACGGTAAACCGATAAATTTAAAATTTTCTTTTCTTAATTGCTTTATAATCGATCCGTAAAGGCATAAAGCTTACCGATTGATTTTATGTCCAGTAGGTCGCGGCCATTTCATATGTGTTTCTCTTCTCTCAAGTCTCTTTGACTCTTTTGCGTGCCGTATTTACGCTTGCATACCTTACGTGCTGCCAAAATGGTAGCAGGAGAGAATTTATGAAAAAGCCTGCCTTTAAAAATTCTATTCTGTTCTCTGATTAAAAGTTTAAATAAAGTAATCCGTTTTTTGGCACTTTTCATAGTAATTATCAATCAAGACATAGGGACAGACAAGCAAATATTTAAGTGAACAGCCGAAAGAGTCATGAATGCACATATAAATCGTATAAATCGATTTGAAAAATTTGCTGAAAATTTGGAGCAAGCGGTTAACGCCCATCTTTTGAAATATTGTTTCTCTTATAACTTCAAGGCAAAAATTTGGTAAAGCAAATTTAATAGGCAGAGGGCGCCGTATCGTATGATATAAATTTGATATAATCATTTCCTTTCCTTGAAAGTATCCTACGGTGTCGCAAACTCAGTCGCATAATCTATTCTTAGATCTTAATTACTGAAAACATTTTTCATTACATTTTTCGTATTTTTTTCATAATTTCTTACAGTTTTTTTTTTTTTCAAAATATTTCTAATTAAAAAAAAAAAAAAAAAAAATTTATTATAACCACAACATTTATTATTGTATTTTAAAATAAAGATTGAATGTTTTTTGAGTCGAAATGATTTAAAAATATAAAAAATTTAATAGAAAAGAAAAGAAAAAAAGAAAAGATAAGAAAAGAAAAGAAAATAAACAAACAATAATGAAAATTTGAATTGTACTCCATGTATTTGTTCCCACACTTTGCATATACCTTTAGCATAAATATACATAAAAAACATATATTTATAAATTTATTTAAAAACCAAAAAAAAAACAAAAAAAAAAACAAAAAAAAAAAACAAAACAAAAAGGAAAGGAAAATCATTGATAATAATTAACATATACAAAACGACATAAGTAACAAGAGAACAAAAATAAATCAATTAAATGTTTAGTGAAGAAAACAAGTAAAAAAAAAAAACGAAAAAAGATATGTGGTAAAGTAGAAAATGTGGATTAAAAAACAAGACATAAAACAAAAAGTTGACATTTGAATGTATTGCATTGGAATGAATATAATAAAAAATTATATACATACATACATAAAAATTAATAAATGAATAAATGAATTGTATTGATGATATACATATATAAAATATAACAAAATCTAAAATGGCTTTCAATACATACTCGAGAAGAATTCTCTTCGATAGTTTATGCTGTCACAAGAAACAGCTCAGTTAAGTGAAACGGCTTGATCGAAACGGCCGTTCTTTTTTCTTCATTGGTAGGTTTTTTGTGAAGCAGGTGCTCTAAAACACGGCTTAACGGCTCAGATTCTTGTTAAATCTCAATCAAATGCCAAGAGTTTCATTGCTTAGTTCAATTGCTTTTTATTAATCTAAGTCGAGCCATTCAAATTTTTTGTCAACCAATCCCTTTTTTTAAAGGTCCTTAACAGTTGCCGGATCGTTTTCGAAATTTTAAAAAATTCTCTAGTTTTGTTATGCTCTACATCCCTTGGGGTACAACTTGTGGGGACATCCAGAAGAACCCATCTTTTATTACACCGATCGATTTAGAAAGTGATTCTGATTGTCTGTTCGTCTGTCCCTCTATCCGAGTTTTAGTCCTGGATTCAACTTAAACGTCGTAATTTTTGAGCTATTTTCATGAAATTTGTTCTATTGACGTTTTTTGGCTCAAGGACGAACTATAGTGAAATGAAAATGAATCGGATCAGACCACTTTTTCGACCACTTCTCATATAACACCTTATATTGAAAAGTCGTTATATGAAGAAGTGGTGTGGTGTAAGATGCATAATGGGGAGTCCTGCCCCACTATAACGATTTTAGTTTTTTTTTATATTGAAAAAGAGCAGAGCAATTTAAACTTTTTCTCTGCCACTCATGTCTTTTTTTAAATGACTTTGAAAGTCATTGGATTGTTTGCATAATCCGGAAAAACTCTTTCAACTCCAAAGTCAGTTTACTGCATTTAGTTACGCCGTAGAACTGGAAACTTTTTAATTCACACCATTTGATTACATCGAGGACACGAACATATTTCATCGACTTGTTTCGTAGAAGACCACAATTCAACTTTGTTCGGCTTATATCCTTTCATTCAAAAATTTCAAAACAGTTAACAGTTTGTTCTGTTGTTTTCATTAATTCCTTTATCTTTCGGATTTGCTCTTACGTGTTACAAGATGGACAGACGGACAGACAAGCTTAGATCGATTCCGAAACTAGTTCTGAGGTCCTTCTGATCGTTGCATACCTTCGCAAAAAATTAATATACCCTTGTAATGTAGAGTAAAAATATTATTTTACCAAAACGCACCATTGAAATTGTGAAATGTATAGAGACAAAGCGTTCCGTTGAAATACGAAAGAAAAAACACTTGTAAAATGCATACAGACGAAGCGTTCCGTTGCGGATATTTGCAAGAAAACAGAGGCTGTCATCTATAACATATTTATTAGGTAATAATTTTCTATGCTCTCTGTTATATATATAAATACATATAGTACTTTCTCGTACTGTAATGTTCAACAGGTTTAGGGATTTTGGACACAAACCGAGTAACCCCGTGTTTGTAATAAATAATTCATTCTACTGCTGGCAACATTTTTAATTCGACGTAAAATGTCTCACATTTGCAATATTGCCAGACCTAACAATATGCGAAAATCATGACACTATTTCTCGGTCTCGCTGGATAAGAAAAGTAACGTGTAAATGATAGATGGCAGTGTTTGTTTACAATCAGCACTCAGATGAATTCTTATACTGTACAGAGTACAGAATACTTTAAAATAAGATTAATAAAGGAGACAAATAAAATAGAAAAAAAATTTTAAAAATAATACTAAGCTTTAAATATTTTTGTATGAATGGAAGAAATTCATTTATCATTTGCAATCCATATGTATGCGTAGCAAAGTGCATAAACCGTATTGTCTGCTTGACATATTCTTAATCAGCGCAAATAATAGTTTGGTTTTAGTTTTATCCGTCTATCCAGCTATAATCAGTCAACATATGACTTAAACAACTTATTTGAATTGGTTTTTTCTTCATTTGTCCTCGTTATAAAATATCAAACACTCCCCTTAACCATGCAGGTGTAAATTTATAATTTTATAAGTCAAATCATTTTATTGTATTAATCAGATCGTATCAGATGTCATAACGAAATAGTAAAGAACTTGGTTCAGCTTTTTGTCAGAAAGGTGACACAGGAGTGTTTCAAAATGTGATACCATTCCAACGAAATTCTTACGTTTATTTAGTGTGCAAAAATATTATTCACACTTTTCAAAATGAAACTTTATATGACGATGATTATCCAAATGGTTGAATTCAGTCCTTTGACATTCCTTTGACAACTGAGATCTTTAAGTGGAACAAACAATAAACGAACCAAATAATAATAAAGTAATAAAGATATGAACAAGTGAATAAACGAAGAGAGAGGTAAACGGGCAAAAGGATAAACAAGCAAAGAGTTGGGCGAGGAGAGAGACACCCGAATAAACAGACACACATATGAACAAACGAATGGGGAGATAAAGGGACAGAGGGATAAATAAACAGGTGGACAGATGTATGGAGAGGCACACGAATAGATGGACAGGTGGATAGAACCCAGGCGAGTAAATGAATAGACCGGAAGAAAGATAAACGGAGGGGTAGATGGACAGATACGCTTAAGTGGATTCATAAGCTGATTTAGAATCGATTGGATGTAACAAATTATGAGTGTATCTACAGTAATTCTGAGTGCTGCTCGCATCCGCGCGAACTTATAAATTATAACTTATACTCTTACCTTACCACGAATGGTATATATATATAAATATTTATAATATAATATATATATACATATAAATATGTAAATATATATATATATATATATATATACATATAAATATGTAAATATATATATATATATATATATA